>RWGZ01000992.1:1138255-1299124 GCA_009725065.1 Utricularia reniformis | reverse complement strand
GATATGAATGATCCTCACCATCGACGTTATCGTTAAGAAAATCCCACGAATAATTGAAACTTCCAAACGACGGATCCAATATGAACTAAATTCTCAAAAAAAAAATTGAATTCAAAACTTCTAATATATCATCATCAATAATATTATGTATTTATAGAGACTAATTATTTACTATATTTATACTCAAATTGATTGATGCGGTCTAATCAATTTATATTTAAAATATATAGAAACGGACTTCACTAAGCGTTCATCACTAACATTTCGCAAATAAAAAATGGCAGTGACAAATCTATTATTTGCCGTGTGTGAAATTGCTATTACGCTAATTTGCCCTTGTGAGGGGACCATGAACCGATCCAATAAAATGTTTCCAACAGGCCTTGGCCTTTTGGTAATTCATAAGTTAGGCATTTATACGGCCTTATTCTTTTCGGACCATTTCCAAATGTGAGTCTCTTATAATTTAGGGTTCTTTTATATAAACCTCTCCGCAGGTTTTCTACGTTTACTCATTGAGCCTCCGTTTTCTTCTCTGTTGCCGCTTCCGGTTCCGGGATGCCCCCAATTTGTTTATCCCAAAGATAATTTCATGAATTCGTTGTCCATTATCGCAATTGATTTGTTTTCTTAATCACTTTTCTCTGTATTGCTTCTCTTTACAGGCTATTATTTTTTTTCTATCTATCTTTGCAAGATTGACTGTTTTCATATTTTGAATCTCGAATTTTGTTCGTTTATTGACGATTAAAACTTGTGGGACGATAAGCTTTGTTACCGTATAACCCACGTTTACTATAATCGTCGTACAAAAAGCACTTCTTGTTTATATTTTGGTTGAGTCAAACCATTTGATTGATTCCCATTCACCAAGATGTGCATTCTCATATCCTATTACCTTGTGGAGCAGGTTCCTGCGATTGCTGCTTGGGTTGGCCATGAGAATTACACTTTTTTTTAATGTATATTTTTTTGTTTTAGAAAGTTTCAAATTTTCAAGATTCCAAATATTTCTATTTTGTCCGTTTTTTCCTTTCATCAAATTTGGGCAATGATGTTTCACAAACTGGTAATTTGTATAGATCTCTTTGAGCAACTTAACTTAATCATTAAAGAAGAATATGATATAAATTTAGGTGTACTCTATTCATCAATTATCAAAATATGTGGAATCTGATGTACAATTCGTTGAATTGCCTATTTTTTGTGAATAATTTTCAAAATATTCTATATTATCTATATTTGAGTTTTGACTAAAGAAGATTAAATTATATAAATATGATATAAAAATACATGTAAATACGAATATCTAGAATCATACATAATTGGTTACAAATGAATATACATATAAGTGTATTATTTAAAGTATATAATTGGAACTTTACGATGATTATGTTCAAATATTGATAAGTTATTTCGCTATTCAAATTTTATACGTTTTGCTTTTAATTTTGTGTTATTTGAACAAAACATATATAGCATCTAATATTTCATCAGTACAAAGCTGATTGTTTTAAATCCTTTTAATTAAAGATTAAATAAGCTTATTAATCAGTATGATAAATTTACGATTCTCTTATAAGAAATAACTATTTTAAGAAAAACTGGTAAACATTGAAGGTTACTCGATTTGGTTATGCAAAGAAACATTCGGAACATTTATCAACAAAATTCTTATATATGAGCAATTTCTGAGCATTGTTGATTTTTAATAATTAATAATATTATTTTACTTATTTTAGACTCTTGGTTTGAAGATTATGTGTTGTTTCAATACATGCCTTGGATTATTAAAATCATTTATTTAAACTATAATTACAATAAATGAACATAAGCGATTAGTTTGTCTTAATTCATACCTTCATCTAAATGCAAAGTTTACTGATGTATGAGAAATTGTCATCAAAATCACTAATAATTACAGTTTTTGATGAATTATATTCTTGACTTTATTTGTCCATTATATTAGATGATTAAAAAATGCACTATAGATAATCAATCTATTCATCTGATGTATAACATAGACATATTGATAAATTTAGACACAAAAGTTATATATGTTTACTTTTTTGGAATATATAGCGAGGCTTTCAATTATAGGATAACAAAATATATCGCATATTTTCATTATACCGAATATTCATTTAATTCAAAAAGTTTTTGGATTATACTATGAATGCATTCGTTGTGTTTTAGTAGTGCTAATATCTCTCTGAAACTCGTGTTGAAGGTGTCATAGTTATGAAATTACATATTTAATCCTTGACATTTTGCTTTAATATTATTGGATCATGTGTTTTGTTCTTATGAGTAAATTGTAGCACTTATAGTATTATGTGTTACGCAAGAAATAATGGTGATGTTTGGAAATTCAGTCTATGTCCGGTATTGTGAACGTATCCTAGTTGTATTCTATTTTAATTTAACATTATTAATAACTGCGTTCGTGCGATCGCAGAAAACAGCGGTGAGTTCCAACGGCCATAAGAATGCACAACATGTTCAAATTATAAATATATATAACAATTTAAAAATGTAGTTTTGATATAACGAAATTATCATAAAATAATATAAAATATTATTTTTAAGTTATAAACAATTATTTAAAAATAAGGGTAAAAAAATAATTTTATGACATCACGATTGGTGCACTGCTGTTTCAAAAACAGTTTTTTTAAATAACGATCAGTACAACTCATAGTACAATACAGTTATTTCACTGTTATTTATCAAACGATATTTCAAACGTATCCAATGATATCACTCAAATGTTTTGAATTTTTTTGTATTTGCTCATAGTTGTCATAGCTGTCATGCCCAAAGGTCTATAAGATTTTTGGAAAAATTTTATAGTAGCACTGTTATGCTAACTACGAAAAACAAAACATATTTTTTCTTGTTTTTTTTTTAACAAATGTATCAATTTTTTTCGTTAATATAGCACTAATTGAGAGTCTTAATTGACATGCTATAAAATATTATAATTGACCTCTATTTTTTTTAATTGTATTCTGTTTCTAATATTTTATAGAAGCCAAAAAATTCATTCAATAACAAACAAAAACAAGAAAATTCCATTATTTGACTGATCAATCTATTGCTTTATTCGATAATCCTTGTTGATATTCTTCTCTCACTATTATGTATCATAATAACCAGAGACAACTTTTTTTGTAACACCCTTCACCGGATACTAGGGTCACCTCCCGGAATTATTTTGGTACAATCATAAAATAATGAATAAAATATTTTAAAAATAATAAATTTGATACCAATTCACACATTAACATAATCCTTTATTGTTATGCAAATATTTATTAATAAACATTGTTTTGTAAGTATTATAAATACTAATATTAGCATTAGATTTAATTTTGTTCATCTTAATTATAGTTAATAGAATGCTAAATTTTTTAAAACAAAAGGGAACCCAGCCTTAGAAATAAACAAACTATGTGACACGCAACATAACACCCTAATAACAGAAAGCAACCTGACTTCAATAAACGTCGATTGATGAACAATATTGTAAACACAAAATTAACATTTAAAGATATGAATGAATAGTACAAAAGAAAACAAATAATTTTGGATAAACACATCATAATATGAGGAAATGAAATGCAAATTAATTTATAATAGCTATTTTTTTCTAAAATATAACTTTTAGAAACGGCTAATGATTAAAGGTGTAACAGTTTGAAAGATTTATTACCAAAATTGTAAAACATTACAAGATTGATGACTGAAAGTGATTCTTAAAACTCCAAAGACCATTTTTAAACCAAATGTTATCTTCTTCCACTAACCAAAAGTGCAAATAAATACACAACTGATAACTAAATGTGAATTTTTTTCCTTATTTACAATATAAACATCAAAATTAGAAAAATGTTAAATATTTATATGATTTCCATCAAATAAGGGGTGGAGTCTCCTTGATAAGTTTCACTCTCACTAATTTCTCTAATTCTATCATCAACAAGTCTTATCTTCATCTCCACAAAACTAAGCATCTCCTTCGAATCAACTGAACTTTCAAACATAAAATCTTCTTCTTTGTTAATAAAATTAGCTAAAAGCAATTCCATCTCTAAGTACCCCATTTTCTTGTTCTCCTTATCAACATTTACAGATATTCTATCTCTGTTTATTTTGAAATATTGCATTCGATCCACCATTTTTGTATTTTTTGATGAAGAGGGTAACTCGTTAAAGCGTTGGATCACACGAGATGCTTCGAGAGAGATGGCCAAACTTCAAAATGTGTATCGGTTTCGTCTATGATGATGCCACATACATCAATGTTGCACAGAACTTGTAGTTTTTTTAGCTTCTTGAATAAACCTCTTTTCGTTTTTTTGTATGTTTCTTTTCGTGAGCGTTCATCAGTTATCAACTGATACTTTACTCTTGATCGAGTCATCAACTCTACAAGTTACAGCAAAATGGCACTGCAACTTAAACCTGCAAAGTGGCATCGTTATTTATCTTGTTACCAGTTACAAATCTGCAAGAAGAAATGCCGAAAAACTATTCAAAATCATTGGTTGCCTGCTACAATCACTGAATTCGTATGAAAAATGCTTATGCTACAAATATATACATGGTTTAATATCATCAAAAAGCAAGATTAACTAACAGAAAAAAAAGCAAGTTCATGATAAGGTATTTTGGGTCAAAGATTGGGTATGATCGGTATTTTGACAAGGGACTAATTGACACATTTGAAAAAGATGTTGGTCCACGGATGACGACCAGTACAAAAGAAGAATGGCGATCGGTACCAAGTTCCAACATTGAGAGCAATACAGTTCGATGGTGAAGGTCGATCCTCCGAAGGGTGCACTCCATGAGGTCGACAAAGATTTAATGGGCTCTAATCTAAAATCCCACTATAGTCATTATATACTTGTTCCGAAAGAATAAAGGAAGAATTCACATTCCCAAACTAAAGTATTTCTAGGATATGGTGACAATGAATTTGGCTACAAACTGTGGAATTCGATAGAAAAGAAAGTCATAAAGTCAAGGGATTTAGTACTTTCAAGAATGAAAATATCATCAATGTGACTTCTTGGTCTAAGAGGATTTACCTTGTGAACACTGAGGAAACCCAGATGATAATGTCAATCGACACTGAAGAGGACCGATCGGCAGTGCCAATCGACACTAATGACAATGGGTCAGTACCGTCGATCGACATTGAAAGTGATGATGTAGATGATGATGCTGAGGCTCCAAGTGAAGCTCATGAACATAGTCAACCTAAACTCCCTAGGGGAGATTTAAGAAGGATTGCCAGACTTAGGCACACTTCGATCAAGTACCCAATAAGTGACTATATGTTTGTCTTAGAATATGGAGAACCTGAGACATATAAAGAGATTATGAGTAAAAAAGACAATGACCGATGAAAAAAAAACGATTTAGGAAGAGTTCGCCTTGCTTGAAAAGAATCAAACCTATTAGTTGGTGAAGGCACTAGTTGGGAGGAGACCGTCGTGGAACAAGTTGGTCTTCAGGCAGAAGGTGGAATCTGATGGTAGTATTTGGTATAAAGCAAGATTAGTGGTGAAGAGGATTGGTCAGAAGAAGGGAATTGAATTTGACGAAGTATTCGATCCGATTGTCAAGCTTGTGTCGAGCAAAGTGGATGTGGCGCTCGCTGCCAGTTCGACTTGGAGACTCCAAGCTGGAGGTCAAACAGTTGGATTTGAAAACATATTTCCTGCATGGAGATGTTGAGGGAGAGGTGTATATGGAGCAACCCGAGTGAAGAAAGGTGGCAAAGGGTAAGGTGTGCAGAATGATGAATTTTTGTGGTCTCAAACATGAAGTTCGACAACTTCATGAAACAGAGCAAGTTTGAGCGATGTAAGGAAGATCACTGCATGTACTAGAAAGCCTTCGGTAAGGATAGATTTGTTCTGTTACTTATTTATATCGATGACATAATGTTGATCAGTTAGGAAATTTGGCTGATCAAAGACTTGAAAACTCAACTATCAACAACATTTTAGATGAAAGACTTGGGGTCGACTAGTAGGGTCCTTGGGATGACGATCGTCAAAACAGAGCGACGAGGGAGATTATCGTTCATCAGCAGAGACATGTTGAACATTTATGAAAAAGTTCAACATGAGGTATGCAAAAGAAGTTAGTGTGCCGATGGGTGCTCAATTATGATTGAGTAAGAATTCTTGTCTGACCAACAAAGCTGATCAAGAAGAAATATTGACCGTACCATATATGTCATTGGTCAACATTATGATGTATTTGATGGTTATCACAAGAGCGGATATTGCCTCTTTGTTGTGGAAGTTCTTAGCAAATATGTGTTGAATCCAGGGAAGCATCATTGGGAAGCAGCCAAGTAGCTTTGGAGATATTTGAACTGAATCAAGGAGGCTAGTATGAGATATTAAGCTAGGGATGAGTTGAAACTGGAATGTTTTTGTGATGCAGATTTCGCTGGAGATTTGGAGTCGATGAAGTCAACTTCAGTGTTTGTATTTACTAGAGGAGCAACCATTTGTAGGGGTGCTCGGTTGTATAAATGTGTGGCCTTGTCGACCACAGAAGCAGAGTACATGACAATCACTAAGGCATGAAAGGATATGTTGTGGTTGAAGATGTGACTCTCAAGAATGGTTTTGATATGAAACTGATTATACATATTGACAGTAAGTGCATTGTAGTTCACAAAGTATCCTACATTCTATTACAGAACAAAACATGTGGATGTGGAATTCCACTGTATTAGAGATGCAGTGATTGAAATGATTATACAGTTGAGAAAGATACATACTAAGGATAATCCATTAGATATGCTCACCAAGGTGATGATGTTGAAGAAACATCAGTTGTGTTCCACACATGTTGGTTTGTGATAAATTAGAAAGACCAATTAGTGATCAGATTGATGCTATAAGGTTGGAGGATGAGATTGTTGGGTACGACCGGTATTTTGACGAAGGGACTGATCGTCACTTTTGACAAAGATGTCGCTCTATACGTCTAGGGATCGGTCGACCAGTACAAAAGAAGAATGACAATCGGTACCAAGTCCAGCCTTCAGAGCAGTAGAGTTTAGTGCTGACGGTCGGTCAGCCTAAGGGTGCACTCGATGAGGTCGACAATGATTTGGTGGCTTTAACCTAAAAGCCACTATAGCCATTATATAAACGTGTCAATCGCTTTAATGTTGATTATCATCTAAGAGACTTATCATAGGTTTTGTAAAACATTATGTGCTTTGGTTTGAGTTACACAAGAATTTGATAGTTATTGTATATGTAAACTTTTGTTTAATTTCGTGATAATGAATTGACTGGAAGGTTGTCCGTGGTTTTCTCCCGATACTCGGGTTCCACGTAAAAATTTCGCTCTGTTCTTATCCCATTTCCAAATCTGTTTTTGATAAGTTTGATTTGTAAAAGAATCACTAAAATCCATTTTAAGCTTGTTGGGAAAATTCCCTCTAGATAAGAAAAATGAATTTCCTTTATCCGATGTCCAATCGAATTAATGTGATTAGAACAAGACACAAATAAAGAAAAGTAGAAGACAAGATTTAGTGTGGAAACCCGAAACCGGAAAAAACCACGTGATCGATAAACCTCGATCGTAAACTCACTATTACAAAAAGAATATGTACAATATTTTAGGCATTTAGATTGATTGGTTAAAATTGTGTTCATAAATTTCATTATTTATAGAGTTCAAATTATGATCTAATCTATAAAATACTCTATTGAATATTATCTTTCAATATATTTGACTGTATCTTCCATATATCTAGCTAACAAGATATATTTTTATATCTTATTCCATATGTAACCGGCAAAATATATCTCCGTATTTTCTTCCATATATGTAACCAGCAAAATATATCTCCATATTTTCTTCCATATATGTAACCGGCAAAATATATATTCATATATTCTTACATATATGTAACCAATAAGATATATCTCTATATTTTCTTTAATATATGTAACCAAAAAGATATATCTCAATATCTTATTCCATATATTTCGTTGGTTAATTAAGGAAAGATGTTTCTCCTATAAAAATCTTGAATCCCGATCCAAGTCTAATCCAATCGCTATCAAATAGACTCATCACAATTGTCTAATCGATATCTTTGATCAGTCGACGTGACCAATCAAACCTATCAACATCAACGATTCATGTTAGTTTTCCCATGATCGGTAATACTCGCCATTGGATTATTCCGCTATCGCCTAATCTCCATTCCAAACAAAGCTAACATAAAAATATGCCATAGAACAAGCCACTCAATTTGTAACCTCTAGAGAAAAGTTAGGAACTTTTAACTTAGAAGATTCGTCATACGGGGTAAAATGAAAACACACAAAAGAGTTGATTGTCACCGTTGATATAAAAAACAGATGCTGATGAGAGACAAACATCAGCGAGTTTCTAAATTTTTAAGAGGATGAGTATTTAGTTGTTCAAAACTATCTAAATAGATGCTCATGTATGCCTAGAGATCTACCGTATCAATAGGTCTATGGATTTGATACAACACCATCGAATTTTTGCAAAATAAAACTCAATTCTTATAATCTCTTGAATCATATAGGACAAGGCAAAATTTCCGACTACAAGAGTAGATCATGACACTGGGAGATGGAGTAGCTAATGCAACTTCTTGGATCAATATTGTCTAATGTTATTTTAGTGTGTATCGGTTAGGATTTATGAACGATGTATAATGGTGAATAACCTTGTGTTATTCCCAAACTATGAGTTTGTTTGGTTCAATTTATTAAAATTAAAATGAGGTGAGATGTGAAATATAATGATTGTGAATTTTTTATTATGTTTGGTAAAATTATGATATTATAATAATAATTTATGTAAAAATATTAATATATATTTATATGTAAAAAATTAATAAATATAATCATGTTATAATTAATAGAATTAAGGGTAAACTAGTCTTTCAAAAATTACGATAATGCCATAGATGGTTTTAACAACTGCAATATTATTGTGATTTTTTAACGTTTATCACATCGTAATTAAGTTTGTGTTATAGGTACCATTAAAAAATTACGATATTCACATCACACCTCACCGCTCTTTTAATTTGAGTTCCAAACAAACCTTATATCTATGTAATAATATATTTCCTAAACCATATAGAAATTCGGGATTTAATAGATTGGAAGAGTGTCAGTGTAATATAGTTCATAAGAAAAGTGAATCACATTAAAAAAACTTGGGTCAAACAATTACTTGTGATATCATTCTCCTTATAAACTAGGATTTTTGTATTTCCACAACCCCTCAAGTGAAACTGGTCTTGTCCGGTTCAGACTTGCTTCAATATACTCGGTAGTGCTCGAATCATAAGTCGATATATTTTTGTCGCCTAAATCCGATGCGTTTTTCTACCAGAGTTTTTTTTATCTAAATCGGTACAGACTAACCCGAAACCTAACCTGCAGCCCCGATACCATATAGAAATTCAAGATTCAATGAGTTGAAAGAGTGTCGGTATAACACAGTTCATAAGAGAAGTGAATCACATTGAAAAAATTTAATCAAACCAATTACTTATAATATCATTCCTCTTATAAACTATATTTTTTGTATTTCCACGAGAGATAGTGGGATATATTTCAACACTAAAGTCACTTGGATCGTTATCGAAGACTCCTTTAGTAGTGAGCAAAGATGAAGGGTTTTCACTATCCATAGAACTAGAACCGCTAAAAGGACCAAACAAATTAAAAAGCAAAACAAATAGCTGCTTATCCTTCATTACACGCTAATCATACACTAAAACAACAAGAAACATTAACACATGACACAAATCAGAAACATGGATTTGGTTTTGCTACACATTAACAAACTACTCAAAAATATTCGGGTTGGTTCAAAGAACAGAGACTAAATCGCAACATAAAGGATATTTGTTTTGCTTTTATATCAAAAAATTAGAACTTTGTAGAAAGCAAACCAGAAAACTGTAAGAACCCATCAATAAAGAGAGAATCAAGTGATCAAAATGGAAGCAATAACGGTACCATCTATGTCGAAAAAACAGGGCTGATGGAGGAATACCGGTTTGAGCTTTGACATTTCAACAACGCACCAAAAAAAGGAACCGAGAGTTGGTTATAAACAGTAGAGTGATTAAGAATTGTATTATTATGATATTTACAAATTCACCGGTAATAATAAAAAAAGAAAAGAAACCATGGTTATTTGATATAGATATGTTCAAATAATACAAATTTTATCCGATTTATTATTTACAATTGTTTATCTGGAATAATAAGTGATAATAAGGATGCAACAATATCAATGGGTAAATTGGGGTAATAATATATATATATATATTTAATTAATTATATTATATTTGCTAACACATATTTTTCTTTCATTTTTCAATAAGTATTTATATTCATCAGCTTTATCTATGATAAAACATGTTGGCTAATTTGGCTAAATAATGTTTTTCGAAAAATCAAATATTGTTTTAGGGCGGATAGCGGACGTCGTTCGCGGAAAGTTGATGTGGCCAGCTATAGTGGACATTGTCCGTGGAACACGTCAGCTGCCAACGTGTTCCGCGGACGACGTCCACTATAGCTGGCCACGTCAGCTTTCCGTGGACGACGTCTGCTATGCGCATGTGTATAAATATAAGGTGATTTCACTTATGAAATCATCCCTAAAAAAATTCGCCTCGTGTTTTGTAGTTCGAAAAAAATATTCTAAATTTAGGTACAATTTAGTTTTTAGTAATTTAAATATTTTATTATTTGTATTTTAATTTATTTATTATTGTCAATTGCTAGTTTAAATTTAAATATTGTATTTTTGAATTATTATTATTATGTGTTGTACATTATTGTGTAATAAATATGGAAGCCGGTAGACCACGTGCTCCCATAAACGGAAGTGTCCTACTTCGTCAGAATCATCACATTAGTAGGAACATTATAAATGGAGAGCATGGTTCGATGATCCAGTATAAGCATGGTGATTATTATTTGAGTAAGCTGGTGGTGTTGGATGCTAGAGTACCACGTGCTCCCATAAACGGAAGTGTCCTACATCGTCAGAATCATCACATTAGTAGGAACATTATAAATGGAGAGCATGGTTCGATGATCCAGTATAAGCATGATGATTATTATTTGAGTAAGCTGGTGGCGTTGGATGCTAGAGTATCTGCGTGCTTGATACGGTGGGGGTTTTACAGAGTATTCAAGACGATTCGTATCAAGCTGGATAATCATTTGTTGACTGATATGGTGGAGCGGTGGCGACCCGATACGCATACATTCTTCCTCCCGATGGGCGAGGCCACGGTGACACTATAGAATGTGTTACTCATATGGGGATTGCCCATATTGGGCAACGTTATCACTGGTCCACGACCCGATAGGGATGTTGGGGAGTGGAAACAGTATAGCACTACCGTGTTTGGGTGGTCTCCTAGAGACGAGTTCATTAGCTATCCGAATTTCAGTTTACGTGGTCTGGGAGAATATGTGTTGGAACGAGCAGCTCTGCCATTTGAGTATGATGATGATGTCCTCTGTTTTGATCGAGCTATCTGTCTCCTCATAGTGATTTCGATTTTGTTACTGAATAATAATGGGGACCGAGCAAAACTAATCATGATGGACCTCTTTAGAGATGATGATGAGATGACAAGACTTAGCTGGGGATCGGCCGTACTTGCGCACTTATATCGAGAACTTTGCAAGGCTTCGACCGATCTCGTGACAGTAGGTGGAGCATTCAGAATTGTACAGGTGTGTCAACGTTATACAAACTTAATCTCATATCAATAGCTAATAATATTGTTTATAATTTTCAGCTATGAGCGTGGTCTAGAATTCCGGCTCTAAAGCCGGTGTTCATGTACCGCTTCCCGAATGAGTCCTTCGACCGACGTAGTTACCAGTACTACGGTTGGAGATTTGTATTTCATTATTTATTATTTTTTATAATAATTTAATTTAATTTAAATTATGTATTTTACAGGGAGTTTACCGATCGTCTGGACCATACGAACACGGCGCACAATGCGCTAAGGCTTTGTCGAGATGCACTAGATGCTATTGGAAGACGAGAGATACTGTAATAAATAATTATTCATACAAATTATTTTGTGCGTTTGTTAATGTATAATTTTCAGTTCATATGGAGGTCATACACGGATGGTGACCTAGAGCACGCTGATGCTGAGACCATTGGGGCATGGCGTTACACGGGGCCGATTATATTTTTCGGCAGCGTGGAACACCATCACCCCGATCGTGTGGCACGTCAGCTCGGAGGTGTCCTCTCCATTCCCGGACCAGCAGAGGATGCAGGGCTCCTAAGGCTCTTGCATTCTTATANAAGTTATTTATACTATTTTAAATTTACGTATATTGTTTCACTTTTATGGTTAGTTGATTAAATACAAATGATACTTGTATTTAAAATAGTAACAGATATTAAAACCAAACAATATGTTGACTCTTTTGGGTTAAATATGCAAGCATAATTTTCGAGCATATATTTACACACTTTTAAAGTTTAAATGTGAGTAATTATAACAACTTTTTTTATTGTTATAATTTACAAAGTTTGGCATTATCTTTAAACTATTTTAAAGTTTTGATATTTTTATAAATATCTATTATAAATTAAAACAATCAATTTTTAAAATATTTATTACTTTATTATTTACAATTTTTATGTGGAATAATAAGTGATAATAGGGATGTAACAAGAAAAATCAATGGGTAAATTGGGGTACTAATATATATTATATTATATTTGCTAACACATCTTTTTCTCTTTTTTAATAACTATTTATATTTATAAGCTATATCCGTGATAAAACATGTTGTCATAAGTATACATTCATAACTTCTCGAATTTTTACATATTAAACAATCTCAACAAATGTGATAGTGAAAGTTCAATATGACCAAAAAGATAACCCAGAGATACCCTAACTTCCCAAGGGATGAATTTTTGTAGATATCACAATAACAATTGTTTAAAAATGAAAAGCCCGTAATAGAGTGTGGTGAATGCATGTTTCTATTCAAACTCATGCTATCACGGCCAAACTTAATAAATATTTTAATTTTTATATTAGAATACAATTTTTTTGCAAATATTTTATATGTCATTATATTTTATTTTCATTATATATAATTACAGTTAAATCTATGAATTTTTAGTTCAAATAATATACATTTGATCCGATTTACTATTTATAATTGTTATATGAATAATGAATTGATAATAGGGATATAACAATAAGATTGTGTTTTACACAAATTATGAAAACAATCTAATTATAGAATGTATAATATGTTTTTGAAATATGACAGTATCAATTTAAATTATAAGGTTGTGTTTTGCACAAATAATGAAAATGAATTATGCATTATAAATTCTGATTAATAATGCATTCTGATTTTTCAATTATAACGCATAATCAAGTTCAAACTTGATTTTGAAAATGTTTTATGCATTCTACTTCTTATTTTTCATTAGAAAATTACGGTATTAGCCCTCAATGTTTAAACTACTGTAAAGACGATGCCCTCAAAGTTTGTAGAAAGTATGAGACGCTCTCGAATTTTCAAAGCCGTTCAAGAATGACACTTGAGTGAATAATAACGATTTTTCATATAAGTGGTTTTGAAAATTTATGCATCATTTTTAAAATTTTCAAAGTTTAGAGACATATTCATTTCATCTTTTCAATGTTAAATGATCAATACAAATTATTGAGACCTTTAAAATATTAAAACTTATTAGGGTTCAATATAAACATTTTTGAAAGTTCGGGTGTCAACCACACAATTCTTAAATTTTGAGGGCATGATTTTTACAACAGTTAAAAGTTGGGGCCAACATCGCACATTATATCAACTTCGAGGGGTTTTGTATGCAATTTACAAATTTTGGGACACCGTCTTTACACTATTATAAAGTTCGCGGGCTAGTGACAACCACCACTATTTTACACATACATACATTTTTTTCTAAATAAAATTTTCATTGTATTTATAATAATGATTTTTTTTTCTATAATATAGCATTTATATGATCACTTCTTGAGTTATTTCTTCAATAATATCGTCTTTAACATATTGTTTTCTTTTTATTATATAATTTTTTTAATAAAAAAATGTTATTAATTTATTTTGTATTTATAAATATTATTTTAGTTTAATATTATAATTTCATATTTATAACCAAGGGATATAATTATTATATACATTATAACATAATTTACGTTATATATTTATACAGAACACTACAAATAATTTAATTATATATTATGATTCTGTGTTCTAATAGTAAATTATGATTATCAATTATATAATTTATGCAGAACACAAACTAAATCTCTGATTAAATTGGGCTAACAATATATATTATATTACATTATATTAATAATATTATATTTGTTAACACACATTATTTTCTTTCTTTTTTAAATAAGCATTTAGGTTCTGAGTTATATCTTTAATAAAACGATGTTGTGAGAAGTATACATTCATAACTTTCAAATTTTTACATATCAAGAAATTTTAACAAATAAAATAGTGAAAGTTATGGATGACAAAAAACACAACAGGATGGATATCATAACCTATACCTAACCAATGATGGATTAATTTTTTGTAGTTATCACGGTGACAATTGTTGAATGCATATTTCTATTCAAACTCATGTTCATCATATCGGCCAAATTTAATAAATTATTTAAAGATTTTTGTTAGAATGCATTTTTTTACAAATATTTTATGTTATTATATATAATTATGATTAAATCTATTATATTTATAAATTTCTTTACTAGGAATTTGTATTATTATCAATATTATAATGTTATGTTGTTTAATGTATGAATTTGGCGCTATTCAATTTTTTTTATTTGATAACTAAGTATAATGTAAAAGTCGTCTCCAAATTTTAGAAATTGTATATTTTACATCTATTTCTTAATGAGTATTGAGTATAAAATGAAGGGTTTTGTCCATATTATGGTAAGTGATTTGACAATTTCAAGTGTTAAATCATTAATTTTCAATGTATGAATAAGTTATTTATACTATTTTAAATTTATGTATATTTGTTTACACTTTTATGGTTAACTGATTAAATACAAACTATACTCGTGTTTAGAACAGTAGCATACGTTAAAACCAAACAATGTGTTTGACTCTTTTGGGTTAAATATACAAGCATAAATTTTCAGTATATATTTACAGACTTTTAAAGTTTAAAGTTGAGTAATTATAACAACGTTTGTTTTATTTCTATAATTTACAAATTTTGGTATTATCTTTAAACTATTTTAAAGTTTTGATATTTTTTATAAATATCCGTTATAAATTAAAAGAATCAATTTTAAAAATATTTATTACTTTATTTTAAATATTTTATAGTTGCAAAAAATATTGTTGGTTAAAAGTAAAAAATGATTTATATTTTTTGTATTCTTTGAAATTTTACTCCGAGTTTGAGATTTTATAATAAATATACAAAACGCTTAAATAAATATATGAGATGTACATAATCAATCAAAGAAACATCTTAATATTATCATCATGAATCATAAATGATATCATATCTTATGAAGTAGCAGCTTGTTCTTTTTAATTGTGAAAAGTCTAGATTTTCATTGTTGTTGATTCCCTTTTTCTTTTAATGTGGATACCACTTTTACATAATAGTCTTTATACAATTATAACAAATCATATCTTTCAACCAACATTCACCAAAATGTTTTCTTTGACATATTCCAAATGTTGTTTCTAACTGTGGTCATTGTTATTGTTTTCTGATCTCTTAAATTCTATAATGTTTTGTTCTTGTTTTGGTGAAACATTTTTCTTTTGACCCACAAATCATATTCCTTGTTAATTGTGAATTCACCCTCTAAGTTTAAGTAACCAAAATTTTGAAAAACTACACTTCTTGAAACTTACCTTCATCAATCTAATTTCTCCATTTCTACCTATCACAAACTTATGTATCTTTTCCTCCTATTAGGCCATAATATTTGGTGAATGTAATGCAAGATTTTGGAATTTATCCAAATATTGCATCACTTTCATGTAGCCTTGAACTTATCAAATTAATCTCTTTTTGCTTCTCTCAAGTTCACTAGAAAATAATTGGAGAATTGCGCAAAATACCACCGATTCGGGCATGATTATGGTTTTTACCACCAATCTTGTTTCCGTATCGCGAATAGCGATTTTTTTGCAATTCTATTTAGCCGATCGCGAATTGATTTAGCCTAAATAGAACTGTAAAAAAATACAATTTTCTTTGTTCGATTTAATGTATATTGACCGCGTTGGGCAGCTCTATTTAGCCAAGTGTGAACTGGTGCATGCGAATTTCTTTAAATCCTATCGGGTTTTTGCCCTAGTTTTTTGTTTCTTGCCTTCCTCCGGTGTTTTCGTATTTTTGTTGGTAATTAAATCGTAAAGTATCTCCCTTCCCAACTCGTAGCCCGTCAGGCTGGATGTGCTAAGTATATTCGATTGGAAGCTCTTTGGTTAAGTGACGGTGTTGGTAATTTGTCGGTGTAATCAAATTTGTCTTCATCCGTTGTTATCGTTCCCCCGGATGTTATTGGTAATTTTTGTAAAGTTTTGGAACATTATTTGTGACAAATTGATTAGTTACGAAATTAGTTGTTACGATTTGATTAGTTATGATATTAGTTGTGAAGAATTGATTATTTACGATTATTTGTAACGAATTGATTAGTTACGATTTGATTAGTTACGATATTAGTTGTGAAGAAATGATTAGTTATGATATTATTTGTGACAAATTGATTAATTAAGATATTATTTGTGTATATTAAATCTTGAAATTTCATCGAATTTTTATGTTTTAGGTTTTATAATGACGCACCACATACAACAACCCGTACGCATATTCGCATTAGGCTGTTAAATATACACCAATTGCATTCGGATATATAGAGCTACCCAATGCGGTCAATTTACGTTAAATCCAACAAAGAAAATTGTATTTTTTACAGTTCTATTTAGGATAAATCAATTTGCGATTGGCTAAATAGAATTGCAGAAAAATCACAATTCGCAATAGGGAAACACGATTGGTGGTAAAAACCATAACGGGCCCGAATCTGTGATATTTTGCGCAATTCTCCGAGCAATTAGTCAAAAAGAAAGTTCTGAAATGAGCCATGGTGGTATTTACTCAACTTGTAAACTAACCATTAAATTCCTCCACCAAGTTACTGCTCTAGATTCTAACTAATGTACTGAACGGTGGTTTTCGTATATTTGGGTATCTCAATCAGTTAAATTTTTTCTTCCAAATAAAGTAACTCTACTTAGCTTATTGAGGTGTACCTCCTTACAGAGTTTGTATACTAACCATCATCAAAGCTTCATATAGTCTATAGCTTTCGAAAATCAGTTTGGAATTCCATAAGTAGGTGGAGTAATGACTAGAGTCTCAATTGGTACACCAGGTGCAAGAGTAGCAACAACAACAACCAATTGATTTACACCCGAGCCAATTGATTCACATTTTCTGTCATTATTTCTCTCATGCCTATCTCTCCTGTCTATATTCTTTTACTTGTGTTATCACTTATTTTGTTGTCTCAATTCTCTCTCCCTCAGTTGCCCACTATCGAGATCTTCCGAATTTTCTAGGTGCTATAACTCTGCAAACAAATATTAGACATATACAATCACCAAATCAATAGAGGCAATACTTTACATAGTAACCTTCTATTTTTTCATAAAACTTTTATTGTATTACTAGATCGTTTTGTTAGGCATGGAGATCGGATGACAATCGACTACATTTGGATGATGATCGACAACAATGTCGATGAGCATGATTTGAAATGTTTAGTATTTCTTAGTAACTTCTTAGGTTAGTTTTTAATGAGAGATGATGAATAAGATATAAAATAAGAAAAATTTAATTTGTTCATTCTCTGTATTGATTTGAAATTTCGTCTTATTGTTGTTTTAAGAAAATTTTGAATAAGATACTCCAAACACATGGTTAATAGCGAGTCTATTCTTGTACAGATGAACAATAACCCATAGTTTTGCGTGAACTAATTCTTTTAAATCCACTAAACATAAGCCCAGGATCTGGAATAGTGGAAAAAAATGACTTGAGTCCTAATCTCAATTGAGATCAGATTATATAATTTTCTTACAATTTTGTATTATTTCATACGTAAAACCTGAAGCCGATATCTCGAACGATTAACAGTAGAAACTAACTAATAACAAAAAATTTCATCTGATAAATCATTGCTTTAAGGGCTCCATTATTCGGGTAAGTAATTTGTGTGTCTCCCCCTGATTTATCTTTGCTAAATAGTGATGTAGTTTGTCATTTTTATAATTGAATCCACCAAGTGTAGTTTTTTAACATTGGTTTTCCCATTATGTTTTTGCTCTTATTAAATTTGTTGAGTTTGGATCAATTTATTGGGAAATGCATGTATATTGTGTATAACGAGAGGAGAACTATAAAAGACTCAAAGAAGTTATTTAATATGATACACAATCTCTCTTATAAACTAATCCAAACAACTTTATACTTGTCATTGGATAATTGTCACTATCCCTAACACTGTTACTCTTTGCTTGACAACATGGTTGCTGAAAATGGGATTAAGATTCCTAAGATGAGATCAACCTTGATGCCATTGCCATAGACGGCTGTAATTGATTTGAAACAATATCAGATTAAACTGATTTAACATGCCAAGGCATCATAGCATATAATCACTGTTTGTTGTTGATTCTCTTAGCCATAAGGACCCTTCTTCTTGCTCCAATCCATGGCAATGGCAACACCCAGTGAGGATCACGAGATATGATGCTGTACCCAGCTCTTGTGTACAGCTTCTGAGCACCATAATCATCTTCATATGCTCTCAGAACAAGATACTGAAACCCCCACACACTGCACACCACATCGCAGGCTTGTAATAATGCCGTAGCAGCCCCCTGCCTCCTGCAACAATCCACTTTTTTTAACTCTTAACCATTTTGTTCCAGTATTTGGAAGCACATAGATTGCTAAACCTGAACTTTCTCAGGACAGCTATTCCAGAAACATAGAGATATTCGTCCACTTCTTTGAGATACTTAATTACTGAGCCTTCCCTTTGCACGGTAACATCAACCACTCCTGCAACTCCTGCCTTTATATCGTGTATGTATTCTGCTACTAAACATGCGTATCTGTTTGTTTTGGTTAGAAGTGAATCATAAGTGTTGGAATCATAGAGTCTCGACGAAATTACAACGTAAGAACGTGAACGAACTAAATTAAGGGAAGAATCTACATATTTAAAAGACTTGAACAAATCTGAAATTCTCACTCCTATACACCTAATCAATTCTAATTTTTTTAGCAATGTGGTACAAATTTAACAATCCCCTTAAGTCCAACCATAAGATTTCGACTTAAAATGAACCGAACCAAATCTGATATCATGCTAGAATTATAGAGTCTGACGGAAATTACGACGAGAGAGCGTGAACGAACAAAATTAAAGGATTGAAGTCACATATTTAAAATTATCAACCTTATAATTTTAAACCTACTCAATCCCACTTCTTTTAGCAATGTCGAAATTATATAGTCGGGTCGAAATAACGATGGAACGAGAATGTGATGTGTGGGTTCCTCGTCTTAATCTTATTCGTTCACGTTCTCCCCTAGTTATTTCGGCCATACTCTATAATTTAAAAAAGAAGCATAGTATTTGTGGGTTTTGGGTACCTGTCGGGTGATGAGTTCCTCAGTCTATACATGAGCCCTGAAAGCACTTCAGCCTACGGTTGGAATCAGTGAAGAGCAATAGAACAAAATAGTATGTGGATTAAGGAACCAACTTAACCTTGAAGAACTCAAAGAACAGATCATTGAACAAAATCACAGGCTCGTGAAAAGCTTCAGCTTGGACACCAGCAACATCCCAAGTTTCTTCTTTCTCCAGCATCCTACGTACTTGCCAATTCTCATACCTAATCAAGTACCCGAATGGTAGCTCCTTGTGATTGAGCTTATCAGTTACTAAGCTTTCTGGGCATTCAGCAGATGCTGCGGCCAGCCCTGCATTTTCATGTAGACTTGTTATTTGATTTGCCGCTTGCTCATTTTGATATGTGATTCTCCAACTGTAAGACTGAGAACCAATCCATTTCTGAGAAATTTGAAAATGGAATCCTTTAGTGAAAGTGCCGTGGTTATAAGAGAGATGAGCCATTTTCCTCTGCGATTCCTTAAAGTCACAGTGTTGATCATGAGTTCTGATTTGAATTAGCCTGTAAGTTTTTTCAACGCGAAGATGGGTATCTGTTGGTTCAGATTGAGCCATGAAAGCTTGAAAAATTTACAGCCATTCGTTTCAGTGCCTTTGGGATGAGATTGTGGGAGCAAGTGGAATGGAACTAAGCTTGGGTCTAATGTTGTAAACGAATCGAATCGAGTCAAACTTTAGTGTTTTTTTAAGGTTCGGGTTCGATTCGAAATTTTTAAGGTTTGGTTCTTGGTTTGGTTTGGGTTCGAAAATCATAAAATTTATGATTCGATTGAGGTTCGTGTTCGATTCGAGTTTGAATTTAATGTTCGAATTTTATGGAGTTGGGTCCAACTCCATAAAAAATATTAAAAAAAATATTGTGAACTCCTAGTCCTATCCGCCAAATAAATGCGAGTTCACGTTCAGTTTTCGAGATTATTTGCAGTTTTTCATTTTTTAATGCTGATTTCCAGTTTTCTCAGAAACCAAATGTTGAGTTATTAAATCCAAAAGACCTATCGAAATCTTCTTGTGAGTTAGCCTTTCTGTTTCAATGAAGCATCATTTGGGAAATTGTAATCCATGTAGTATTTTATGGGAGAGTATACATAGAGATGATGTATGAGGATAAGAGAACACAATATAAAAGACTTAACAAGTCATTTGCTATGATAATTTTTCCCTTTATAAATCAATCCAAATTTAATATATAACAATTTGATATTTCAACATACTTCCTTAAGCTCAAATACTTGATAAATTTAAATTTGGAAATTGAAATAGATCGAACTTTCATGAGATTGATAATCAGGATTTTGACCATACTAATTCCAATATCATGATAGAATTATATAGTTTTACTGAAATTATGTCGGTAGTGTAAACGGATATAATATATAAGGGAAAGAGACTATAATGCACAAGTCATGTACAATGGTTATCCCTTACCTATTATAAACCAATCCAAACTCATTAACGTTGGACTATTGTATATTTCAACAAAACGAAGTCAGAATGAAGAGATTGTAAGGTGAGAAATATGTTCCAAAACAGCTCATTAAGACGAGCAGGCAGCTAAACAGAGAGTCAAAACCTGCTAAGCCATAAGCTTTTGCATCCTCAACTCTGAAAGTCTAAAGTATATGGGTAGTTTTTCCAAATTGAATTTGATGCTTTTTTTACATATGTTGTGGTGCAAATAAAGAACTTGACCTTCTAATAAAACCATCTTGGAGTCATACCCTTTTCCTAGATACTTCATATTAATACAAAGCAAGTATAAAATCCATCTTCAAGTAGTACCAGATGAACATAAACTAGAACTTTGACATTCATACCGAGCAAACGAGGCTAGTTCTCCGGGACATGATACGTTGAAGACATACCCTCAATCATATTCAGTTGAAGCATGTTACGAGTGAAATAAGCTTGAAAATCATAGTCTTGACTCTGTGTAGCCATCATGCTCAGCTCAGGCCCTGATGGCATCATACTCAGCTCAGCCCCGGGCATCATGCTCAGCTCTTGTCCTGAAGACATCATGCTCAGTTCTTGAAGCTTCTCATTCTCTTGTATCTGATTTTTTTCATCAGAATATCAAATGATGCTCTTTTGAAACATGTTTTAACACTACTGTAAGAATGTTCGCTCACCTTTGCTCTTATGTAAGCATTTTCATGCTCCAACTGCATCCCCTGCGAGCAATAAACAATGAATGAATGAATGAATGGAATCAAGTCTAAAAGTATGTGAAGATTCTTACCCTTTTCTCTAAGTTATCAGCCTCAGCAAGAATCATCTCATGCTGCAAAAAAGAAAGGGAGATACAATAAATATGCTGCAAAAAATATTGCATTTTACTACCTTTCTACTCCTTATTCTTGCAATGCCTCTTTCTAGCCTAGACTCCAGTTGCTTCAACTCCTTTGGAGTCAAACATCCCAGCCCTTCACCCATCAGGTGCCTGCATGATTTCATGGATCGATAGAACGAATAAAAGGGATTCGTAAGATGGGATAGCTGTTAACGTATATTGGATAAAGTATCGAGGTTCAAAATGGACTCTTATCAGTAACTAGTTGCTTTTTGATTCAATGTAGATTAGTCTTGTATTAGTGTTCTTTTACCTATTGGAGTCTTGGAGCTGCTGTATCTGCTGAAAAAGCCTCTTAGACTCTTGCTGAAATTGCTGCATTGATCAAGCAGAAAAATTAGAAGCAAAAACCAAACCAAGCAAAATATTGCACCATTTTGCTGTCTCACTTCAAGTTTAATCTCTTGTGGTGCATAAGCACTTGTGTGATCTGCATTCTTATTGTTCTTGTACCTTTCTATTGTTTCGCTAATACTGTTAAATCAACAAAACAAGATCATAATCAAATTCAAGGAAGAAAACCCTAAAAATTTGTATTCCCAATTCTTAAAGCTGAAAATGGGAAGACAATGAAATGAAAAGTACAAGAGAACTGAGAGTTTTGAATCACAATATAGAGTTAAGGAAAGATCTGGGAAGAGCATGAAAGCTTAAATAGGAAAACATTGGAACCCTAATAATTTCATGTTTAAAGAAACCTGTTGTCTTGAGGAAACTGATAGAGACGACCACGGTTAGAGAAAACAATTAGAGCAATTTCAGCTTCACAGAGAACTGAAAGTTCATAAGCTTTCTTCAGAAGTCCATTTCTTCTTTTGCAGAAAGTCACTTGCCGGTTTGTGTTGTTCTCAATTCTCTTGATCTCGATCTTCCCTCTTCCCATCTCTAGATCAAATAAGCGTTATCTGTCAAGGAAAAAATGTAAAATTCAACACAGAAATCTCCGATGTAAAGATCTTCAATCTGAAACATTTCAACAGTAGATCTAAAGCTTTTGCCCAAAGACAAGGCGAATGATGCAAAACAAGGTTCATTTCGAGATTAAAACTCAAAGAAGACTTGAAGCTGTAGCTGCAGATCTATGAACCCTTTAATACTTGTTCTTCTACATATGCAAACTTAGCAAATCAAGTATTTGGAAGTGTGCCAAATTAGTGCATGGACGGAAAACAAGAACCCCATTAGAAATAAGAACAAAGAGAGGGAGTTTCCATTCCACGCAGTCTGAATCAATGTTTCTCAGCTAATTACCCGAGAGAAGACTTCCTTTCTTGAGAGCTTACACGAATTCCAAACAATCCCTTCTTCTCAGACTCTTCAATCAATCATCAAATATGTATAAATATGTCATACGTAAATACATCTAACTTCTGTATTCTCATTTTTTTTAAACAGAATAGAGATACTTTCTTAGTGTATGTATTCATGGAAGAAAGAGGATCAAAGAGAATTTCCTGATCTGAACGAGGCGTATAGCGATAATTATAAGCTCTGCTCACAAATCCATACCAAAAACAGCAATGAAATCAACCTTTGGATGCTTTTGATTTCTGGCTTCTTAATATTCTACCTTTTGATCACTTTGAATTCAAATTCACAGATAATTCACATCAAATAACACGATTTTTTTACCATGTCCTACTTCTAGACTAGCAATACAAAAAAATGTGACACCAGTTAACACCAAATCTTGTATTTTAAGCTATAGATTTGATCATAGAAACCCTAATTAGAACTAACTAATTAGGGTTTGTGTTGAACAACAAATATCCAGACATATAGTGCATTTTTGTTGCGTCAATTATTATCGCTAAAATAATAGATATATTGTCTTTTATGTTGCGTAATTTCTTTTAATATGGTGGAAAAAATCAGCCACTGGCCCACTGCATTAGATAATAATAATAATAATAATAATAATAATAATAATAATAATAATGAAAGAATACAAGGGAAATTAATTATAAAGAAATAGAATGCCATTTTTGGGTAATGTGGTCCAAGTTTTGTGAAGTAGGGCATATCGGAAACGACATCGTCTTCAGCTTTGAATATTTGTGGCTGCATCCCAACTCCCGATATTTACCAATAATGGTAATTTGATTGAAATACTTAACCAACAAGTACTTGGTGGGCTTTATTGAAGACCCAATAAAAGCCCAATACAATAGTCCTCGGAACCTCTGTTGTCCGAAAGCAACTAAACCTCTACTGCTCCCACTTCGGAAACGCATCAAAATGCACCGAGTTACGAAGCACTTCGGAAAGCACATAGAATCAATGTTTTCATACTGATTCGAAACTCCGTATCGGTTTGGACCGTTATAGACCGTACGATCGATATACCGGACGACATATCGGTCGATACCAAATTTTATTATTCTAAAAATAATATTTAATTATGTTATGGTCCCCTTTTAGGGGTACCAACAGTCGTCCGGTTCGTCAGCAGATGAACTCGGTTATGATTTGTTTTTGATGTGGAATACGATTAGAACTGGAAACAATAAATGGAAACGGCGATTTATAGTGGAAACCCCAACAATTGGGGAGAAAACCACTTGACTAAAAGCGAATTACGCTCATAGCATGTTCACTAATCAAATAGTTTATACAAAATACAGGAGAGGCTTAATGAAAATGACAAGGGTATAGAAAGCAGTAAGAACTCCGGCAGGGTAACGGCCTGTTCTTACGCGTCCAAAAGGTCCTGCTATTTCCGTCGTCGCACTCTGTATTTATAGAGCTAGTGGCGTGTGTAAATCACGCTCTGTAACCGCCTCTAACAGGTTTGTTAGAGGTTGTTGTCGCGCGATGTAAAACGAGGTTGGGATCGAGGCGTGGTCTGCGTGATCAGGCCCGAGGCGTGGTAAACGTGTGAAGGCCCGAAGAATGGAAAACGTGGGTTTGTAACCGTTCTGACCGAACCATGGAGCCAGTTACCAGAAAACGCTTTATTTCGCCAAGGCCATCTTGGGTCATCTCTTGGAACATCGGGCCGCTGCTCGTTATGTGTATAAGTGGGCTGCAAGGGTTTGTTTCTACCATTTGAATCGGCCCAATTGTTAACGGACCTTATCCGTCATGGGGTTCCTGGTCCTAGAGTTCTCATCACTAGCCCCTCGGGCTTGATTGCCATCGTAGAGGTGATACAAGGCCGATCACATGATGTTTGCACATTCGTGAGAATATGAGACCGATCTTTCCCTTAGTGTAGGAATTACTTGCATTTAAAACTTAATAACGTACATTTACGTTATATTTTAATCTTTGTTATTCTTTAAATATTAATATCCCGATTGGCACCTCTTCACATTCGATAGTTCAAGAGGCGTGATTAGTGCACTTATACTGCCATTGTCTGGGGCAATATTACGTGGCAGCTCACTATTGGCTGGGAGATGAATATTTAAATCGGGATTTTGGGCACTGTTTTTCCTCATTGTCATTTTTCGCGAAGGATGAACTGCAAAATCAAGTTCTCCGTGCCCTCAATCCATTTCGCGTTCAATCCATTTCACTCCGACTTTCTTTAAGGTATACACTATGGCTCCTCACAAAACGAGATACACACCCATGTATGAGCTAGATATTGAGGAGTTTAGGTCTAGGTTTTCGATTCCGGCACATTATTCCATCTGGAAGGGACGAGAAGATATTCCCTGTTTCCTTCCGGCGGAAATGAATGTGTCGGCATCCGCTATTCCGGTCAGTTACGCTTTTTTAAAGTGCGGGCTTCGTTTTCCGCTGCATCCCTTTGTAGCGGCCGTTCTTAAAGAAATTCACTGCCCAACTTTTGAATTATTTCCGAGTAGTTACGTGTATATAGTGGCGTTTATATTTTACTGCCACCAACAGAATCGGGCCCCGACCTTAGAACATTTTTTTAACCTATTCTTGGTGGGATCCCGAAAGGGGAAAGGTCTATTAGGATGCCGCAAATTATATTATATAGCGGTGCGCACCAAAGAGTGCGCTATTGTAGATAAAGAAGAGTCTCTCCATTCGTGGGAGTCTTGTTATGTGTGGATAACAGTCCCAAAAGAGGACCTGTTGAAGGTGTGGCCGCGCTTAACTCACCCACGCATAGGTCAGTTGGACCGAACTAGGTTCAACCCTTCTCGTTCGGACACCGCAAATACGCTTGCGATGTTCCCCCCTCCTGAAGCCCGCCTTAAGCGAATAGATCTGCTTCGGGAGAAAAGATTGATAGAAATAGGTGTCGCGGGTAGGACCGGAGCCCCAACCCCGAAGGGGATGTTTTCTAGCTCAGATCCATCAGAAGGATTGGGTATGAAGTAATGTTTTCATTTTATCATTTCCTGATCCTTATGTATTTGTTTTGCAGATTCGACTGAGACAATGCTAAGCTCACGTTTCAAACGTATGGCGGCTGCTTCGGTCCGTCCTTCTGAGGGACAGCGCGAAGCATCGGGCAGCGCGGATGGAAGTGAATCAGCAACGGGGGGTACGCTGGTTCCATCGGTGTCCGGGAACCCCCCGATCCAAACTACCGGCGCGGGCACATTGACCCTTCGCTGTACAGGGCAGCCTTCAACCAGGCATGGGCCTGCGTTTCGGGTATTTGGAGTAGTAGAGGAGGTGATAAAGGCTCTGATTCGTTCTTTGAGCTTATCCAGCCTCTATCAGATCGGAAATAACTCCTTGATTAATGCTAATACTATTGCTTTATTGCTGCAGGGAGCCGTTCCCGTGGAGAAGGTTCTCCCCGGTCCTCACCTTAAGGCGAACGTCTCCCTGCCGCCGATCCCCTTAGGAAAAGGGAAAAGGGCGACCGAAGCGGAAGCCCCGAAGGATCCAAAAAGACTAAAGAAAGGGGAGAGCGCTTCGGTCCCTACTAAGGGGATCGTTTTGAAGGAGCCTGCTTCGGGCCCTAAGACTAACTCGGACTGGGGAGTTGCTCTGGGCGTGCTGGACAGGTTCAGTAAGGGGAGAAAGTTAACCTCCTGGAGGAGTGCTTTCCTAAAAGACTTCCGCCTTTATGGAGAGCAAAACCCAGAAAACGTCCAAGCGTACATGTCTAGGGAAGACATTATGGAAGGTTTTCTCGACCTCACGACCAAGGTAATTTTATTTAATATGAAGGCCAGAAGTTTCATCTTTTTAAACGTGTTATCTTATGCAGATGTTGAGGAAAGCCTTCACAACTGCCATCACCGTGGAGAAGAACCAGGGTGACAGCGTTGTGTCCCAGAAAGTCCAAGATCAACTTGACCTTGCAAAAAGGCAAGTTGAAATCAAGCATGGTGAGTTAGTCACCGTACGGGAGCACCGGGACCGGCTGGACAATGAGTTGCTAAGAGCTGGGACGGAGGTCTCGCTCTTAGCAGATAAAGTCTCTGAGCTTGAGAAGATAGGACAAACGGCTCAGGGGCAAATTTCTGACCTGGAGGTCAAGCTGCGGGCCAAGGAGGAAGAAATCAACGAAGTCCAAGATCGGGCCCAGGAGAAGAGGAATAAATTGAACGAACTTCTCCTTCGGGCCCAAGAAAACAAGACGACCTTGGAATAGGAGTTGACAAGAGCCCGCACTTCGACCGAAGGTTCGGTCCGGGAGGCAGTTCTGGGTTTCGCTCGGTCCCCCTTGTTATTCGCTTTAACGGATAACATACATGGGGTATATACTGCTAAGTATTTGGATAACATGGGAGAGCAAGTTATTCAGCAGTTCGGGCTTTCCCTTTCGGATGAGCGATGGAAGGCGATCGAGCCACTTGAGAGAGATGGTAAGTTTAAGGTTATTCCAACTTTTGAAGAACCTGTTCTGGAAGAAGACCCTTTGTTCTATCTCTTTGAAGAGATGAAGAGAGCGGTCAACCAAAAGGTGGCCGATCAGGAAGAAGAATTGAAGCAGCTTGTGGCCCAGACCGAACCGCAGGAGCAGGAGATTGAAGATAAAGAAGATAGGCAGGATAGCTAGATTTCGTTTATACTTTGTATCTGTCTTGCTTCTTATTTTCAATATATAACTCTTTTCTTTCAGTTCTTATCCTTTTAATTGCCAGAACGAACCATTATAACCCACTTTTTAGTAAACTAATATGTTTCATATTAATGAAATTGTTTTAACCACCAAGTGTAAGATCGGGGACGCTTGTAGGATGTTAATCCATCGGTCCCAGATATTATGTTTGGCTTACTTGTATCAATTCAAATTGGAACGGTCGTCTCACATTGTATGTGGGTCACTCTTATTCCGTCCTTGGAGTCAATACTTGATTGGAGAGACGTGGTCTACGTTCAATGTGAGTTTTTATGAGCTTCGGCGGAACCATGGTTCTAATAAAGTCCCATAGGTTATATTGGCTAAGCTTTGCTCATAACATGTCATACATTAGGACTGATCTTATGTTTCGATATGTTGACTACCATTCCCTTTATCATGGCAGATTTCATGACTACAAAGGGCCATTTTCTAAAGACTAAATGCCGTTGAAGGGAGTGTTTTAGTTCGTAATGAGTTCTGGGAGAATCACGATTCGTCCATGGGACTAGGCAAGTGCAGGAGCATCTGACTCGTCAGAGAAGTCACTACAGCTTGGGAGCCTTGCGGACAAGAAGCTTCGGTCACAAGTCCAGATTCGTCCTAAGTTACCCAACTTCAAAACCGGTCCATCATTCCATTAGAAATAGTTTGTTTTGTACTTACTTGTTTTCTGCTTACGTTTAAAGGAATGTATTTTATTGAGTCAAACATATTAATCGAAGATTCATAAGAAATATCGCCTTAAGTTCATGACGTTCCAAGTTCGGGGGACCTCTATACCATCCAATGTCTCAAGTTTATACGCACCTGATTCCAATTTATTTGATATTCGATACGGTCCTTCCAATTTCTGTCTAGCTTTCCAACATTCCTCTGCACTTTAATGCTTCTGAGGACGAGATCGCCTTCAAAGAATTCCCTTGGGAGGACTCGCTTGTTATGGGCCCGTTCCATAGTTCGCTGATGAGCACGCATCCGTGCATAAATTGCATCTCTTTTTTCTTCGATCATCTCAAGGTCCAATAATCTCCTTTCACCATTCATATGCTCATCATACTGAGATATCCGAGGTGATCGGATGGCAACCTCCACCGGACTAACAGATTCGGTCCCATACACCAATGAGAACGGTGATTCCTGGGTTGTTGAGCGAGGTGTAGTTCGGTATGCCCACAGGACCTCGTAGATGTGTTCAGGCCACTTACCTCCGAAATCTTCTAACTTGGTCTTCAATCATTTCAGGATAACCTTGTTAGATACATCCGTAAGTCCATTAGTTTGGGGGTGGGCTACTAATGAGAAATGTTGGATGATGCCAACTTGGTGCATAGATCTCGTATGCTCTTTCCGCGGAATTGAGTCCCATTATCTGAAATGAGCGCTCGGGGAACCCCGAAGCGGCTCACGATATTTCTCCATAATAAGTGCTTGACCACCTTTTCTGAGATGATAGCTACTGCTTCTGCTTCAATCCATTTCGAGTAATACTCCACCGCTACAATACAAAATTTTCTTTGCCCTATTGACCGAGGAAAAGGTCCGAGGATATCAATCCCCCACCTGTCAAACGGACAAGGCAGTGGGGTAACCGATAAAGGAGCCCTAGGCAATTGCGGAATAGGAGCATGGTATTGACATATGGCACAACGTTTAGTGTATTTTTTGGCATATGCAAGTAACGTTGGCCAAAAGTATCCAACTCTAATGATGCGGTGGTACAAAGATCAAGCCCCTGAATGAATGCCGCATATCCCTTCATGAACATAAATCCTGACGGCTTCAGCCTCAATAGGGGATAAACAGCGCAGAAGCGGGCCCTCAAAACTCTTTTTAAACAAGCGTCCATCAACTAAGGTAAATCTCTTGGTCCGGACATCTATTTTTCTGGCTTCGGACTTGTCTTCAGGGTGATAGCCGTTTGAGAGGTATTTAATAAAGGAGTCCATCCAATTAGGTTCCCCCGGAGACTCAGTAGCGTTAACATTCAAGCCCTGGAGTTCTTGGCATAGAACCCCGATCTCTTCAATAGACTGTTCGGTCACTGATATCTCGAATGACGGTCGGTCCTGAATATGGACCGAAATAGTGCTTGACTCTATGTCAGGTATGCCTGAGGCCAATTTGGCGAGTGCGTCGGCAACCTTATTTTGCTCTCGTGGCACGTGGTCAAGAGAGAACTCACTGAATTTTTTGGATAATTCCAGAACTTTTTCACAATATAACTTCATCATCGGATCATGAGTTTCAAATCTCCCTGGAACTGTTCTACTACTAACTTCGAGTCTGAGAACATTCGCACTCTGCTAACTCCCATTTTTCGGGCCAATGTCATTCCTGATAACACGGCCTCATATTCTACCACATTATTTGTTCCAGCAAAGGAAAATTTAACTGCGGAATGAAAAAGGTCACCTTGTACCGTTGTCAGGGTAATGCCCGCTCCTCTTCCTCCGAAGGTCGAGCCATCTACGTGGATCGTCCATCGATCATCCTCTTGGTTAAGATATATGGCCGATCGGGTCATTTCAACTACAAAGTCGGTTAGGACCTGAGCTTTGATCGCCCTTCGGGTCAGGAATTCCAGATACATAGCACTGAGTTTAATAGCCCATTTTGCCAATCTTTCATTCAAATCATTCTGTTTAAGGACCACCTTCAGAGGTTGATCCGTATAAACATAGACCGTTCGGCCTTCAAAATAATGTTTCATCTTGAATACAGCTTTTTTCAAAGCTAGCATAAATTTCTCCAAGGTGGAATATCTGGTTTCAGTAGACACCAGAGAATGGCTGACATAATAAGCATGTCTATGAATGTCGTCTTGGATGGTCACTAGAGCTGCGCTGACGGCGACTTCTGATACAGCGAGGTACAACCCCAAAGGTTCATCACAAGTTGGACTTACCATCACCGGGGGAGTGCTTAAATAAGTCCTCAACTGAGAGAAGGTCCGATCGCATTCTTCGGTCCAATCTACATGGTTTGCTTTTCTTAGCACTCTGAAAAAATGTAGATCCCGATCTGTGGATTTTGAGATAAACCTGCTTAGTACGGCGAGTCGGCCAGTAAGCCTCTGAAATTCTCTCTTGTTTCTTGGAGGTTACATATCAATGAAAGCTTGCACCTTTTCAGGGTTAACCTATATGCCTTTCTCTGAAACGTAATATCCTAGAAATCTTCCGCTTCGGATCCCGAAGCAGCATTTGTTTGGATTTAGTTTAAGCTTATATTTTCGGCATACTTCGAAACAACGAGACAAATAAGAAAGGTGGTCTTCATCATTCATAGATTTAACAATCATATCGTCAACATAAACTTCCATCATATGACTGATCAATTTTCTAAAGATCCTGTTGACCAACCTTTGATATGTTGCTACAGCATTTTTGAGACCCAAGGACATAACCACATAACAGTAAACGCCATCTTCGGTCATGAATGATGACTTCTTCTGATCTTCTTCAGCAAGGAAGATCTGATGGTACCCAGAGTAAGCATCCATGGTACTCATCGTGGTGCTACCAGACACAGCGTCTACCAGTCGGTCGATATGCGGCAAAGGGAAAGGGTCTGATTCACATGTTTTGTTAACATCGGTAAAGTCGATGCACATTCGTCATTTCCCGCCGGGTCTGGAGACCACTACTGGGTTCGCAACCCATTCAGTATAGTGGATTTCTCTGATGAATCCCGACCGTAGCAATTTATTCACCTCAGCCCGGATAATCTCGATTTTTTCGGGAGAATAGCGTCTCATTTTCAACCTAACAGGCTTCGTTCCAGGCTCGGTGTTGATCCGATGTTCACTATCGGATGGGTCAATCCCCTGAACATCGTCCGGGGTCCATGCGAATATATCCACGTGGCTTCTCAGCAGGTGGATCAGTTCTTTTTCAAAAGAAGGGGCTAAGTGTGCCCCGATGCGAGTTGTTTTGGTTGAGTCATCCTCAACCAAGTTAATCAACTTGAACCCTACGGGTTCCATTGCTTGCCTCGAGTGCGGCGGTTCTTCCAGCAGATCGACCCGGGCCCTTTTGATAGGTGCCAATGTTCGGTACGAGCTCATGTAGCATTGTCTATCTACTTTTTGATCCCCCTTGATAGAAATAACTCCATGAATGGAGGGGAATTTGAGCATCATATGATAAGTAGATGGGACCGCCTCGAACTTAATAAGGCCGGTCCGTCCGATAATGGCGTTGTAAGCCAAGTCGACTTCAACGACAATGAATTGCAGATCCCCCGATCGGTCATTGGATGGTTCTCCAAGGATGACTGGGAATAAAATCTTCCCGCATGGAATGACGCTCCTTTGGTCGAACGACCAAAGAGTTATTTTAGCGATCGGGAGATCATGAGCAGTAGCTCCCAACATTTCGGCGACCTCGCGCTTCATTAGATTGCACGAGGACCCGGTATCCACTAAGATCCTGTGGACACGACGATTCCCGATGATTCCGGTGATGGTAAGGGGATCATCGCATGGATCGATAATCCCTTCCCGATCGGCCATAGTGAAAGTAATGTCCTCCCCGAAGGGAGGGGACCGCTCAGCTGAATCATATTTAACCAGTGCCACAGATTTGTAGCTCTCAGCAGAGTCTCCGCGAGCGGTTCTCTTTCGGTCCCGGACCGATTCTTTTATCCTCAAACCGCCGGAGATTACATAAATATCTCCGACTACTTCTCGGGGTGCCGCATCATTTTGAGGAGGTTGGGCACCTGTTTCAACGAGTGGAGGAGAAACCTGCTCCTGTCTTCCACCCTCGTTTTGCGGGGCTCTACCGCCACGGCCCCGCCATCTTCTTCTTCGGCCCTGACCACGGTTCTCTCGACCGTGTTGGCCTCTATCTTGCTCTGGAGGAGGAGACCGTCGGTCCTCCGTCCGATCATTATAATTTCGGGGTTGTCCCCGATTATCACTTCCCCGCGGCCTGTGACGATCGTCACCTTGGTGGTCCTTTTGGGGGGATTCTGCTCGCTTGCCCTTCTGACCATTCCGATCGGGCTTTTCTTTATTCATTGCCGCTACTGTCTCTTTCAACAGCGGGCACTTCAGGGTCGGGTGATCGCGATTATGATGCAGCTCGCAATATACCCGATTGTCCTCCTGCTTCGGGGTGACATCTTTCTCTCCGACAGCCGCTACTTCTCGCGACTGCTTCTTAGGGTAGGAAACCCTATGATCACCTGCGGGCTCAGAATTCCCGCTAGGTTTCCGATAGCCTAGCCCCATCGCTTCATCCACCTTAATATACTTGTTGATTTTCTGAAGAAACTTCCCCAAGGTGGATGGTGGGCTTTTTACTAAGCTGGCCGAAAGGCCGCACGGTCCCAAGACCTGCTGTAAAAAATCAATCTTATCCCGGAGCTCAAGCTTGATACCCCGTGCGGTCCTATTGAATTTCTCCATGAAGGACAGAAGACTCATTTTCGCCGGGATACATTTTTGCTGATATAGTTCCTGCCTGCTTCGGGGCGGTCCTACATTTGGAGCAAATTGCTATGAGAAAGTTAGGATAAATCCGCCATACGACTGTATGGATCGGGCCGGCAAATTTTTGAACCACGTTCGGGCGTCGCCTTGCAATCCTTCCGCGAAGATGCGGCACTTTAGTGAATCTGAGGCACGAACTGTTCCCATGCGTAACTCGAAATCGGCAACGTGATCGATCGGATCACCGTCACCACGGAATGTCGGCACGGCAACCCCTCGGGGTTGCAATAATGCCGATCTGGGACTACTGCCGAGATCTCTTCAGAAAAGGGGATCATCAAATCTCCCAAGGCTGCTGATACGCCTTCAGATTGTCGGGACGATGTCTGGACCGCATGCAAATTATGCCACCAGTCATCATCCTTATTTCGCCTGATTGGGGCCTCTATGGCCCTGTTGAATAAACTAGGATTGCGTCCCAAATTAGGTTCGCAATCCTTCAACGCACGCATGCTCTCCAACTCCCTGGTGAGCTCATCAATTCGTCGCTGCATCTGCTCCTGATCATTTCCAGGAGCGGGAGTTAGAGCTCTGGCCGGGGGGGAGGGGTAGACCGATATCTAGGCCTCCTCGTTGTTACACCACGCCTGATGATTTCTTCATCATCAGTGATGCGCTCGTCAGGATCACTCTCGTATCCTCTGCTTTTGGGAACAGGGCTTGAAATAGCCGGTGGTTCTGTTCCACTTCTCTCCGACCTTATTTCTAGTACCACCTTCTTGACGACAGCTTCCAGATCCTGCAAAGTGAATGTTGGTGCTAGGAGACTGTCGGGAAGCACGTCACTATCATTTGTCGAAGTTCCAGTCGCCATGCCTTTGATTGTCCTATCCCTGGTAGAAAACTCGAATGAGATTAGAGAATCGTCCCCACGGACGGCGCCAAATTGTTATGGTCCCCTTTTAGGGGGTACCAACATTCGTCCGGTTCGTCAGCAGACGAACTCGGTTTTGATTTGTTTTTGATGTGGAATACGATTAGAACTGGAAACAATAAATGGACACGGCGATTTATAGTGGAAACCCCAGTAATTGGGGAGAAAACCATTTGACTAAGAGCGAATTACGCTCATAACCTGTTCACTAATCAAATAGTTTATACAAAATACAGGAGAGACTTAATGAAAATGACAAGGGGATAGAAAGCAGTAAGAACTCCAGCAGGGTAACGGTTTGTTCTTACGCGTCCAAAAGGTCCTCCTATTTCCGTCGTCGCACTCTGTATTTATAGAGCCAGTGGCGTGTGTAAATCACGCTCTGTAACCGCCTCTGACAGGTTTGTTAGAGGTTGTTGTCGCGCGATGTAAAACGAGGTTGGGACCGAGGCTTGGTCTGCGTGATCGGGCTCGAGGCGTGGTAAATGTGTGAAGGCCTGAAGCATGGAAAACGTGGGTTTGTAACCGTTCTGACCGAACCATGGAGCCAGTTACTAGAAAACGCTTTATTTCGCCAAGGCCATTTTTGGTCCTCTCGTAGAACATCGGGCCGCTGTTCGTTATGTGTATAAGTGGGCTGCAATGGTTTGTTTCTACCATTTGAATCGGCCCAATTGTTAACGGGCCTTATCCATCATGGGATGTCTAGTCCTAGAGTTCTCATCAAATTAGTTTTTTAGTATCAGACCTGAAAAAAATCAGAAATCGACCTTAGTACCCCGTACAAAACGGTACCAAAAAAATGCCGATCAAGTCGGATATTTGACGTACCAGACGTAAACCGCCGGTATACGGTACGATATGAAAACATTGTTTAGAATGGTTAGAGTGATGTTATATCTTAAGGCCATATAAAAAATACATTAAATGATGTATTCTTTTAAAACATAATAAATAATGTTTTATTGAGTAAAATGATATTATTTTGTTATAATATATAAGACACATAAAAATGAAACTATAAAAGAAAGTATACATATATGTTTTTAAATTTCACACTGGAAATTTAAAATTTTTCTTCTAAATTATAACAATTACATATTTATAAGAAAGTATACCGTCGCTTCAAAAATCCGATTCTTTTAAAATTTTCGTTTCAACGGTTATGTTTTGGAGCTTCAATGAATCCGCTCCCATGAATCCTAATAGCATAGCTCGGAACTAATCTAGCTGCTACGACAAGTGAATTGGAATTCCTAAAAAATTGAAACTGAGTATATTTCAAGTTATTCTATGTTACCCAGAGAGTAGTATTTTGAGTAAATACATAGATTGGGGTTTGTTCCATCCTTCCAACTTCAAAATAATGTAAAACACGTACTCTTAAACGGGCAATTAGGTAAACATCACATAAACTTGATATAATTTGTTTTATGATTTTATAAAATATAAAAAACATGATATCTAAGTTTGATAATTACGTACTTAACCCCCAAATATTCAAAATTATTTATATTTGATCTTAACGTTGCATATTGTTTTGAGATTTTGAGCAGTTGTCACCGAAAATATTATATAATTCACAATTGATTTTCATATATGATTTCTTTATCTGTTTTTTTTATTATTTCGAACTTGATGTATGAGAAATATTTAAATATCACAATATAGATGTGAATTCCATATGAACACTGAATGAATGTCGAAATATTAAAGATCTTTCATAAAGTCCAAATGAATGATATTATTTGTGACTGGAGAAATACTTTCTATGTTTGAGACATATTAAAATATGGTTGAATCAATGTGAATTCCATTGAACATCATATGTCAATGTTGAAATATTTAAGTTTTTTATAAAGACAAAATGAATGGTACTATTTGTGATTAGAGGGATACTTTCATATTGTTATTATACACGTTTCATATTTATTGAGACTCTGGATAAAGAAAATTAGACATGAGAGTGAATTGTAAATGAATCAAACTATCAATACACATGTATCATTTTCTGCATATGTAAAGCATTATGATTAATTCTGAAAGATCTCAAACAATAATAAATGTTAGGATAATGTATAAATGGTTTTGCATCTTTGTGGTTCAACAATGCAATATTAAATCGGGAGGGTATGACCTTTATAACCTTTAATGTTTGGGATCAACAACAACAATGATTTAAACATAGGGTATTTCCTATATTATTTTTAATTATAAGGCATCACTTTTTAACTATTTCAAAATTAGAGGGTCTTCCTTGTAATTAACATATATATATATATATATTGAACGAGATATTCGGATCGGGTTTGTACAAGTTTAGGTAAACCGGCCCGATCTTTACATAGGATGACCGAATTAGAAGAAATATATGAGTGCTTCCCAAGGAACAAAGCAGCCCCAATGGAGACTAGATCGAGTCTCTAAAGCATTACAAAACGATCCACATGGGAGTGTGAGAATTAGGATGTTAAATGAACTAGCAGGCCCGATGGAGACACGACGTCCCTACCGGACCCAGAAAAGATAACCTATGATAAAGATGAGTTGCACGGTGCCTAGAATATTAGGAATATGCAGCGCCAAAACGACACTGTGGTCAACCGTATAATGCGAGTTTTAAGGGGCACATAGTGACTTCACAACATTAAAAGCCAATAATGACATACGTTAATGACTTTTACCTCCTTCAAGGACATTTAAGTGCAATAAATTTGGCGAGTGGGTAAAACAACATTCAGCCTCAAGGGAAGTTCTAAATACGAGGTAGGAATGAACCAGGGATGTCGGATTTTTCTGAGCATTTATTGTTTCTGAAGGCTGTAGAATGTGAAATATATAAGAACAACTTGTGTATTGTTAACAAACAAAATACTAAAAACTGGAATTGAATAATTGGAAGAACTCAAGTTTGTAACCGAACAAGAAAAGCAATAACAGATGCTGAAAAACAGAACAAACGAAAAACAATACAAAAGAACAAGAAAAACATTAAGCTTTATAGGCAAAAGTCGAAGCTGCCGCACGACCATAAGAACACACGAACTCACGACTCCATGAACACACGAACTCACGAACCAGAATCTATCATTGTGAAGGAGAAGAAGCCGTCCGTGAGAATAAGTCAATTCTGGACTTTTATTAAATGGATAAACCCCAACACAAGCAATCCTTGGCCCACACAAATAACCCAACAACATTAATGAGGCCCAACAATCTCCTCCTTAATATTGATAGCTGGAACAACTCCAAGTCGCTTTCGAAGATTCACAAATCTGGAAACTGACAGGGATTTAGTAAGTATATTTGCAACATGTACATCAGTTGAAGAATAAATTAACTTAATAATTTCATCATTTTCAGCTTCACTCGATGCATGATACTTCACTTTGATGTACTTAGTTCTACCATAAAACACAGTATTCCTCGCAATTGCTATTGCAGACTGTGAATCATAAAGAATGTTAGTCGGAGTTTTAGGAAGCATATTCAAATCCATCAGTAACTTTCTAAGCCAAATGACTTGATTTGCAGCCTTAGAAGCTGTATAGTATTCAGCTTTAGCAATCGATTGTGCTATGGTAGATTGTTTCTTTGAACACCAACAAACAACCCCTGATCCAAGAGAAAAGCAATAACCGAATGTGTTCTATAAGTTATCAAGACATCCAGCATAATCAGAATCAGAGAATCCAAACACATTAACATTCACAACCAAAGAATAGAGAATGTCATAATCAAGAGTACCTTAAAATCTGTTTTGCAGCAGCAAAATGTATAGTGGTATGAGAATGTATATACCTGGATAAAATGCAAGTGACGTATGCAATGTCAGGTCTGGTGGAACATAAATACATAAGTTTTCAAATAAGTGACCTGTAGACCGAAGAATCAACAGTTGGAGCATCACCATGTTTCCCAATTTTACAAATGGGAATCATTGGAGTGGACACTTCACTGCATTATTCAAATCCAAATAATTTCAGAATTTCAACAGCATAAATATTTTGAGATACAAAAATTCCAGAATCTGATTGATCAATTTTCATTCCGGAAAAGTAAGATGATTTCCCAAGATCATTTATCTCGAATTCAGTCAACAACTGATGTTTAAATCATCACAAACAGATCCTAATTCTCCACAAATAAGAATATCATCCACATATACAGAAACAATCATAGTAGATAATTCATAGGTCTTGACATAAAGAGTAGTATCAGAAAGACTCTTAGATAATATGAATTTATCTAACCGAGAGTACCAAGCTCGTGGAGTCTGCTTAAGACCATATAGCGCATTCTTTAACAAACATACTTTAGATTGATTTTCTATCTTTAGATTGGAAAGCAGCTAAACCCTAAATTTATTTAAGGAACTATCGGCATTCAATTTGGTCTTGAATACCAATTTTAGACTAATAATGTGTCGGTCTAAGGGTTTTCCACCAAAATCCAAGTGTATGCTTAGTAATCATCATCAACTTCTCCTCCATCGCAGCTTTCCAAACAGGGGAAGATAAAGCTACATAAATTGATTTCGTTTCATTCAAGGTGCCAAGATTACACCTAGCATAAATATCAAAAAGACTTCGTTTTCCTCTAACTAACATTTCCTTTTCATCATCGAAAATATGAACATTAGAAGAAGAAGGTTCATCAAAATACTGATCATTCGAGGCAACATTTGGTAATGTCACAGTTTCATATTCATCCTACAATTCATTTAAATCACATGCATAAGGCTGAAATGAAGTTTTCAGTTCATTTTTTTCAAAATCCCAGGATACATTTTCATCAATTTTCAAACTTCGTGAAACAACAACTTGTTTTATAGTAGAATTAAAAAATATTTTACCTTTGACAAACTCCCCATAACCGACAAGTATTCCAACAAAAGCTCTTTTATCAAGCTTATTCATAATAGGAATAAGCACAAAACAATAGCAAATACTTCCATAAACTTTTAAAAATTTTACATAAGGTTTTTTTCCAAACCATTTTTCAAATGGAGTTGAAAATTCAATAGCTTTGTTAGGCAAACGATTATGTAAAAACACAGTGGTAGAAGCTGTTTTTTTTCAAAAGTATTTAGGTAAATCTTTTTCATATAACAAACACCGTGTCATGTTCAAAATGAACTTATTTTTCCTTTCCGAGACACCATTTTGCTGGGGACAGTATGGAAATGTTAAGTTGTGAGATATACCACTCTCTCGTAAAAAACTTTCAAATGCATTAGAAATATACTCACTGCCATTATCAGATCTCAATGTTTTGAAGACACATGAACTTTGATTTTCCACAAAAGTTTTGAACTCCTTGAATATAGAAATAGTATATGATTTTTGACTTAAGAAGTAAATCCAACAGAACTTAATGAAATCATCAATAAAAATCAAATAATATCGACTGCCATTCAAAGATGAATTTGGAAAAGGGCCACAAATATCTGTGTGAACTAACTCTAGTTTATTCACAGACTTAAAAGATGATACTCCAAAAGAAATTTGTTGAAGTTTTCCATATTGACAAGTTAAACAAATTTCTTAAACGATCAAATCATTTTTTAACCGAAATACACAAGAACAACTTGTGTATTGTTAATAAACGAAATACTAGAAACTGGAACTGAATAATTGGAAGAACTCAAGTCTGTAACCGAACAAGAAAAGCAATAACAGATGCTGAAAAACAGAACAAACAAAAAGCAATACAAAAGATCAAGAAAAACACTAAGCTTTATAGGCAAAATTCGAAGCCGCCGCAAGACCACATGAACTCACGACTCCATGAACACACGAACTCTCGAACCAGAATATGTCATTGTGAAGGAGAAGAAGCACTCAGTAAGAATAAGTTATTCTGAACTTTTATTAAATGGATAAACCCCAACACAAGCAATCTTTGGCCCATACGAATGGCCTAACAATATTAATCAGGTCCAACAGATTCCCCAATCTTTGGCTTTACAGCTTTCGTATTATTTGATTGTGGGGCGACACATTCGTTTGTGTCGAAGAAGTTAGCGAAACGGTTTGGGGTAGTGGGAAGTAACGCTAAAATCAAAGTAAAGACACCGGGATCAGAAGCCCTGGAGGCAAACAGAATCTATAAGGGATACGCGGTAGAAGTGGATACGGTACGAACAGAGGCAGACTTGATTGAGTTGGGGGATATGGGATTCGATGCTATACTCGGAATGGATTGGTTATCAAAGTACGATGCACAAGTGAAATGTAGAGAACGTATGATCACTTTTAGTACGCCGCAGGAAGGGAAAAGAGACATGGTCGGAAAACCGATTATGGGAGAGGATGGAGAGTATAGTGATCGGTCGAATTGACTAGCATTTGTCACCACTGAGAAGGAAGGGACACCATTTGAGTTAGTTCCGGTAATTTGCGAATACGGTGATGTGTTTCCCGACGAACTACCGGGTCAACCACCTCAGAGAGAAGTTGAAATGGAAATAGAACTGCTCCCCGGAACATAACCAATCTTCAAGGCTCCATACTGGATTGCACCAAGAGAGATGCAGGAACTGAAACAATAGATTGAGTCTCTATTAGAAAAAAGATTTCTTAGGCGAGATAACTCCCCTTGGGGAGCACCGGTGTTATTTGTTAGAAAGAAAAGCGGCAAGTTAAGACTGTGTTACGATTACCGGGAGTTAAACAAGGTTACGATAAAAAACAAGTATCTTTTACCGAGAATCGACGACTTATTTGATCAGTTACAAGGCGCGGAGGTGTTCTCAAAGTTGAACTTGAGGTCAGGGTATCATCAGGTCCGAGTGAAGGAAGGAGACATACCAAAAACAGCCATTCGAACGAGATACGTCCATTACGAATGTACGGTAGTACCATTTGGATTGACTAATGCCCCAACGATCTTCATGGATTTGATGAATCGGGTATTTCGCCAGTACCTAGATAAGTTCGTAGTGGTATTCATTAACGATATCCTAGTTTACTCTCGCAACCAGGAGGAATACGAGCGACATCTGAGAATAGTATTACAGACTCTCAGACAAGAGAAGTTGTATGCCAAGTATAGCAAGTGTGAATTCTAGATGGACATCATAGCTTTTCTAGGACATGTGATATCAGCAAGAGGGGTGACGGCAGATCCAATGAAGATAGAAGCAGTGATGAATTGGCCAAGACCGACAAACGCTCGGGAAGTGAGGAGTTTCTTAGGATTAGCCGGGTACTATCGGAAATTTATCGAAGGGTTTGCAAGGATTGCCAAGCCGCTGACAAACTTGACCCAAAAAGAAACGAGGTATACTTGAGATGAGAAGTGTGAAGAGAGTTTCGAATGTCTCAAAACGAAGTTGACATCTACGCCAATACTGGTATTACCCACACAAGGGCACGACTTCACGGTATACAGCGATGCCTCGAAGGAAGGACTCTGGTGCGTACTGATGCAAGTTGGGAAGGTCATAGCATATGCATCCCGCCAACTGAAGATACACGAGTTGAACTATCCGACCCACGATTTGGAACTAGCCGCTGTGGTATTCGCACTCAAGATTTGAAGACATTATCTGTATGGTGTGAAGTGCGAGATATTCACCGACCACAAGATTTTGAAGTACCTATTCACCCAAAGGGAGCTTAACATGAGACAACGGAGATGGTTAGAACTGATAAAAGATTACGACCTGAACATTCAGTACCACCCCGGAAAAACGAACCAAGTAGCCGATGCACTGAGCAGGAAAACCATGGCGTATTAGCAAACACATTGTTAAAAGAAATGGAGAACCTACAATTGGAAGTGGTACAGTTGACCACAGTCATATTAGGGACTATTACCGCAAAGTCAGGGATACTAGAGGAAGTACTAGAGGCCCAGATATCAGACCCCGAGAAACCTGTAACACGAAAAGAGGGGACCAGAAGCGATAAATCAGACATAAACAAAGGAAGCGATGAGCTAATCAGAATGAATGAACGGGTATGGGTACCAAACAGGCCAGAGTTAAGAAAGAAGATTATGGCAGAGGCACACAGTTTGGCCTTCTCAGTTCACCCAGGAAGTACTAAGATGTATCGAGACCTAAAAACGCACTAGTGGTGGAATGGAATGACAAATGAGATTGCAAACTTTGTGGCCAAATTCGAAAATTGCCAACGAGTTAAGGCCGAACACCAACGTCCAGGGGCGAGCTACAACCCTTGAAGATTCCAGAGTGGAAATGGGATAACATCGACATGGACTTTGTGGTGGGATTACCCAAGAGCCCACGGAAGAACTACGCGATATGGGTAGTGGTTGACAGCCTAACAAAGGCGGCTCATTTCTTAGCAGTCAAGACAACATACGGAGTAGACAGACTAACCAAAATATATGTGGATAACATAGACAAGTTACATGGAGTTCCAATAAATATTGTGTCAGACCGGGATCTGAGGTTCACGTCTAGATTTTGGCAAAGCTTACAGAAATCACTCGGAACTCAGTTAAGCATGAGCACGGCCTACCACCCACAGACGGATGGTCAGACCGAGAGAACGAACCAAATTATGGAGGATATGTTACGGGCATGCATGTTGGAGTTTAAGGGAGGTTGGGAAGATTTCCTACCATTGGTAGAATTTGCATATAATAATAGTTTTAAGAGCAACATTGGCATGGCCCCATATGAGGCACTGTACGGGAGGAAGTGTCGTACACCACTATGCTGGGATGAGGTGGGAGAGAGAAAGACCACGGGAACAGAATTGGTAGAAGTGACCGTTGAAAAGGTGGCCGTGGTACGAAAGAACATCAAGGCGGCACAGGATCGATACAAAAGTTGGGCTGACACGAAAAGGAGACCCATGGAGCTAAAAGTTGGAGATCACGCTTATCTGAAGATATCACCGATGAAAGTGGTACTAAGGACCACAAGGACAGGGAAGCTGAGTCCTCGGTACATCGGACCATACGAGGTGGAACGAAGAATCGAAAACCTAGCATACCAACTGAAGCTTCCGGAAGAGATGAGGGGGATACACAACTTTTTCCACGTATCCCAACTGAGGAGGAGTGTGACTGAAAGAATCCAAGAATGTGTGGGGGAACCCATAGAGATAACCTCGGAATTGACATACGAGGAAGTTCCAGTGAAAATCCTGGGTAGAGAGGAAAGAAAACTCAGAAACAAACTAATTCCCATGGTGAAAGTACAATGGTCCAATCTGAGAGAAAGGGAAGCTACATGGGAAACGGAACGAGAGATTAGACAGAGAGAGTCGGAATTAATGGAAGATTGGTACGCACGAGTTTCGGGACGAAAGTCAAAATAAGTGGGGAAGGATGTAATAGCCATGAAAAAGGTATGATGGAACAATAGTAGGAAATATAGTGGTAAAGTCTAGACAAGGAATAACGAGGGATACTGGAATGAAAGAACGAAAAGATAGAAAAGTAAATCAAAAGATAAAGAAATGGTCAAAATGTGAATTAGAGAAGTTAAAATGTCTATAAATAGGGGTGGGAATGCTCAAAACCAAGTTAATTATCACTAAGCCACGAAAATCCGCGAAAAACCCGAAAAACACGAAAATTATCGCGGAAGAACAAATTGTCGCGGATTTTGTGTAGTGCAATATTGTCGCGGATTTTGGTGCAAAGAGAAATTGTCGTGGAATTTTGGCATAGAGTAAAATTGTCGCGGAAAAACCTAAACCACAAAATTGTCGCGGAAAACCTAAACCACAAACATTGTTGTGGAAATTTTGAAGACCAAATTATCGCGGATTTGCCCCTAAGCACAAAATTGTCACGGATTTCGAGAATGGAGTGATTTATCGCGGAAATACTAAATTTGGGTGTTTTCGTCGCGTCTCAACGCCGAATCGTGAGAGAAAAAGGATACATATGGTCTACGGTAATCACATAGTTAACAATGAGATAATAACATCGGAAATTGAGTACTAAGACCTGTTACGAAATGCAGGGAAGCACGAAGGGATTATAACGAGCGAAAGAAAACGGTAAGCGGAGTTAACACAATGTAGTAAGGGAAGGTTTCGGCTTAGGGAAACGGGAAGGGTTAATAAGAAAGAAAGTAAAAGACACGAATGAATGAGGCAAATGATAATAAGACTCCGGGTGAGGAAGGATGGACCGTCCGACCGAACCCGACATCGTGCTTAGTACATGATCCGCCAAAGGAAGGGCATGCCTGATGAAGGGAACGATAAGTTCCAAAAATGGATAGATACATACGAAAAGGGTAGAACGGATTTGGGTGGAAAAAAAGATAGCGCCTAAGTACTCACCTTGGGAAGGGAAGCATATGGTCCGTCGAGTCAACCAACAGCTAACGGTTGGCTTGGGCGGGACATGTACCGAGCATGTTACTCTCGGCAACAGTAAAGTTAAAGGATGAGGGGAACAATAAGGGTAAAAGACTAAGAAGAAGAAAATAAGAAAACGATTAAAAGAAACGACTTACGCGTGTTTGTATGGTTTATTTAAGAAATGAAAGATAAGTATAGCGTGTGTGAAGTTTCCTTTAATAGATTGTGACCGCTTTACAGATTTTGTAGTTGACGCGGACGAGGTATGAGAAGGGCATGGGAAGGAGGTCGTCGGTTGTCCGGTGATAGAATTCGGTCTTTTGAGAATACTCTAAATTATGTTGCTAGACTTTAATGCTTTTGAATTATGTTTTAAGTTTACGTTCGAACATTTCGTTTTATTTAGCACGTTTTTACCAAATAAGCTAGGCTCAAATTAGGGTTGTTACAATATATCCTTTGTTTTGGGTTGTTTATCCCTTGTATGATCACAACTTTATAGTGTATTCTATGAGAACTTATTCTCTTGACACCATTTTTACCGTTTTTCCATGTAAAATACCTTGCACAACCACCTCACATTCCGGCAAAATTGTCTCAACAAACAACTAAAACATAAAATATGGTTTTACGAGTTTTAATATCTTCGAACCAGGTGATTGTTAATATCCCTTGGAAAATAATCAAAATAGTTTAGTGTCATCTATAAGGACAATTTGTAAAAGTCTCATTGAAAATTCTACTTAAGTTAGTGTGTAATTGACTTCCTCTTGTTTCAGAAAGCATCATGACAATGGAGCCCTCCAACAACGCCCGCAACAATGTGGATGCCGAAGGCTCTTAAATCCCTAATGTGGGTACCACTTCTCGTGAGAGCATATAAGCAATCATCATGAGGGTTAACTGGGGTCTGGACAACAACCTTTGGCTATTCATCCCAAACAGGAAGCCGGACAATACCTCAAAAGCATGCAAGAGAGAGGTTGTTGGCAAGATCAGAGGAATCTTCCGCCCTCCTCTCCACAAAGATCACACCCCGACCATTGATACCATAAAGGATCACAAAGAATGTCTGATATGGCATATTGTCTACCAAAGCCGAAGAGGTCACCGCCAAGCAGATCGTTCGATGAGTGGTTGAGGGTCATGATCTAAAGAGATCACTCGGAGCAGGACATTCGATTGATGCCTAGGTGCGAAGGCACAAGTCATGTTGATGGGCACGAGCTCCAACACCATGTCGACTAGAGGGGCAACGATGCACAATACGGAGTGGCTGCGGAAAAATACTCACGACCCACAATTAACCTGCATACAACTCGCCCCATTTGAAAACTGCAAGTTGTATTTTTTAAAATAAACCGATCAACATGTAAAAGAATGTAGATTTAAACATTCAACAATATATGATTGTAATTTTATAACTCATTGGGTTTGTTTGATATAGCTTTTTAAAATTGCGGTATAGTGAGGTGTGGTGAGATGTGGTGAGGTGTAGTGAAACGTGGTGATCGTGATTTTTTAAATGTGTTTGGTAAAATTATGATATCATGATCGTGACTTAGGTAAAAGACTAATATACCCTTTTATGTTTAATAATAAAAACAAATAAATTATATATAATTGTAAAATGAAGGGTAATAAAGTAATTTTCAAAATCGCGATGTAGATATAACTAGTTTTAGCAGCGATTATCAAATCGTGATTTTTTAACGATAATAACATCACAATTATCATTTTGTTTTGTGTGCCTTAATAAAATCACGATATGACGATCTCACCTCACCGCACCACTATTCTTATTGGGATACCAAACAAACTTGTGTAAAATATGATAGATTTTGAATTCATTTTGGGTTTTGTGATGATTCAAGTTTCGTAAAAGCGAGTATTGAAAAACTTGATTTCCCCAAAACGAGTCATTAATTTCTTTAATTAATTGGCCACTCGTTTTTTGTAAATGCGATTAAAGCGTGTCACTTTTTGTAAAGACGAGCAAATAGATTTAGGTTTTTTCTTGTAATTCATCCTCTGTAATCGACCTGTGGAGCACAGCTCCTATCTTTCTCCGGCCGCCCCTGCATATCTAAGGAATATGCGGATGTGGAGTATGCTTCGTAGCTCTACTCTATCGTATCCCTCCTCCCCATCCTCAGTTGCTCTATGGCCACCGCCGCCCCTGCTTTAGATGAACCCATCAGTCCTTTAGTCACCAAAATCGGCTGGATCGGAACTCTATTGTTTCCTCTGTAATCGCGTGTGTCTTGCTCCGGCCGCCCCTACCTTGCTCGGGCAGCCAAGCTCCGGACGCCATGAGCCTTGCTCCGCTGCCTCCTTGTACCTCCAGTGAGACACAAATAAGATTAAATGGTGGGCGGAGCAACACACACGAGACAGCAACAGTGAGGATAAAATGGAAGAAATCGATTTCGTTTGCCTCTGCAAAAAGTGGTCATCGTTTAACTTTGGAAAATGAAAATCCTTATTCGAGCTTCCAAAAAACGAGTGTCCCAATAATTCCAAAAATTAATGGTTCGCTTTTTGGAAACGCCATTCAACACATTTTTCAACGTTCGTTTTTCACAAGTTCGAATCACTACAAAACCCAAAATGAATTCAAAAACTACATTATTTTGCACAATATCCCGGGATTCAGGCAAGTCTAGAACCGANGATCAGAGGAATCTTCCGCCCTCCTCTCCACAAAGATCACACCCCGACCATTGATACCATAAAGGATCACAAAGAATGTCTGATATGGCATATTGTCTACCAAAGCCGAAGAGGTCACCGCCAAGCAGATCGTTCGATGAGTGGTTGAGGGTCATGATCTAAAGAGATCACTCGGAGCAGGACATTCGATTGATGCCTAGGTGCGAAGGCACAAGTCATGTTGATGGGCACGAGCTCCAACACCATGTCGACTAGAGGGGCAACGATGCACAATACGGAGTGGCTGCGGAAAAATACTCACGACCCACAATTAACCTGCATACAACTCGCCCCATTTGAAAATTGCAAGTTGTATTTTTTAAAATAAACCGATCAACATGTAAAAGAATGTAGATTTAAACATTCAACAATATATGATTGTAATTTTATAACTCATTGAGTTTGTTTGATATAACTTTTTAAAATTGCGGTGTAGTGAGGTGTGGTGAGATGTGGTGAGGTGTAGTGAAATGTGGTGATCGTGATTTTTTAAATGTGTTTGGTAAAATTATAATATCATGATCGTGATTTAGGTAAAAGACTAATATACCCTTTTATGTTTAATAATAAAAACAAATAAATTATATATAATTGCAAAATGAAGGGTAATAAAGTAATTTCCAAAATCGCGATGTAGATATAGCTAGTTTTAGCAGCGATTATCAAATCGTGATTTTTTAACGATAATAACATCACAATTATCTTTTTGTTTTGTGTGCCTTAATAAAATCACGATATGACGATCTCACCTCAAAAACTACATTATTTTGCACAATATCCCCAAAGAAACTCATTGAATTCCTTAGTGTACAAGGCACCCTCTCAGTTTGCAAAACATTTTCCACATGCGTAATTCCCCCGGATTTGTATATCAACTAGAAGGGTGTCTCCCTTATTGTAGGTGTTGGCGTGGCCCGATATAGCCATAGAACATCTTGGAGACATTGTATCCCATTTAAATATCCCTCACAATAAAATCCAGTATTTATGTACGGGTAGGGGTATAATATAACATATCGAATACCAAAATACCAAATAACAAATTTCTTATAAAATCTAATACCAATCGTATTCAAATAAAATATTGGTACCGATACAGAAATACTAAAATTATTTCGGTATTTCGGTATCGGTACCAAATTACCGAAATTTATTTCTAATTTATATTTCTAAAATTAATTGAAGACAAAAATATTTTTTTATGATTTTTAATACAAAACAAAATGTCATCTCATTAGTCTTAAATAAATTTACTTAAATCTTATTTAATTCTATTTGCTTATATTCTATTAGATTCTATTTTAATATTTCTAAAATTAAATATGAAAACTATTATTAAAAAATAAATAATTATTTTATTAATGTAGAAATTTGTTTATAATTTTAAAAATATTGTGCTCATATATATATATTTCAATATCATCGAATATATAATGAATAAATCTAAATATTCATCATTTTTATATAGTTAGAATATTTTATATTTAAAAAACAATTGTAATATAATTATGTAGTTATATTTAATAAAAAATATATAAAAAATAATTTTGGTATTCAATATTATATCAAATTTTTATTTACTTATCGAATAGCAAAACAAATAATAAAATTATTCAAAATCAAATAACAAATCAAATTCTGAATACAAAATACCGAATATCAATTATCGAAATAACAAAATTTCGATATGATATTTGGTATTCCGAATTATTTGCTCACCTCCATATTACGGGGCTCCATCCGGTAACCGAGCGTGGTAGGAATGACATCTTTTCCGAACATTATTAGTGACAATGGATTGAAATATTATTAATTTTTACAATTAAAAAATATTGGGAATAAATTATCTAAAACCAAGAAAACTAAATTTATGTGTCAGCTTTTTATTTATTAAAATATTACATATGAATGTAAACTATTAAGCTTTAATAGAGGGGGGTATACATATCACATAACACTGGAGTTTTCTGAATACAAGTTATCTGGGCGTTCAGATCCAGCACCCAAATTCCCATCTTATAACATCGCCTCCTGAACTATTAGATTCGCGCAAGGCTTCCAACATGCAAATACCTACCAATCCCAGAATTGCGAATCTACCCACAACTTTATCTAAAACTGAAAAAGATAGCATTACACCAAGACCTGTTTTGCACAATTACTTACTGCAAAATCATGTTTTTACCAAAATACCCGTATGAGTGTTGTTTGGAATGTGATGTTAAAGAGTAAATAAGTATTTTAATAAAAGTATATTTTTGCAATGGACATTTATACAAAAAGACTTGCACCAAGTACCAGTAAAAATCAGTATATGTCACTGTTTTGTGAGACAAACCCACTGAAAAGGTTATGCCCATGAGACGTAGATGATACCATGTTCAAGGTTAGAATTTTCGGATTGGTCAAAACTTAATTAACTTGTTTTTATTTGGCTTTGTGACATTTGGAGCTCTCTTATATGAAATAATTGTTCATTTATACATATTTTAATACTCCAGTGTGTTCTGTGATATTTGAAATATCATATGGGAAACATTTCTAAAGCAAGATTCTTGGTTTACATTCATATGTAGACATTTTTTGTTATATATTAAAATATATCCTACTCTTGTGGAACTATTAAAAAATTGGTATACTTTATGACTTAAAAGATCATTTTATCATAAAATAATTTTTTATTAAGTATTTAATACATTAATTAAATAATGTGATACATATATTTATGTTTAAGATTTATATACGACAAATCAATCAGCTTAGTCGATAGATGAATATAAAATGCATTCTAACAATAGCAATACATTCACAAAATGCAATCAAAACATCTACTAATTCTACTAAATAATATTAATTTGAATCTTAACACTTTTCATATTTAAAAGTTTGCTAGCATATTTTATAGTATTTAAAGAATGGAGTCCCTATATTTCCGAAAATAATTTTTATCTATAAAATAAGAGAATATATTTATATGTAAATATTTTGTGAATAGTATGTAATACCTAAAATGCCCTTGAAGTTTGACATCACCGTAGCCGAACTTAGTAATTTTTATGCGAGAATAGAATATACTCCATATTTGACTCAAACCCTAGATTCATTGCAAGGAGATCAGCCATTCAGCATTTGGCCTCTGCAGTTGACGGTTTCTTGGATTTCGCTAAATTGGTGAAATTTTGTTCTCATTTCATCGCTTTGTTTCTTGATGTATGTTTATGTATCTCTGGAATCGTGTTCATGAGGTGTTCTTGCTTTAATGTAGAGTTTCCGGTCGCAGAAGATTTTGTAGCTTAAAAATCAGAATCGATGGCTTTGGTGAGTGATGCTTTCTCTTTTGTTATTTTGTGTTTGTGTGAATAATAGATCTACTTTTAATTTAGAAGTGATTGAAAGTTTTCTTCTCAGGGCTGTTATACTGAAAGTATTCATCTTGGCTAGTTTTCTTGGATTTTTTTACCGATAAAATTTTCTTATATTTTAATTTATTCATTTTGGATATTGGTTTGGCTTGAGATGCAATGGGTATGAAGGAGCAACGCAGGAAAAATATAGTTTTGGGAAATCTGGAAATATGTAAATTGGTTCATTTGTGTCCTACTATTTCATGATCAGATTTTGCATGCCAACGCTGGGAACAAGAATGCGTACATGGCACTTGTTGCAGCAGAGTATTGTAGTGTAAAGGTGGAATTAGTCAAGGATTTTGTTTTTGGTGTTTCCAATAAGACCCCTGAGTTTCTCAAAATGAATCCCATTGGCAAGGTATCATCTTCTTGTACTTTTGGAATGTTTAATTGAAATCAACGCCTTGCTGTTATCTTAATCCCATATTTTTGCAGGTCCCTGTGCTTGAGACTCCTGATGGTACAATATTTGAGAGCAATGCCATTGCACGATATGGTGAGCTTTACCCCTAATTTTGTTTGTTTCGGCAGCAAGCTTTTCTTTGAACATCTTGCTGATTTAGTACATTATTTTGTCTTGCAGTGGCCCGTTTAAATCCAGATATCTCACTATATGGCTCAACCTTGGTTGATTACGTAAGATTATGTGTGTTCCTTGTTGTATTGAATGAGTTATCCAAAATATCTGGTTGAAATTATTCTTCCCACCCTACCTTGATTTTGTTTTGATTATCGTAGGGTCATACTGAGCAATGGATTGATTTTTCTGCTACTGAGATCGATGCCAACATTGGAAACTGGCTGTATCCACGACTTGGTTATGCTGTATATCTTCCACCGGTACGTGAAATCTATACAGAATGTTCTTGATCAACAAGAGTTTAGCGTGACTTTTTATTTTTGTTTCTCCTTCTAAAGAAGGAGGAGGCTGTAATTGCTGCATTAAAGAGAGCTCTTGGTGCACTTAACAGTCACCTTACCTCGAATACTTACTTGGTTGGTCATGGCGTCACACTTGCTGACATTGTGATGATATGTAACTTGGCTTATGGATTTAAGGCAATCTTGACTAAGAGCTTTACCTCAGAATTCCCCCATGTTGAGAGGTATTTTTGGACTTTGATCAATCAGCCAAACTTCAAGAAGGTATGGACAGATGTTACACAGGCAGAATCTGTTCCACCAGTTGCTTCAAAGAAGCCCGTACCTCCCAAGGAAACAGCGAAGCCAAAGGAACCAACAAAGCCTAAACAAGAGGTACAAAAGAAAGAAGAAGTGAAACCCAAAGACGTCGAGGATGAAGAAGAAGCACCCAAACCAAAAGCAAAGAATCCTTTAGATCTTTTACCTCCGAGTAAGATGATTCTTGATGAGTGGAAGAGACTTTACTCTAACACTAAAACCAACTTCCGTGAAGTTGCCGTCAAAGGTATTACTTACTCAATATCAAATTTGAGTACTAAAGTATTTCTTAACTTCCATTTTCTACAAATTTGATTTTTTTACAGGATTCTGGGATATGTATGATCCGGAGGGATACTCCCTTTGGTTTTGCGACTACAAATATAATGATGAGAACATGGTTTCATTCGTTACATTGAACAAGGTTAGCGGCTTTCTACAACGAATGGATCTTGTTCGCAAATATGCCTTTGGAAAAATGCTTGTCATTGGTGAGAATCCTCCATATAAGGTGAAGGGACTGTGGTTATTTAGGGGTACTGAAATCCCCCAATTCGTCATGGACGAGTGCTACGACATGGAACTTTATGAGTGGACAAAGGTTGATATCAATGACGAAGCTCAGAAGGAACGTGTTAGTCAAATGATCGAAGATGCTGAGCCCTTTGAGGGAGAGCCATTGTTGGATGCCAAATGTTTCAAATGAAGAAGATACAACCTAAGTTTTGTTCTTCTTCATTCTAAGTTTATCTTATGTTATTTATTCAAACTTGTTTTGTAAGAACTAAGAATGTCACCAGGATCTTGTGTTCCCTTATTTATTCATCGTGTGAAACATCTTTTTGATTTCATGTTGCTGTTTCTATTATTTGTACAATCCGTAAGTTCTGATCATTTTGTAATTTTATTAAAGAACACTATTTTTATAATTTTATTAAAGAACACCATTTAGGGTTATAATTTTATTTTTCCTGGTAGTTGGTAATATGTATGTATCATTGACCGTCTATGATGTATTAACTAGGTGGTAAAATTTTATGAATCTAATTACAGGTGCGTTGAGGATGCGTTAATTTAAATTAATTAAAATATATATTAAATTATCAGGTAAACGCAATTTCCGATGATACATGTATATCTGTAATCTACAAATATCGTCAAAACTCGAATATTTACATCATGTTTAAAACTATGCAAAACTTTATAGAATACAATATACGAATATCAAAAGGTAACATTCGAGCAAGATCATTTTTTTTGTATTTAATGGATCAAAATAATGTTCGTATAACCTAATAGATAAGATCATTAATCAAATTAATTACTCATGATATCTCATATTCGATATGGGATACGCATTCTCAACAAAAAACGACTAAAACACTATATGCTAAAACTTCAATGAGAAAATGACAAACCTCTACACTTGATAATTTCAAGTTCTTTATATCATTAATGCATGATGTTGAATATTCTGACTTGAGTTTTTGCTTCACCGAATGAGTTACATAACTTTACGTAGAAACTAAACCGATTATGTGAAAAAATAAACATGATAACTTCAGTTAACGAGTGAAATATCCAAAAGTAACAGTAATAGAAATAATTCAACGAACCCGGTAGGATTAAAAAAAAATTAACGTACCCGGTAGAATTCGCGCACCCCGCACCGGGTGCGCTGCAAAGCACGCACCCCTACGAATGGTGCAACACATCATCTCATATAATGATAAGTTATACATGAAGAGATAAACACATTCTCATTTTTTAGCAGACATAAAAGTAGTGTGTTTAGTTTTGATGAGAACTCTAGGACCGGGTACCCTGTAATGGGTGAGGCCCGATAACTGTTGGGCCAGTTTAAATAATCAAAACGAATTCTCACAGCCCAATTACACCTTTAAGAAGACCGGCCCGATGTTCAACACGGAGGACCGAAGATAACCTTAGTCAAAATAAGCGTTATCTGCCAGCTGGCTCCGCGGTTCGGTCCGAACGGTTACAAAACAGTTACAGGCTCACGCGTTCCACGCTTCGGGCCCTGTCACATTTATCATGCTTCGGGCCCGATCACGCAGACCACGCATCGGTCCCAGCCTCGTTTTACATCCTGCGATAACAACCTCTAACAAACTTGTCAGAGGCGGTTACAGGACGTGGATTACACTCGCCGGCAACTCTATAAATACAGGGCAAGACGAAGGAAAAGACAGAACCCTTTGGATGCAGAAGAACAGGCTGTTACGCTGCCCAGATTCTTACTGCTTTCTATACTTAGTCATTTTCATTAGCCTGTTGTGTGTAAACTTCTTTTATTTTCGTTAGTGAGCAGATCAAGAGCACAATCGGCTCTTGGTCGAGTGGTTTTCACCCCATTTTACGGGGTTTCCACTATATATGCTGTGTTCTTACTTTGATTTTAACTTTTAATCGTTCTCCACATCTTTTATAAATTAGAACCGAGTTCGTTGATTTAACGAACCGGACGACTGTTGGTACCCCCTAAAAAGGGACCATAACAAGTTTATTAAACGAGTGAATTGTTTGATTTTTTATAAATTTAATTTGACCTAATTTGTTTTATCATATTTTATGTGCCATCTAGTAAGTTTTAGTTCAATTGTTCAATCTACAATACTACAACTCACTCATTTGGTCAATTACACTTGGATAAAGATAACTCGATTTTAGGATGCAATGACATTGGTCAAAAATTGGTTTGTGGAGTTGTTCATCCTAAAGACTTGACTTTGGAAATGCCCTTGAGATTTAACACTAGACCACTCCAACCCTGGCTGTTCGCTCTCCGGAAAATTAATGTCGGCCAAATGTTCGAATATTTTAGGTAACACAAACGTCAACCTAGATGTCTTTCGACATACTCTTATNATTAACGCACCCGGTAGAATTCGCGCACCCCGCACCGGGTGCGCTGCAAAGCACGCACCCCTACGAATGGTGCAACACATCATCTCATATAATGATAAGTTATACATGAAGAGATAAACACATTCTCATTTTTTAGCAGACATAAAAGTAGTGTGTTTAGTTTATTAAACGAGTGAATTGTTTGATTTTTTATAAATTTAATTTGACCTAATTTGTTTTATCATATTTTATGTGCCATCTAGTAAGTTTTAGTTCAATTGTTCAATCTACAATACTACAACTCACTCATTTGGTCAATTACACTTGGATAAAGATAACTCGATTTTAGGATGCAATGACATTGGTCAAAAATTGGTTTGTGGAGTTGTTCATCCTAAAGACTTGACTTTGGAAATGCCCTTGAGATTTAACACTAGACCACTCCAACCCTGGCCGTTCGCTCTCCGGAAAATTAATGTCGGCCAAATGTTCGAATATTTTAGGTAACACAAACGTCAACCTAGATGTCTTTCGACATACTCTTCTCAAAATAGGTCAAAATCTTTCACATTCTTTCTCTCATCCATTTTTGTGCGTTTTCATTCCTTCGGCGGACGGTATTATCTTCATCATCATCATTTCTTTGTTAATTTTTTCGGTTTATTTTGATTTTAGTTTTATTGGAGATGGGTTTAATGACACTTGGAATGTTTGCATGTAGTTGGCATTTTTTTGAGAGATGGATGTTGTATTTTTTGTATTTCTAAAAATTTTGCTCACAAATATTCTTACTTTGAATTGGTAATTAAATTCCTCTATTTTTTATTTGTGAAAGCGTGTGTAATTGTGATAAAAGGCTGTTATATCTTAAAGTAGGATATTTGGTATTTGGTAACATGTTTATTTATTTATATTACTCATTTGTGCATCAATAACATTAGATGAACATTAAAAATTGTAATGCTTGATGTTTGAATATGTGACCGTATTTTACTTAGCTCCAACTAAGCATATATCCAATTATCCAATCACAATCATCTACATGCACTCATATTTTTTGTGTAATGTTATATAAGGAAACATCTTCTTCACCACCAGATGAATCCAAAGGATCAACATGTTGAGTTCTATAGTTTCAAGAATTTGGTCAATATATAAGATATGTTATCACTTACAATACAATATATAATGGAGGATGAGCAACTCGATGATATCTCATGATGTTCATTGTTAATTATGGAAGTTATTTATTATTATTTTGATCTTTTTGGTCTAACTCATATTTTTACAATAGTAATTCAATTTTTTTCTCAATTTTACAAATTCAATATTTTTATTTACTTATTTATATAAAAATGTTAAAATTATATCAAATCATACTTCATTCATAAATAGTGAAAAAGTTGTGAGTATTTTAATTATAAATTACATGAATGTGTAAAATATTAATGTGTAAATAACCTTAGAATGACATTATTTCTACAATCAGTTATTTATCTTGAAACACTTCGTTGAATCCGAATGCTTTTTTTCCCTTAACCTTTCTAACATCCACTTTTGAAATAACTTAACAATGACATGAAAATTTTTTATTCAAACATAAATGTACTCTATTTATAAGGATTTGAAATAAATCAAGAATAACACAATTCATTGTTTCAATTTAGTAATTGGAAAACCAATAATCATATAATTTAATACAATTTAGGTATATGTCAATGTATAAATAGTTAATGTGTATACTATTATATAATAATGAAACAAATTTTTGATGCATAGAACTTGAACATATGAAAGGTATAAGATGAGATTACAAAATGATGGTGTTATAACATAAGTTACACAATATGAAATAATAAAGCTTAATATATAAGATTATATGAATTATTGATAGGGATCGTAGGACTGAGTACCACGTAAAGGCCACATCCCATGCAAAAAAGCCGGCCCAAAGTCAAAAGCAGACCCAAACGGATGAAATTATGATCAAAGTCCAATCGAATAGGATCCAACTAAATCAAACCTATAAGGAGAACTATGATCGCTAAAAACACTACAGTTTTTTATCACCCCTACCGTGTCAAACAAAATAGCCATTGATGGACATATTGATGTGATAGAATGATCCATCTCACTAAATTAGTTCTCTTTTGTGGTATTTCAATTAATGTTTATGAGTTTTGGAGGAATTTGGCCAAATAGCACAGTGTAAAAAAATGCTTTGCAAAATAGCCTATTTTGATTAAAGATTAGCTAAATAACTTAGTTTTATCTAAGATTTACAAAATAGATGATTCCAGCTCTTAAATGTTGCAAACTTTCAATTTGGTCAACATTAACTGCAATAAACATTAAGTATTTGCTTTTAATTTTTAAAAATAATTCATAGAAAAGAAAATTAAATCCTCCTTACACAGTTTTAGGAGATGGCTCGGTAATTATTTCTTTTACTTTACTTATTATAGATTTACATTGTTTTTATTGTAGATAAAAACATTAAATATAAATTATAAAATAAGTTATTTCTAGTGTTATAATATATAACAAATACCCTATAACACCATACTGAGGGTTATCGGACAAAACACTGCTATCGTTCATTATTTCATGTATTGATCATTATCCGACACTATAATTTGGTACCACATATATTACACATATTGATTCATATAAAAACATATGTTCCGATTGTGAGCGTATGACCAAGATATCGGTTGATCTTCGTTATTTCAGGTGTCGTCCGATATAATATTTTAATATCGTAAATTAATTTGACCGTTAAAAATTATTGTGTTTTGTTTTGTAATGTCTTAAATAAACCCTATTTAATATGTATACTATAATTTGTAATTCGTTTGTAAAAATAATATTCAAATAAACACAATTTTATTTTCTGTGAATTATTTTTAAAAATTTAAAATATATACATGGTAATGAAAACTGACAACACTAACAAAACTGGAATTGAACTACTTAACAAATATTTTATAAAATTAAGCTATTTGGGAAACGAAAAGTTTGCAGTGTACTATTTAACCAAATAGCCCATGAGTTTTGTTACTTTATACTCCAATTTCTCTTTCTTATATGTATATGGAGAAAATGAATCCCGAAGCCCTTCACTTGAGGCAGATAATGGTGTCCTTCAAGGAACCTGAATAAGTCGGTTTGAGCCACAAAAAACTCAAACCGACTTTCGTGTATTAGTCGAATTTCGTGTATTAGTCGAGATGTTCCTTTCCTTAGAAAATGGGGTTTCTAGTTTTGGTGATTATTGAAAGATCTTATTCTACTTTATCTCCTTTTGGTGTAACTTGTTCACCAGATGATTATGTTTCTGTAAGTCAGCAGCTTGATTCTCATCAATTTCAAGTAAATCGCTGATTTCGATGCTCTGTGATTTTTTTTACATCTAAGAGAGCTGTCTAATATGAGTTTATCTGGAATCATATCAACGTGAATAGGCAATCTCACGCATTTGCAATCTGTGTAAATTCTACATTTCTATCTTTGCCTACATGATTCTTGAACCTTATTTACTTGCTTTGCATTTGCATTTCACGACAACCAATAAATTCTTAGACACAATTCCCAGTGTTATTGGGAACACATTTTTTAAAATATAATTCATAATGAGGTTTAGAAAAATGCTTTATGTTATGTAACCGGTCCATCATTGTTAGATGGACAATAAATTTTTAAAAAGTGATATTAAGTAAAATCCAAACAAGTCAATACTAGAAAAGTTAAAGGCATATACTCACAATGCTATGTTAAAAAGTGTTGGATCGATCTGCAAAGCGTTGGGTCAGTCCCAACCATATCCGATAGGGTCTTTTCACGTAGATGTTGCCTTACATTAGAAGGAAATAACCGTATTCAAGACAAGCACGTGTATTAAGGAAACTTGTCGATTTTTAGGAGATCTAACAACGGAATTGGTGTAGAATCAGGAAGGAAGTTGATAGCTCACCTCTATATAAACGAGGAGATTTGAGATCAAAAGAATGTTTTTGAGTTCATCATTCCGGACCACTCTTTGATCCATCATGTCAGTTGTTCATCGACATTCCTGTTATTTCCCTTATTGTTCTTACTGTTAGCCCTTTCCCTATTGTATTGTAACACTGCCCCTTTGATTTATTCAATGAATTTGTCGTAGATGATTCCCTCTTAACACTGTGATTTTTTCCTCTTTATCTGGGGTTTTACATGTTAAATTGTCGCGTTTGATTCATTCTTTTATTTCTTTAAAGTTTTCCAAAAAAAAAATAAAAAAATCGCATCATGATCATTTATTGATCAGAATCCAGTGACTATATGAACCACCTTAAAAAGAACCATAACAATTATGATTTAACAATATTAGTGTGCAATTATAATGTTAAACCACAATACAAATTTGGTTTATTCTATCATGTTTATTATAAAATCAATATAGATCATAACAGTTATCTATCATGTTTCATATGATATACTTCCTTCTCTGTATCATATATTAATATCTAATTAATATGGAATTTAATAAATTCTACATGACAACATGTATACCAAGATATAATCTAGAATTTATTAAATCTTTATAAGAAAAGATATATTAGATCTCAATTTAAAGCATATATACTCATAAATTTATTTCATAATCAATAAACTTTTATCGATAACAACTACATTGCCGACATGTTCCTTAAACCTTTTATGAGCCAATCCTTTTGTAGGTTGAAGCATAATCATGAAATCAGTTCTGATATGCTCGAGTCTTGTTTTTCTTGTACTTCATTTTTACAACACGATACTTTAGATCCATATGTTTAGTATCAATTGAATTATATCATGTTTGTAAAAGAAAACGATGCAGAATTTTCACAACAAATTTTCAATTGCTTGTCGATACTTTCAACATGTCCAACCCTGATAGGAACCACAGGATCAGGTATGTGAGAAGGTCGTGGCCTAGGTAGAAAAATCAGCCCAAACTCAAAAAGGATGTTCGATTTAGTGATCTTGAGGTTAGAGCCCAATTGAACCGGGCCCAATCACATCAATTCCACATGGAATTGCGATGGCTGAAAGCCCTAAGTGTGAGATCGGTAACCAGAGAATTGGATCGGTTCCCACCATACCCGATCGATCCTGCCACATATATGTGTAATGAGGCATGAAAAAATAACCGTATTTTTGGCAGGCGCGCTTCTTAAGAGAACTTTCTTATTTTAAGGAGATCTGGTAACGTAATTGGCGTAAAGTCAGAAAGGAAAGTTGAAATCCAACCTCTATAAAGAAGGAGATTGAGAGATCAAAGACACATTTTTCTCATCATTCCATTCCAAACCACCTTTTGATCCCAACCTGGTGATGTTCATCACGTGATCACTTTTTCCTTATTGTTCTTACTGTTTGCTCGTTCCTTGTTGCATTTTAATATTGTTCCTTTGATTTATTTATTAAATTTGCTGCATAGGATTACCTCACGATACAGTAGTGTTTTCGCATTTATCTAGGGTTTTCCAAGTAAAATCGATGTGTTCGTTTCATTCTTTAATTTCCTTAAAGTTGTCCCACAAACAAAAAATAAAAATCATATATTGATCATTTATTATGATCTGACTCCGGTAACTGTTAGTACTACCTAAAAAGAAATCACAAAAGTTTGGCACTATTCATGGGAAAGACTTGTGGAAATACTCATTGAGGTCTCTGCTTAGCAAGAATAACAATAAACATAGCAACTAACCCTACTGGCGACAATGGTGATGTGACCCATAATCATCCTCGTGGTTGAGATGACCCATAATCATCCTCATGGCAACTAAAAACATGATGGTGTTCAACAATAAAATCTTCAAGGAAATGATAGGTCATATCATGGAAGTCATGCCGTAGATGATATGATTGTACAATCTTTTAATGATAATGACCATGTTTCTTATTTCTCTCGTTGCATTGAAGTTTGCCGCAAGTATAAAGTAAAGCGCAATCGAAACAAGTGTTGCTTCGGGATAAGAAGTGGGAAGTTCATTGGGTATTATGTTTCGAAGAGAGGTATTGAAGTGAACACGAAAAAGGTCCAAGCTATTATTGATATGCAACATCCCAGTAATAAGAGAGAATTTCAAAGGTTAATCGGGCGACAGGCGCACTAAGTCGGATTATTTCTAAGTCCACTGATCGACCTTGTCCTTCTTCCTGGCATTGCGAAAAGCCAACCACCTAGAGTGGACTGACCAATGCGCTCGAGCCTTCGAAGAAATAAAGAAAGATCTATTCTTCACCGTTAAATTTTGTAAGTAAACATGGTTCTAATACCAATGAACAGAACAACTATTGTTTGAAAAGAATTGCAGAGAAAATGAGTTATGATATTCTTCTGTAAAACAAAATGATTCTTAGAGAATTGAAAATGAATAATATAAAAGGAGAGTTTTTTATTCTATTTATTAGAATAAACAATTTTTTTTGACATTATTAAAAGATAATGATTTACATTATTTATAGAAATGCAAAACTATGTAATTAAAACTAACAAAAATTTCCTAAAATTAAGTATCATTATCATGTAGATATTGGAGAAGTAGAGACATAGAGAGAAGCTATGTTCTGACCGGAAATACGAACCGATTATCCATTCGGTTCGGTCCAAACCGGCTGAGAACCGGTTTGACTCGTTTTTGTTATTTTAATGTTTTTTAATTATTTAAATTATGCATGTTGTATTTATAGTCATTAAATAAAAATATCTAAAATAAAAATTCTAAAAAAGTATTATTATCCATATTCTAACACAAAAAATGATAAGTTACTAGTCGTCAAATCGTTGCTCTCCAAAACCATGTTTCCAAATTCTCTTGCAAATGATTTGAAATTTAATGGTGTGTGTTCTTCATTTGCTATAAAAAAAATCATAAAAAGTTGTTCGTGTAATGCAATAGAATAATAAAATAAATATCTTATTTAAGGTTGTGCTCATCTTTATAATTTCTTTGGGGTAATATGATATTCAAATCTTCATAGCACAATCTTTCAAACTCTTCAAGATCCAAATATGTATCTTTCTCGTGTGTAGGATTTTTAAGTATAAAAATTGATTAACCCTAAATCGGATCCGTTTCGTGTCAATTATTTAATATTTAATTTTCAGACACAAATGTTACAGTATCGTACATTTAATTTTAAGAAAAGAATAATATGGAAACATATAACTAATTTTTTGTATCAATTAATGAAAAGTAGTCATATTTTTAGTATATATTATTAAATATTTTTATGAATTTAGTTTAAATTAATATTTCTTCATAAACTAAGTTATCATAAAGTTTTAAAATAAATAAAATGTTTGTAATGAATTGTAGTTTTAAAAAAATGTAATGATTTAAAAATAATAAAATTAGTGAGGCCCACTAGAGTTTACGATTTAAAGTGTGGCCTCTTTCTTCTGTGCAAACTTCTCAATTGTCACCAGTTTCCTAAACCAGACCGGTTTTGGGCCCGGGTTCGGTCCAAACCGGCCAAACCCGGCCCGGTTTTAGAACACAGAAGAGAAGATTATGGAGTCATGACATGAGTTGTTATTTGACTTTTTCGATGTAACTCGTTACTTTATGGTTTGGTTAAATGAAGGTTAGCTTCACTCCAACACTTCACGTGCAAAGAGTAAGAAATAACGCTCAAGAATGTTTTTCCAAAAAAACGCAAAGACTAGGGTTTCACAAAACATAGAGAGACAAACACAAAATGATGAAATCTGACTCAAACTCAAGAGCCAAAGGTACATATACCAATGGGATGGCACTGATCGAAGCCCATTAACATTAATTAACATATGTCTAATTAAATATAGATGTCCAATTCCATATCACAAATTGCATTCAAGTGATAGATATTAGTAGATTTCAATAGACAATATGAAATGAAGAAAAAATAGAAAAACAATCGCAGTCATCATATAGGGTTTCAACATAAGTCTTGGAACAAATTTTTTTTCCCTTTTATATATAGGGGAATAAAAAATTCAAAATACGTTTAATAAAACGTGTTTTTCCTACTTAACAAAGCATTAATCTTCCTTGTCATGCTTTCATCTGATTTGCTCTACTCTCCGGAGACTCTTCAACATTCCTCCCAACTATGGAGTGTGTGGTCTTCTGAAAATTTTCAAGAGGCAACAATTCAATCTTGTTTTTGAAGGTTACAAAAACAGTTTTCTCAACACATTTTGTGAAGATGTCGGCCAATGCTTCTCTCAGTTAAGTCAATTTGATTTCATTCTCTTTAATTGCCTCCCTTAGAACATGATACTTTACCTTTAAGTGTTTTGCTTTGCTGAAATGTGTGGGATCTTTTGCGATGGAGATTACCGCCTGATTGTCCAGATGAAGAACAATTGGTATTTCTTGCTCAAACTATATGTCTTTTAATATTTGTCTTAACCATGCATTCTAATTTGAAGCAAGAGATGCAGAATTATATTCCGATTCGATTGTTGACTATGCAATTGTTGGGCTAAGTAAAAATATAGACTAATACTCTTACTTTTCTTTCGTAGGCCCATAATCAGCTTGGACTTTGATGACAAATTGTGAGGTGGGCTATACCCAAAACCCATACTGGAATAAAGAAGGAAGTTACAACTGCTCGTGGCAGTTGTTCCACTTGAACATAAAAGGAGGACATGTTCGTGAAGCAGTGGAGTTATTTTTTATACAACTGAGAGAGGATTACAAGAGAGATCACATGCGATATCAAGAGAAGGAAAAAGAGAATACTCAAACTGATATCTCCTGAGATTGCGTGGTGGTTCGTGACCTGAGCAGAATATCGGGACGTTTCATCTACAAATCAAGAAGTTGATGCATTTTTGTATTGATCAGAACCTAAAACACTCTTGAAGTAGTAAATTAGATCATATTTGATCCCGATGTTTTTCTCCGGTTTCCTCGTAAATTCCTGGTGTCAAATTCATTCGTAGCATACAGCAGAAACGACAATAAGAAATTCATCACAGGCTATCAGACTTACGTGGTGGATTAAGGAAGGAATTCCAACAGCAATAACTTCTTGTTTCTTTGTGCACTAGGAGAAATGACACTCGTTGGGGTAGAAGATATATCATGGGGTACTCTTTACATCGTCAGATCCTACGAAATTACTATTAGCATAAGCTCTTAAAATTATATTTTTATGGCTACCTGTAAAAGGTAAGAATAAACCATAATTCAATGTTTCTTTCAAGTATCTCAGAATTCTCTTTGCATGCATAAGATAACTCATTTTAGAGTTGTGGATATAACGAGAGAGCATGTTGACAATAATATTTATCTCCAATCGAGTATTTGATAAGTAGAGGAGACTACTAATAATACTTCGATATAAAGTAGCATCTACAACATTTTCATTCTCAAATGCATCTATTTTGGCTTTTCATAGGACATATTACTGGATTTTTTTCCATCATATTGAACCTCTTGAGCATTTCATTGCAATACTTTTGTTGAGAAATAAATTTCCAACATTTTCCTTTTGTGTCATTTCCATACCAATAAATATCTCATTTCTTCTAGGTCGAACATTTCAAAGAACTTAGTTATGGATCGTTTGAATGCTCATGTCAAGAAGTTATCAATAAATCATCAACGTATAAAGAGACTAGTACAGTGTCATTACCTTCTATTTGCTTGATAAATAGAGAATGATCCACTTGTGATTTGTTAAAACCAAGGTTGGTGAGAATCTCATTTATGCGTTCATTCCAAGTTCTTGGTACATGTTTCAAACAATACAAGGTCTTTTTAATCGATATACTTTATTTTCAGTTTTAGGTACTGTAAATTCTTCATATTGACTTACGTAAATTTCCTCTTCTAGTATATCATGTAAGAACGTTGTTTTGATATCTATGTGATGCACTTTCCATCCCAAAGTTGTTGCCAATGACATTAGCAATTTTATTGAATCCAATCGAGCCACTGGAGCAAATACATCATAGTAATTTATACCTTTAACTTGTTAGTACCCTTTATCGAGTAGTCTAGCCTTGAATTTGTTCAAGCTTCCATCATGATTTAGTTTTGTCTATATATCCATTTCACTCCTACTACATCTTTGTTAAATGGTTTCTCAACTAAATCCTATGTTTTGTTTCTTTCAATTGACAACAACTCCTCATTCATAGCAGTTCTCCACATTTCTTCCTGTGTTGCTTCAGAGAAAGATTTTGGAACTTATATACCCACTAAAATCAAGAATAAATTTAATCTCATCATAAATATTAGATAAGTTTTTAAATCACGTTGGACCTTGATTTTGTACTTCTTCATCTGAAACATTTTGTTCATTTATATCATATATTTCATTTTCAAAGTGCATCCCATCATTTTATGGTTGTTCAGGTCATATAATTTCTTATACAAATTCTTTTACAGCAGAGAGGTCTAATTCAAAGCCAATAATATTAGTTTTAGGAGTTGTAGGAATTTCAGATTCATTTTCATTTATAGTAGAGATGTCTGATTCATGAAAGATTGTATGAAACTTCAAATTAGGAGTCTAGATTTGAGGCTTGAAAAGTTTGCAATTTTGATATCGTTTTTGCTTACAGATACCATAACCTTACATCTATTTATACATCAATTTGAAGGCAATAAATATTAACAGGCGTTGCTGCATTGAAACTTTGTTGTAAATGCAGGTTTAATGATTATTGTCCCCGTTACCCATTGATCTTCTTATACGTTTCATTTATTCTTCAGATTTATGGGCTGGAGTGATGATTTTCTGTTAGTTTTTTGGTACTTGAATTTGGACCTTTTCTGAATCATCTTTTGGTATTTCTTTTGGCATCTTGAGCCCATTCCAATCAAAGTTTTCCCTAGTCTGCATACTCCTCATTTCCCCTTTACTTTCTGTCGAGTTTCCCTCAAGCATGAGTTTTTCATCTTTGGAAAAATGAAATAGATTTATCAAGGTTACTTCATATCTCTTAACAATTCAGACCCAATAATATCAGTTTCAGGAGTTGCTTGAATTTCATATTCAGATTCATCAACTTCATAGTGTTGTTGAGGTGATTCTTTCTCATCAAAAGAATATTCATTTGAATTTTCAGAACTTCCTTGTTTGGTTGTCCCTATGCATCACCTACATCACAACAAGATGAATATTTAATTTTATGTATGTTTCAATCCCACTCTTTATTTTCTTCAAATACAATATCACGGCTAATATATATGGTTTTATCCCGATGGAATATCACTCTGTATCATGACTCCATAGCATTATCCTAGAAAAGCACTTGTCTTGGTTTTCTCATCTAATTTGTTTTTTTTTCATCAGGTACATATACATGACATACACATCCAAATACTTTTAGGTGTTTGACAGAGGGTTTGCGATCATGCCACAGTTCATAAGTAGTTTTCCCATTTAGCACTCTAGAGAGGAGTGGATTGAGTAGATAAACCGTTGTAGAGGTTGCTTTAACCCAACATTTTTTTGGTAAATTTTTCTAAAAAATCAAGTACCGAACCATTTCCATTATTATTCTATTTTTTCTCACTTACATCATTTTGTTATGGTGTGTAGGGAGTTGTATATTGATGAATAATGCATTTCTTTATACTGAAGTATTCAAGTACTCTAGATATAAAACTCATCAGGTGTTTATATCTATTACTTTTAAACCATGGCCATGAAGGTGGTAAATATAGAGAATGTTCTAAATTGATGTATAATGCCGTCCATTTTGCAGAAGTATTCAAGTTCTCTATACCACAATCATTTTCAGATCTCGATTTTTTGTTTTTATGTTTATTACTTTTCAACCATGGCCATGAAGGTGGTAAATATCAAGAATGTTCCAGATTTGTTTTTCAGGAAATATATCCAACAATGGTGTCTCTAATCATCTATGAACTCAATAAAATACTTAATACCGCTCCATGATTTCTCTTTTAAAGGCCACACAAATATGTGTGAATGAGATCAAGTTTTCCAATTGATTGAGTAGTGCCAAGTATAAAAGGTTTCTTTGTCTGCTTTCCTTTCTAACATGAACATGTTTTGTATATGAGATGAATATCAGGAAAGTTAAGAGATATACCATTTTTCTGAAGAACTTTGAGATTCTTTATGCCACAGTGTTCAAGTCGTTTGTGCCTATGTTTATATTATTGAGATGAATATTCTGTGATTTCTAAGACACATAAATCTTCAAACATGGAAAATTCAGCTGTGTTGACTTGTTCAATACTTTGTCGAGTTGTTTGACATACATTATCTATTTGTTCAAGATTTGAACATAGATTACACCGTGCTCCACCAACAATACTCAGGTTTGTGATTTTGTTTGCCGTAATGTGGACATACTGCAAATGTATCTCTTCTTGGTCTCCAATTTGTGCTAATTTGAGTATTTGCATTTTTCTAATGAGTTCCCGTGCTATGTTTTCCATGAGATAGATTCATACTGGCAGCTTCAAGTGTCTCATTTCTTACTAATGCTGATATTACCCGGTGATGAGAACTCTAGGACCGGGTACCTTGTGATGGGTAAGGCCTAGCAACGATTGGGCCAATTCAAATGGCGAAAATGAATCCTTACAGCCCACTCACACCTCTAAGGAAGAACGGTCCGATGCTCAACTAGAGGACCGAAGCTGGCCTTAACGAAATAAAGCGTTTTCTGCCAGATGGCACCTGGGTTCGGTCCGAGCGGTTACAGAACGGTTACAACTCACGTTTTCCACGCTTCGGGCCTTCCCACGTTTACCACGCTTCGGGCCCTATCACGCAGNAGAGACAGTAGAGGCAATGAGTAAAGAGAAGCCCGACCGGAATGGTCAGAAGGGCAAGCGAGCAGAATCCCCCCGAAGGGGCCATCAAGGTGACGATCGTCACAGGCCACGGGGAAGAGATAATCGGGGATAACCCTGAAACTATAATGATCGGACGGAGGACCGAATGTCTCCTCCGCCAGAGCAAGAAAGAGGCCAACACGGTCGTGAGAACCGTGGTTAGGGCCGAAGAAGAAGATGGCGGGGCCGTGGCGGCAGAGCCCCGCAGAATGAGGGTGGGAGACAGGAGCAGGCTGCTCCCCCACCTGCTGAAACGGGTGCCCAACCTCCTCGAAATGAGGCGGCACCCAGAGAAGTGGCCGGAGATATTTATGTTATCTTCGGTGGATTGAGAATAAATGAATCGGTCCGGGACCGAAAGAGAACAGCGCGCGGAGACTCTGCTGAGAGCTCCGAATCTGTGGCGCTGATAAAATATGATCCCATGGATCGGTCCTCCTTCTTCAGAGAGGACATCACTTTCACCCCGGCTGATCGGGAAGGGATCATTGATCCCTGTGACGACCCCCTCACCATTACAGGGGTCATCGAGAATCGCCGTGTCCACAGAATCTTGGTGGACACTGGGCCCTCGTGCAATCTGATGAAGCGCGAGGTCGCTGAAATTTTGGGAGCAGCTGCTCATGATCTACCGATCGCCAACATAACTCTTTGGTCGTTCGACCAAAGAAGTGTTATTCCGTGTGTGAAGATGTTATTCCCCGTTACCCTTGGAGAGCCATCCAAGGACCGATCTGAAGACCTGGAATTCATTATCGTTGAAGTCGACTTGGCTTACAACGCTATTATCGGACGGACCGGCCTGAGTAAGTTTGAGGCGGTCCCTTCTACTTATCACGTGATGCTCAAGTTCCCCTCCATTCATGGAGTTATTTCTGTTAAGGGGGATCAGAAGGTAGCTAGACAATGCTACATGAGTTCGTGCCGAACGTTGGCACCAATTAAGAGGGCCCGGGTGGATCTGCTGGAAGAGCTGCCGCACCCGAGGCAAGCGATGGAACCCGTAGGGTTCAAATTGATTAATCTGGTTGAAGATGACTCAACCAAAACAACTCGCATCGGGCCTCATCTAGCCCCTGACTTTGAAAAAGAACTGATCAACCTGCTGAGAAGCCACGTGGATATATTTGCTTGGACCCCGGATGATGTTCCAGGGATTGACCGATCGTATAGTGAACATCGGATCAATACTGAGCCTGGAACGAAGCCTGTTAGGCAGAAAAGGAGACGCTATTCTCCTGAGAAGATCGAGATCATCCGGGCTTAAGTGAATAAGTTGCTACGGTCGGGGTTTATCAGAGAAATCCACTATACTGAATGGGTTGCAAACCCAGTGGTGGTTTCCAAATCGGACGGGAAATGGCGGATGTGCATCGATTTTACCGATGTGAACAAAAGCTGTGAGTAAGATCCTTTCCCGTTGCCGCACATCGACCGACTGATAGATGCTGTTTCTGGTAGCACCATGATGAGTACCATGGATGCTTACTCTGGGTATCACCAGATCTTCTTGGCTAAAGAAGATCAGAAGAAATCATCATTCATGACCGAAAATGGGGTTTTCTGTTATGTGGTTATGCCATTCGGTCTCAAAAATACTGGAGCAACATACCAAAGGTTGGTCAACATAATCTTTAGAGAGTTGATTGGCCACATGATGGAAGTGTATGTTGACGATATGATTGTAAAATCTATGAATGATGAAGACCATCTTTCTTATTTGTCTCGTTGTTTCGAAGTATGCCGAAAATATAAGCTCAAACTAAATCCAAACAAGTGCTGCCTCGGGATCCGAAGTGGAAAGTTCTTAGGATATTATGTCTCAGAGAAAGGCATAGAGGTTAACCCTGAGAATGTGCAAGCTATCATTGATATGCAACCTCCGAGAAACAAAAGAGAATTTCAAAGGCTTACTGGCTGACTAGCCGCGCTGAGCAGGTTTATTTCGAAATCCACAGACCGGGCCTTAACTTTTTTCAGAGTGCTAAGAAAAGCAAGCCATATGGATTGAACCGAAGAATGCGATTGGTCCTTCTCTGAGCTAAAGACTTATTTAAGCACTCCCCCGGTGATGGTAAGTCCAACTTGTGACGAACCTTTGGGGTTATATCTTGCGGTATTCGAAGTTGCCGTCAGCGCAGCTCTGGTAACCATACGATATGACATTCATAGACATGTTTATTATGTCAGTCATTCTCTAGTGTCTTCAGAAAGCAGGTATTCCACCTTGGAGAAATTCATGCTAGCTTTGAAGAAAGCTGTAACCAAGTTGAAGCATTATTTCGAAGGTCGAATGGTCTATGTTTATATGGATCAGCCTCTTAAAATACTCCTTAAACGGAAGGATTTGAATGAGAGATTGGCAAAATGGGCTATCAAACTCAGCGCTATGTATCTAGAATTCCTGCCCCGAAGGGCGATCAAAGCTCAGGTTCTAGCCGATTTTGTGGTTGAAATGACCCGGTCGGCCATTTATCTTAACCAAGAGGATGATCGATGGACGATCCACGTAGATGGATCAGCCTTCGGGGGAAGAGGAGCGGGCATTACCCTGACAACGGTACAAGGTGATCTTATTCATTCCGCAGTCAAGTTTTCTTTTGCTGGAACAAATAATGTGATGGAATATGAGGCAATATTATCATGAATGACCTTGGCTCGAAAAATGGGGGTTAGCAAAGTGCAAATGTTCTCAGACTCGAAGTTAGTAGTGGAACAATTCGCAGGGAGATTTGAGACTCACGATCCGATGATGAGGTTGTATTGCGCTAAAGTTCTGGAGTTATCCAAGAAGTTCAGTGAGTTCTCTCTGGACCATGTGCCACGAGAACAAAACAAGGTTGCCGATGCACTCGCCAGATTGGCTTCGGGCATACCCGACATAGAGCCGAGCACTATTTCGGTCCACGTTCAAGACTGACCTTCGGTCGACAAGCACTTCATATGGCGAAATATTGTGAGCCGCTTCGGGGTTCCCCGAGCGCTCGTATCTGATAATGGGACTCAGTTCCGCGGAAAGAGCATACGGGATCTATGCATCAAGTTGGGCATCACCCAGCATTTCTCATCGGTGGCCCATCCCCAAACCAACGGACTTACGGAGGTGTCTAACAAAGTTATCCTGAAAGGATTGAAAACCAAGTTAGAAGATTTTGGAGGGAAATAGCCCGAACACATCTATGAGGTCCTATAGACGTACCGAACTACACCTCGCTCAACAACCCAGGAATCACCTTTCTCATTGGTGTATGGGACCGAAGCTGTTAGCCCGGTGGAGGTTGCCATCCGATCACCTCGGATATCTTATTACGATGAGCATATGAGCGGTGAAAGGAGATTATTGGACCTCGAGATGATCGAAGAAAAAAGAGATGCACTTTATGCACGGATGCGTGCTTATCAGCGGAATATGGAACGGGCCCATAACAAACGAGTCATCCCAAGGGAATTCTTTGAAGGCGATCTCGTCCTCAGAAGCATTAAGGTGCAGAGGAATGTTGGAAAGCTGGACAGAAATTGGGAGGGACCGTATCGCATATCGGCAAAATTGGAGTCAGGTGCGTATAAACTTGAAACATGGGATGGTATAGAGGTCCCCCGAACTTGGAATGTCATGAATTTAAGGCGATACTTCTTATGAATTTTCGATTAATGTGTTTGACTCAATAAAAAACATTCCATTAAACGTAAGTAGCAAACAAGTAAGTACAAGAGTTAACTATTTCTAATAGAATGATGGACCAATCTTGGAGTTGGATATGCTTAGGACGAATCTGGACTGGTGACCGAAGCTTCTTGTCCACAAGGTTCCCAAGCTGCAGTGACCGCTCTGACGAGTCAGATGCTCCTGCACTTGCCTAGCCCCATGGATGAGTTGTGATTCTCCCAAAACTCATTACGAACTAAGACATTCCCTTCAACGGCATTCAGTCTTTAGAGATGACCTTTTGTACATATGAAATCTGCTACAACGAAAGGAATGATAGTCAGCATATCGAAACATAAGATCGGTCCTAACATAAGACGTTTTATGAGCCAAGCTTAGCCAGCGAAACCTAAGGGACTTCAATAGAACCAAGGTTCGGCGAAAACCCGTAAAAACTCATAATTAACGCAGACTACGCCTATTCAATTGAGTAATGATTCCAAGGACGGAATAAGAATGACCCATACACCATGTAAAACGACTGATCCAATCAAAATTGACGTAAATAAACTAAATATAACGTCTGGGACCGATGGTTCACACCCTGTAAGTGTCCCCGATCTTATACTTGTTAGTTTATTCTGAAGTTAAGATAAAATACTTCGTTAAGATAAAACTTATTAGTTTATTCAAAAGTTAGTTATATCAGTTCACTATGTTCATCAAAACAACTAAAGCTGAAGAAAAAAGGGAGGAAAATCTTTATATTAAGCAAAAAAGAACGGCAGATACAAAGTAATATCTAAGATCTAACTAATCTGCCCTTCTTCTTTGTCTTCTGCTTCGGGCTCCTGGGGTTCGGTCCGGTTGGCGAGCCGCTTCAACTCTTCCTCTTGATCGGCCACCTTCTGGTTGACCGCATTCTCTATCTCTTCAAAGAGATAGAAGAAAGTGTCCTCTTCCAGCACAGGCTCTTCCAAGGTTGGAATAACCTGAAACTTGTCATCTCTTCTCCAGTGGCTCGATCATCTTCCAACGTTCGTCCGAAGGGGAAAGCCCGAACTTCTGGATAACTTGCTCTCGCATGTTATCCAAATACTTCGCAGTATAAACCTCATGTATGTTATCCGCCAAAGCGAATAACAAAGGGGACTGGGCAAACCCCAGAACTGCTTCCCGTACCGAACCTTCGGTCGAAGTGCGGGCCCTCGTCAATTCTTCCTCCAAGGTCGTCTTTTCTTCTTGGGCCCGAAGGAGAAGCTCGTTCAGCTTGTTCCTCTTCTCCTGGGCCCGACCTTGGACTTTGTTGATTTCATTATCTTTGGCCCGCAGCTTGGCCTCCAGGTCATCTATCCGCCCCTGAGCTGCTTCCCCCACCTTCTCCAGCTCAGCGACTTTATCTGCTAAGAGTGAGACCTCCGTCCCTACTCTTAGCAGCTCATTGTCCAATCGGTCACGGTCCTCCCGTACCGTGATCAATTCCCCATGCTTGATCTCAACTTGCCTTTTCGCAAGGTCAAGTTGGTCTTAGACTTTCTGGGACACAACGCTATCACCTTGGTATTTCTCCATGGTAATAGCAGTCGTAAAAGCTTTCCTCAACATCTGCCAAAGACCACACATTGTTAAAAATGAAGCTTCGGGTCTCCATGTTAAGCCAAAGTTACATTAGATGTGAGGTCGAGGAAGCTTTCCATAATATCTTCCCCAGATACGTCCGCTTGGACGTTATCTGGGTTCTGCTCCCCAAAAAGGCAGAAGTCCTTTACAAAGGCACTCCGCCAGGAGGATAACTTCCTCCCCTTGCTGAACCTGTCCAACAGGCCCAGAGCAACTCCCCAATCAGAGTTTGTCTTCGGGCCCTGCCCAGGTTCCTTCAGGACGATCCCCTTATTGGGGACCGGAGTGCGCCCCCCTTTCTTCAGCCTCTTCGGCTCCTGCGGGGCTTCCACTTCGGTCACCCTCTTCCCTTTTCCTAAGGGGACCGGCGGCAGGGAGACGTTCGGCTTAAGCTGAGGGCCGGGGAGAACCTTCTCCACGGGAACGGCTCCCTGCAGCAACAAAGTAATAGTCTCAGTGTTAATAAAAGAGATGTTACCGATTTGATAGAGGCTGGATAAGCTAAAAGAACGAATCCGAGCCTTTATCACCTCCTCTACCACTCCAAATACCCGAAACGCAGGGCCTTTTCCGCTTGAAGACTATCCGGTGCAGCGAAGGGTCAACGTGCCCGCGTTGGTTGTTTGGATCAGGGGGTTCCCTGACTCCGAAGGGACCACCGTGCCCCCCGTTGCTGATTCACTTGCTTCAGCGCTGCCCGATGCTTCCCTTTTTCCCTTAGAAGGACGGACCGAAGTAGCTGCCATACGTTTAAAACGTGCGCTCGGCATCGTCTCAGTTGAATCAGCAAAACAAATACATAAGGATCAGGAAAGATTAAAACGTAAACACTATTTCATACCCGATCCTTCTGATGGATCTGAATCTGAACTAGAAGAAAAAACCCCCTTCGGGGCTGGGGCTCCGGTCCTACCCGCAACACCCATCTCTCCCGAAGCAGATCTATTCACTTAAGACGTGCTTCGGGAGGGGGGAACATCGCAAGTGTGTTTGCGGTGTTCGTGCGGGAGGGGTTGAACCTGCTTCGGTCCAACTGACCTATGCGTGGGTGAGTTATGTGTGGCCATACTTTTAACAGATCCTCTTTCGGAACTGTCATCCACACATTACAAGCCTCCCACGCATGAAGAGACTCTTCTTATCTACAATTGCGCACTCTTTGGTGCGCACCGCTATGTAATACATCTTACGGCATCCCAACAGACCCTTCCCCTTTCGCAACCCAACCAAGAACAGGTTAAAGAAGTGTTCTAACGTTGGAGCCCGATTCTGTTGGTGACAATAAAAATAAACGCTACAATATATACGTAATTGCCCGGGAATAATGCAAAAGTGGGGCAGTGGATTTCTTTAAGCAAGGCCGCTACAAAAGGATGTAGCGAAAAACGAAGCCCGCACTTTAAAGAGGCGTAACTAACCGGAATAGCAGACGTCGGCACATTCATCTCCGCCTGAAGGAAACAGGGAATATCTTCCCGTCCCTTCCAAATAGAGTAATGTGTCGGGATTGAAAACCTAGACCTAAGCTCCTCAATGTCCAACTCAGACATAGAAGGATAACGCATTTTGTGAGGAGCCATGAAAATATACCTTAGAAAAAACGAATTGGAAGAGGGTTGGACGAAAGATCGATTGAGGGCACAGGAACTCGCTGCGATTTCTCCTTCGCGATAATGACGGTGAGGAGAAACAATGCCCTAAATCCCGATTTAAATATTAATCCCCCATCCAATAACGTGCCGCCACGTAATACCGCCCAAGACTGTGACAATACGGAGCGCACTCATCACTCCTCTTGAACTACCGAAGGTGAAGAGGCGCGGGTTGGGAATTAATATTTAAAGAATAACGAAAATAAAAATATAATTTAAATGTACGTTATTAGGTCTTAAGCATGGTCGATTCATACACTAAGGCAAACTTCGGTCCCCTGGACTCTCACTACCTGTAGGTACGGTCCATTGTTCTCATGAATGTGCAAACATCATGTGATCGGCCTTGTATCACCTCTGCGATTGGCAATCAAGCCCGAGGGGCTAGTGATGAGAACTCTAGGACCGGGTACCTTGTGATGGGTAAGTCACAGCAACGATTGGACCAATTCAAATGGCGAAAATGAATCCTTACAGCCCACTCACACCTCTAAAGAAGAACGGTCTGATGTTCAACTAGAGGACCGAAGCTGGCCTTAACGAAATAAATCGTTTTCTGCCAGCTGGCACCTGGGTTTGGTCCGAGCGGTTACAGAACGGTTACAACTCATGTTTTCCACGCTTCGGGCCTTCCCACGTTTACCACGCTTCGGGCCCGATCACGCAGACCACGCCTCGGTCCCAACCTCGTTTTACATCCCGCGATAACAACCTCTAACAAACCTGTCAGAGGCCGTTACGGGGCGTGATTTACACACGCTATGAACTCTATAAATACAGGGTAAGACGACGGAAATAGCAGGACCCTTTGGACCCGGAAGAACAAGCTGTTACCCTGCCGGAATTCTTACCGCTTTCTTTACCTTGTCATTTTCATTAGCCTCTCTTGTATTGACTATGAGTTATTTCATTAGTGAACAGGCTAAGAGCATAATATGCTCTTAGTCGAGTGGTTTTCACCCCAATTCCTTGGGTTTCCACTATACATCGCCGTACACTTATTTTATTTCCAGCTTTTGATCGTCTTCCACATCTAAAATAAATCAGAACCGAGTTCGTTTGTTAAACGAACCAGACTACTGTTGGTACCCTCTAAAAAGGGACCATAACACCCGGGTATATTGTCTTCTATTTATCCTTACCCAAGGGCTCGTCCGACGTGGCTATGTAATATTTCCTGTATTTTCATATGTCTATTGCGAGACGTTCTCAGGGGTATTCTCGTAATTCAGGCTCGCTAGGCCCCGTATAAAGCTTCTGTAAGTGCTTTGAGGTGTTTTGAGTTATCTCGTCCCCCGACGGGGCCAGGGGTTTTTTCGTAATTTGCCACCCGGGAGCACATCGGTCGGGTGCAACGATGTTATGTGGCTGTATATTCACTGCTTGGAGGCAAAGAATTGATATACGAGGTTTTCTGGTATTTTCTCATCGTATTTCTGACTAAAATCTCAGGAGGGATGGGTTCCCGAAACTTCAAGACGGCGTGGCATTTATTACAATATAATTAGATGTTATTTAAGTCTTTTGGGCTAAGTGAAGTAAACTAGGCTCATGGGTTCAAATAAGTGAAGTTGGACTGGATTTCTCTATAAATACAAGCCAAAGTACATTTGGAGGGGGTTCAGATTGTTATCACGCTTTCCAAGGCAAATTATTGCTTTTCTGCACACTGTATAGTCGCGACTTATCGCGTGATCGTAGCCATTCGCGACTTGTTTATGCCTTAGCCGCGACTTGTTGCTTTTCACCCCGCACCCGCGACTTATTGCACGTAGTCGCGACCAATTGTCATACTCGCGAGTTATCGCTCTGTAAGTGCTTTGAGGTGTTTTGAGTTATCTCGTCCCCCAACGGGGCTAGGGGTATTTTCGTAATTTGCCACCCGGGAGCACATCGGTCGGGTGCAACGATGTTATGTGGCTGTATATTCACTGCTTGGAGGCAAAGAATTAATATACGAGGTTTTCGGGTATTTTCTCATCGTATTTCTGACTAAAATCTCGACCGGGATGGGTTCCCTAAACTTCAAGACGGCATGACATTTATTACAATATAATTAGAGGTTATTTAAGTCTTTTGGGCTAAGTGAAGTAAACTAGGCTCATGGGTTCAAATAAGTGAAGTTTGACTGGATTTCTCTATAAATACAAGCCTCAGTGCATTTGGAGGGGGTTCAGATTGTTATCACGCTTTCCAAGGCAAAGTATTGCTTTTCTGCACACTGTAGAGTCGCGACTTATCGCCTGATCGTAGCCATTCGCGACTTGTTTCTACCTTAGCCGCGACTTGTTGCTTTTCACCCCGCACCCGCGACTTATTGCACGTAGTCGCGACCAATTGTCATACTCGCGAGTTATCGCTCTGCAGCCGGAACTCGTGACTTATTGTCACCCCAGCCTGCCTCGCGAGTTATCGCCCTGGTCCTGTTCGCGAGCTGTTGCCCATTAGCGAGTTGTTGACCACAACTCGCGACTGCACACCTTTTGGGTGCAATGAAGTGTTTTCGACCGTTTTTCGAACCGTTTTCATCCGGATTGTTATTATCATATCATTGTACTTGTATCCTTTTTTTTATTATAGTGGAAACCAAGGTAGAGCTTCGCTCTCCCGAGGACGTAAGCTCACACATTGTGGGCCTAACCTCGTATATCGCTCGTATCCTCACAACATTTAAATTTCGAGTAATTAAAAATTGACTGATCATAAATAAACATTCTAAAACATTTTTAGACGAGATCAAATGCAATTTCATTTTTGGTAGTAACTTCTTCTGTTTCTCGAGTCCGAATTGCCATTCTTTTTTTCGGAGGATTGTAAAGAGCTAATGAAGTCAATGAAGGTGGGACTTTATTCTACAATCTTCAGCACTTTCTTTAATTTTTCACATTCTTCTAGACCACACGTTTTGGCTCAAATCTGCTTGGTAAACTTATGGTTGTCTTTTCGATTTTTTTTCATCACTGAGGTCGCCACTTAGAGCTCTGATCTCGTTCACCATATTCACTGTTCGATCGTAGTAGTTTTGTAGGGTTTCTTTGGGGTGCATTCGGTTTGCTTCTAAATCTGTTATCTTGTTTCTCACATGTATTTTTGAGTCTGATCTCCTACTTCTTAAAGTTTTCTTAATCTGCGCCATATGGCTTTGGGCGTAGGGCAATTTGTAATTTTTTCAAACATGTTTTTAGTAAGGGCATCATGTAATATTTTCATGGCTTTATATCGTAACATTGTTTGTTTTTCATGTATTTTCTTCTCCTCTTCCGTGGCATTTTTGTTGGGAAAATTCTCACTTCCCGGAGAAGAAAAGAATTCCCATTATCTAGGGTCAGATCGAATTAATGCGATGAGAACCGAATGTAAATGAAGAAAGGTAAAAGACACAAAATTTAGCGTGGAAACCCAAAACCGGGAAAAACCACGTGACTGATATACCTCTGCGTGAACTCACTATCATAAGAAGAATATGATTGATTTATTACAATTGTTTTCATAAGACCTGTATTTATAGAGTCTAAACTAGAATCTAATCTAGAAAATATTCTACCGAATATTCTACAATATTCTTTTTCCATACCTTTGACCGCATCTTCCATATATATATTTAACAATATATATTTGCATATATTCTTCCATATATATAACAAGAATATATCTTCATATCTTTTTCAATATATATGTAATCAACAAGATATATCTCAATATTTTTTTCCATATATGCAACCAATAAGATATATCTCAATATCTTATTCCATATATTCACGCGTCAATTAAGAAAATATATTTCCCCTTCGATACTCTCGATTCCCGATCCAAGCCTAATCTAACCGCTATCAAATAGACTCATCATGAGATCCATCAATTCGATCAATATTATCGCTTCTTGTTAGGTTTCCCTCGGTCAGTCTTCCACACCAATCAAGTCCTTCGGCTATACCCGACCTCCATTCCTAACAATTTTGTGCTATGGGTCTAAATTTCATCTTTCTCCACCATCCACCAGAGATTTTTTGACTTGAGGTATATTGTTAAAGTAATTTTTTCCTTCAAGAACCAGTGGTTCTTAAGAAGCTCTTGGAGTTGTCAATGTGAATCTATTGAGTATTCAGAGGTACTTCATACTAAGAAGGGAGGATACAAGCTATGATACCATGCCCGTACTTTAGTAGATTTCAAGAGACAATATGAAATGAACAAGGAAATGGCAAAACATAAGTCTTTGAACATAATATTTTCCCCTTTTTATACAGGGGAATAAAACATTCAAAATATGTTTTAATAAAACATGTTTTCCTACTTAACAAAGCATTTATCCTCTTTGTTCACGCTTTCATCTAATTTGCTCTACTCTCCTAGGACTCTTAAACATCAACATGGGGTTTCATATGTAAATGGATCATGTGACGGATTCTGTTTGAAATGATTGAATCCATTTCTTCTTTATTTGTATTACAACCACAAAAATTCCTACGGCTTGAGCATCTATACCGAAATGAGATACTGGTTTGCGTTTCTCCTAAGAATGTCTTAATATTAATTCATCCCTTTGCCCATTAAGCTATCCATTATTGTTACTCCTTCTGGAAAGAAGCGTAGAATCAGTCAAATTGCAGTTTAGAAATTAGACATGAATACACAGGTAAACATATTATAGTCAGCAATGTTTGTGTTGCAATTTGCAATCTTTTAGTTTTATGCAATGTTTTCATATCGATCCGGACCAATACAGTCGGTACCAAATTATATTTTATTTTATTTTTAAAAAAATTAATATTTAATTAGTTTTTTAGGATCAGACCCGAAAAAATCCGTAAATCAACACTAATATCCGGTATCGGGTGGTACGAAAAAAAATATTGATACCGAACGAAATTTGACGTACCGGACGGTATACCGCCACCGTCCTGTATGAAAACATGGGTTTTATGTGAATAGTTACAGTTTTAAAGAGATTAAAGCTTGTGTATGAATTTCTCCCGACCTCCTTTCTTCTATTATTACTGCTAAAGGCTTGTTTTAATTACAGGTAGCATTAACAATTACCAACTTGATTTTTCTTGAATAATTGTCCTCAGACCCATAAAGATACTGTCTTTCATACTTTTTACATTTAATAAAACTTTACAGCTATGTTTTAAAACCGCTAGTTTGAACAGGATTTGAGTGAACTGGAAATTTTATGGTTCTATTCAAATATAATGATATTTTAAAATATTTACAGTTCATTACGATTTGAGCAACGGTTCGCACCGGTTCTACTTAACCGAAAGATTTCCGGTTCGAACTATCAAATCAGTTTAAAAACATACCTTTATAGTGAGATCCATCTATACGTATATGTATTTTTATGGAGAAGTGTAACGAAGGTGATAGTGGTTGGAATTTAATGCTTGTATTTACTCTTGCCTAACTACCTTTTTCCCTTGTATTTAAGTTTATGTTTTTATTCAACGTGAACTCTGCTCTGTTCTGCGTGCTCTCGAAAAGTGTTTCTTCTCTGAAATGGCGGATTCCTTTTCTATAATGAAGAAGCTTTTCTTATTTGTTGTTGTTATTGCAATTTGTAACGTAAAAGTTGGAAATGGGCAGGAAGAAGACGCAGGAGTTGGCGGTCGGCAGGCGTTAGTTCCAGCTATGTTTGTCTTTGGAGATTCTCTCATCGACAATGGAAACAACAACAACTTAGCTTCTTTTGCTAAGGCTAACTACTTGCCTTACGGCATTGACTTCCGCGGCGGCCCAACTGGCCGGTTTTCCAACGGATACACCATGGTTGATACTGTTGGTAATCACTCATTATTCTTGTTTGCTTTTGCTTATGTTTTTGTTGCCTTTGTGCGTGAACCTTTTTTGCATGTAATGCAGCTGAGCTTCTCGGACTTCCTCTTATTCCGCCGTACTCTGAAGCACAAGCCTCCGGCGACCGTATGAGATACGGTGTTAACTTTGCTTCCGCGGCTGCCGGAATTCTTGACAACACCGGTGGAAACTTCGTGAGTTTCGCATTTGTTTAAGATCTGTATGTCTTCTTCTTTTCTCAAATATTTGCTTTTTATCAGGTGGGGAGAATTCCATTCGGGCAGCAAATCAAGAACTTTGAGAACACACTTGATCAACTTACAGGCATTCTCGGCGCAGCCGATCTGTCTCAAGGTTTAGCAAAATCTATATTCTTCATTGGAATGGGAAGCAATGATTATCTCAACAACTATCTCATGCCAAATTACGACACAAAGAATCATTACAACGGTCAGCAATATGCTGATCTCTTAACCAAGCAATACACACAGCATCTCAATGTAAATAATTCTCTTGTTTTTGTCGTCTTTTTGGATACTCAAGTTCTTAACTTGGTTTTTTTGTTGCAGAGATTATACAATCTGGGAGCAAGAAAGTTTGCGATTGCAGGTCTAGGTTTAATGGGATGCATCCCAAGCATTCTTGCTCAGAGCTCCAATGGCGCCTGCTCTGATCAAGTTAATGAACTCGTTCGCCCTTTTAACACGAACACTAAAACGATGGTTAATCACCTCAACGCTAATCTTCCCGGTGCACGATTCACATTCATTGATATCGGAAACACATTCCAAGATCTCCTTGTAAACTCCCGATCATACGGTAAAACCTCCATTGTTTCCCAAGCTTGTTCTAATTTTTCATCGTGCAAAAGATTCTTCTAAACTGAAGTTATGTTAACAGGATTCACAGTTTTGAACCGTGGATGCTGTGGACTTGGAAGAAACAGAGGGCAAATAACTTGTCTTCCAATGCAAGCTCCATGTCCAGACAGATCAAGGTACATTTTTTGGGATGCTTATCACCCCACGGAGGCCGTAAACGTGCTCCTCGGACAGAAGGCTTTCGGTGGAGGCACCGAAGCTGCTTATCCGATCAACATACAGGAGCTTGCAAGTCTCTGAATTTGTATTGTAAGCTAAGATGTTCATATCAATACCAATACTAGAAATGTCTTCGTGAGTTTACAATGACATGCAGTTTTGTTTCAATACATTCTGAAATTATATTCCAGTTAAAAAAGAAAGATGAATTCTCTTTAAATAGCGGTAGAAATGAGGATTTGTTAGGACAAGATGATTAGACAATGTTTTCATGGTTTGTATTCATAATGAATATAAAAAACAAACGAGCTTGTACACTATTGTTAATACATGTACACTCCTTGATATTATATATCATTATATTAATAATGTAATAAATGAGAAATGACATGTCTCAACTTTTATAGTTGTGTGAAAATTGGTTCATATAATTTGAACTTGTATATTTAATCTCTTAATTTTCAAATTTTGATAGATTTGATGTTTTGCAACATTTGAAAAATTATATCCCTAAAGTTATAAAATTAGTCTCCGAAATTTGATTTTAACTAAGGACTTAATTTGCTTAAATTGATAACTTTGATAATTAAATATTACATACATGTTAAACATTATGGTGACTAGTTCCACCAAAATTTAGAAATGATGGGGACAGATTTATCATATTCATATTTCGTGTATCAAAATTAATACAATCATACAACTTTTAGAGTATACAGACGTGTGACCCATTATAATTTATTGATTTACCATTTAGAGATGAATTTCTATGCTATAAATTATGTTATTGTAATAATTATGTAGGACCTACTAGAATCTAGATAGTGATGATGTTTTATTTTTTAGTACTGTATTTATGTCAAACTTATTGAATTTGCAATTTATTTTATAGTTTATGCCTTATTTATATCTTATTTATTGTCTTCATTATTTTTTTTTAATATTACTTTTTAATTAGAAGTACTACCACATTATTTATTTTAAAAAAACAAAAAAAATACACTCTAAAATCTAGCTCGGCTTATTAATTTTAGAAACATAACTCTTGANGTGAGTTGCCATCTACGACATGAGCATTCCCGGCTTCGAAGCTTAACTACAGCTTGCTCGCCTCCTTCTACTCTCCATTGCCAAATCCAATTGTCTCCGCATCTAACTCTCCATTAGCTCCTTCTTTGATATTCTCATTTATCAACCGATAAATTCGAGGACCAAACTTGAACTCTTTTTTAATCCATTGTTCACATTTCTTCCTTTGAGAGTTCATCCTCCTCATAAAATACATTCTCAAATCCTCCAACATTAGTATTAAGGGTTTCTTCCTAGCTTCTTTCACAACCGCATTCAAATATTCACATAAATATTATTTAGAAGGAAGTTACTTGAAAAACGCTCGACTCCATTGACCATAGGGAATGTCATTCATGAACTTATAAGCTGTGGGTGAAATATGTTTTAGAAGTTCCATTTCCGGTAAAATACATCAGGATTAGTAGCTCGTGCAGCATCCACACGTGTTTGTGACATTTAGTTTCCCACATCTAGGGCTTTTTCTCAAATTTTGAACAATGTGACGAACACAATGTCGCACCTACAAAATTATGGAATCGATAGTTGTAGAATTTCTAATTTCATCAAACAACTTGAACAATTTTATTAAAAATTAAATTCTATGAGCAATATATTATCATACCTGAGCACGAGGTAGTACTTCAGTAACAGCTGAGATAAGCTTTTTTATCCCTATCAGACATGACTGCAATTTCTTCCATGTTCCTCTCATCAAGACCAAGATCAAGCTTCAAGTGGTTCAATAACCATGACCATGTGTTTTTTAATTCTGTCTCCACAACGGCATATGCTAAAGGAAAAATACCATTATTTGGATCAACACCAACTACAAAATACAGTTGCCTCCATTTTGAATGTACCAGCTATCTAGACCAAAGATTGGCCTACAACCATTCTTCCAACCATTCGTACAAACTGCAAATGACACATACATTCTCTTAAATCGCTTCATACATGCATTTTCATCATCATCAACATCTAAGATGTGTATTGAAGAGCTAGGGTTAGATTTGCAATCTATAGTTCTTGATTTATTCAAATTTCTCATCATAAATGCCTCTTATGTGATTAAGTGCATATCTTCTTGCTCGTAGAGCATGTTCTCTAGTAATTGACACTTTTAACTTCTTATTCACCTCCTTCAAGAACGCCTTTGGTTTTAATGTTGGATTATCCATAAATTTATCAACGAACGTTTTACCAAACCATGATGGAGTGATTGCTCTATTTGTGTCATGTCTTAGACAATCTTCAACATGTTCTTTTAAGAATATCTTTACACTCCAACCCTGATCAGCTGTTCTACATGTTACTGTGATCTTCCATGGGCATTTTGGATGGCGACAATGTGGCTCCAGAAAAAAAAAACAAAAAAAAATGAATTAGATGTTGAAAGATATAGACAACACATCGAATCGACAAATGAAAAATTACATACATTATGAATATTATAATTTATATTCGCATACCATTAAACGGTCAACATCATTATGATTATATACAATTTCTCGTCCTTCTTGAACGGCCCACAATGTAATGGATAACTTAGCTTGCTCCTTATCAACAAATAACATACCCAACTGCAATGAAAGATTTTTGAACCAAGCAGAAGGATCAAATACGCAATAACAATCATCTTTAGCATCTAGCATATCATAGTAAGTGGGGCTGTGAACCCCATCTGAATCCATGTCATCGTTGTTTGCTTGACACTCTTCAATATCACTGTTGTCTGATGCTAATGGTTTTATTATCTCAGGATCCTCCTCTTTTGAATCAGAAAAAATATTATCAGCATCTCTGAAACGCTGCCCCGCATTCTTACTATTGTTTAAGACATTAAAATTTGTAATATTCAGGCAACCATCACTTTCTTCTTTATCTTTCTCTACTTCATCATTAAATTCTTTATAAATTCCCATTGCATCCAAAACACCCCTGGAACTTTCATCAGTACCATTTTTATCCAAAATCAAATTTTGAGGTACTAATACATGTTCAAAGTACTCCATATAAACCACAAGCACATATTCATCCCTCATCAACTCACAAAAAATAGAACAATCATTTTCCGTAGCCAACACCTTCCATGTAATACTTCCAACACCGCCGTATTTAGTCCAAAATTTCATGAGAGATTCATCTACATACCCAAGTTCTTTTGCAAAATTAACAAGAAAAGACATACACAATTTGTAGTCGGCACCAAGAATCACACTTGTTGAGTATGTCCCAATGAACCATTGAAATGGGAAGAAGTTCATCCGACCACCATAGTGAAATTTTAGTAAAGACCAAGCCATCCTTTAGGGCAAAAGGATTCTTCAATGCCCTGCGCAACAATTCTACTTTGAGTACTTTATAAGAAGAAAGGAAGATGATTTTAGTTCGTGAGAATTTTAGGTTAAAATACTCCAAGTTTCTCCAATGCCCATTAGGTTTTACACCTGCGCAAAAATGCAGCGTTAATTCTTTTCTACAATTTTGACGGGTCATTTAAAGGCCATGACTAAAATCCAACAAAAATTACAACAATTATGTCATTTTTAAATCTTTCGAATATATAGGATGAAAATTAAATTATTAAAAAAAAATTAAGATGAACAATAAATTGCACCAGATTCAAAAGCAAGTTATTTGCAAAACATATAAAAATGACAATGTGATGGAACAATTCAATATTTGTTATGCACACTATTTGAATGTGAAATTGCAAATTAACATACAATGTCATTCATAATCCATAGAATATTTTATTGAGCAGTTTTACAATTGAAAATACAAAAAAACATTGGATTCAGCAATTAGTGCAACTTAACATAGGCATGGGACACAGAAAATTCATGGCTTGTATGGCGGAGGTGCACTTCCAAATGTACAACCTACAAAAATTGATTATGCATTTGTAAAGAACTAGAATTGTAAATGTTTACATTTGCAGCACTCTCACCATCTTTTCTAGGCTTCTTCCATATCTACAATATGTATAATGTTTTATCAACTTTCAAAGATAATATAGAGGTGTAAAATCATTATTGAAGTACAAAAAACTAAACAAATCGTGGAAAACATGTTCTTTAACGACTGATGTGGATACACCATCATCTTGACTTACATTCAAAGCATCCATATTCTCTTGTGATATATCAGGAGGTCCATTCATAGCAGCGGTAGAGCACGATCTCTTGTTATGACCACTATTACGACATAGAGAACATCCTACTACTCGCCATACCCCTGCCAACTTACTTGGATATTTTTTTGAATGCTCCGTATGAGGACGTTTGCGGTGTTTGTTTGCCTGCCCTGCTGTGATTTTCTTATACAATGGAGGTAAGGGTGCATGTTCATTAATTATCGGCCAAAGACGTTCATCTGGGATTGGATTAATCACTTTGAAATAGACAGAGGCCTATGAACTCAAACTATAGCAATTGTCAACATAGTCTGTTATAACACTATGTTTGCTTTGCTTTATTGCCTTGGTAGCATGATTACACGGTAAACCTAGACAAATTTAGAGCAATGAAAATCATAGTTAAACTTTAAAATGGGGCTAAAACGAAATACAAGAAACCTGTAAGTTGCCATCTACGACATGAGCCTTCGAAGCTTAACTACAGCTTGCCACCTCCTTCCACTCTCCACTGCCAAATCCAATTGTCTCCTACATCTAACTCTCCATTAGTTCATTCTTTGATATTTTCATTTATCAACCGATATATTCGAGGGCTAAACTTGAACTCTTTTTAACCCATTGTTAACATTTCTTCCAGTTCATCCTCCTCATAAAATACATTCTCAAATCCTCCAACATTAGTGTTAAGGGTTTCTTCCTAGCTTCTTTCACAACCGCATTCAAAGATTCACATAAATATTATTTAGAAGGAAGTTACACTTGGTGTTATTGTTGAAAAATGCTCGACTCCATTGGCCATGGGGAATGTCATTCATGTACTTATAAGCCGTGGGTGAAATATGTTTTAGAAGTTTCATTTCCAGTGAAATAAATCAGGATTAGTAGCTCGTGCAGCATCCCACACCATGTTTGTGACATTTAGTTTCCTACAGCCAGGGCGTTTTCTCAAATTTTCAACAATGTGATGAACACAATATCGCACCTACAAAATTATGGAATTGACAGTTGTAGAATTTATAATTGCATCAAACAACATGAACAATTTTATTAAAAATTAAATTCTATGAGCAATATATTATTATACCTGAGCACGAGGTTTTACTTCACTAACAGCTGTGATAAGTTTTTTATCCCTATCAGACATGATTGCAATTTCTTCAATGTTTCTTTCATCAAGACCCAAATCAAGCTTCATGTAGTTCAATAGCCACGACCATGTGTTTTTTTATTCTTTCTCCACAACGGCATAGACTAAAGGAAAAATTCTGTTATTTGGATCAACACCAACTGCAAAATGCAGTTGACCTCCATTTTGAATGTGGCAGCTATCTAGACTAAAGATTGACCTACAACCATTTTTCCAACCATTCGTACATGCTGCAAATGACACATACATTCTCTTAAATCGCTTCATAAACACATTTTCATCATCAGTAACCTCTAAGATGTGTACTGAAGAGCCATGGTTAGATTGTAGAAGTTGCAATATATAGTTCTTGATTTTGCAAATTGCTCCTCATAAGTGTCTCTTATGTGATTAAGTGCATATTTCCTTGCTCGTAGAGCATGTTCTCTAGTAAGTATTACTTTTAACTTCTTATTCACCTCCTTCTAGAACACCTTTGGTTTTAATGTTGGGTTATCCATAAATTTATCAACGAAAGTTTTACCAAGCCACGACGGAGTGATTGCTCTATTTGTATCATGTCTTAGATAATGTTCAGCATGTTATTTTAAGAATGTCTTCACACTCCAACCGGGATCAGTTGTTCTACATGTAACTATGATCCTCCATGGGCATCCTAGATGGCGACAATGTGCCTATAGAACAAAACAAAAAAAATGAATTAGAAGTTGATAGATATAGACAACAAATAAATTGGATCACATCGAATCAACAAATGAGGCTCAGTTTAATTAAAATATGAATAATATAATTTAATTTCACATACCATTAAACGGCCAACATCATTATGATTATATACAATTTCTCGTCCTTCTTGAAGTACCCACAATGTAATGGCGAACTTATCTTGCTCCTTATCAACAAATAACATACCCAACTGCAATGGAATATTTTTGAACAAGGCATAAGGATCAAATACACAATAGCAATCATCTTTAGCATCTAGCATATCATAGTAAGTAGGGATGTAAACCCCATTTGAATCCATGTCATCGTTGTCTGCCTAACACTCTTCAATATCACAGTTTTCTGATGCTAATGGTTATATTATCTTAGGATCTTCCTCTTCTGAATCAGAGAAAATATAATCAACATCTCTGAAAAGTGGCCCCACATTCTTACTATTGTTTAAAACATTAAAATTTGTAATATTTCGTCAACCCTCATTTTCTTCTTTGTTTTTCCCTACATCATCATTCAATTCCCCATAAACTCCCATTGCATCCGAAATACCCCTGGAACTTTCATTATCAACATTTTTATACAAAATCAAATTCTGAGGTACAACTACATGTTCAAAGCTATATTGCACCAACAAGAGTGCGGGGTGCGAGGGTGCGAGATTCGTTAATTTTTTACGAATTCGATCAAGGTGTGTTAAGGATTTGTAGATTAAAATAATATAAATATATTATTTTTTTACAATTTACTCAATAATCCAATAATATTTAAAATCATTTCGATTACTAATATGATGAATTGTATTAAATTTCATACAAATTAATTAAAAAATATTTTATTTGATTTTTTTATAATTTTTATGCATCCGGTACGCACCATGCGCACCCCGCACCGGGTGCGCTAGGTTGCACGAATCCGAGTGAATCTTCCAACCTAGGTTCAAAGTACTCCGTATAAACCACAAACACAGATTCATCCCTCATCGATTCACCACAAATGGAACAATCATTTTCAATAGCCAACACCTTCCATGTAATACTTCCAATACCTTCGTATTTAGTCCAAAATTTCATGAGAGATTTATCTACATACCCAAGATCTTATGCAAAATTAACAAGACAAGACATACACAATTTGTGGTCGCACCAAGAATCACACTTGTTGAGTATGTACCAATGAACCGTTGAAATGAGAAGAAGCTCATTCTACCACCGTAGTGAAATCTTAGTAAAGACCAAGTCATCCTTTAGGGCAAAATGATTATTCAATGCCTAAGAATTTTAGGTTAAAATCCTCCAAGATTCTCCAATGCCCATTAGGTTTTACATCCGCGCAAAAATTCAACGCTAATTCTTTGTTCAATTTTGACGGGTCATTTAACCGTCATGACTAAAATCCAACAAAAAATACAACAATTGTGTCATTTTTCAGTCTTTCAAAAATATATGATGAAAATTAAATTATTAAAAATGAATTAGGATGAACAGTAAATTACACCCATTTATTTTGTTCTTATATCTTTGTAAAACTTGAGTAATAGTGATTGATTTTTTCATATTTAATTTAAATGATAAATGTATACTTATGATGTTTGATTTTGTAGGATCAACAAAGTTCTTACGGATTAAAATAATTAAACAATCCTTTGTATATTGCATTTTTGTGTATGTGTTTTTGAAACCTTGCAATTGATTTAGAATCATCAAAATTTTTGTAGTATTTCTTGAGATTTGTTGATTATCAACTCTAGGAATTGTTTGTCCTTGAGACTTGTTGATTGTTAGCGAAAAACTAAGACGTATTGAGAATTGTTTCATGGTCATTTGAAATGGTAACATGTTATCGTCTGCATTTTTCATTGGTATTCGAGGAATAAATATTGTTTTTCCTTTTGATTAACCTGAAATGATATCAGCTTGTATAGTGTTTTTCATAAATTTATTGTAAATCATACTTGTCCATTGCATAGATCGATATAAGTGTCAGGATTATGTAGAAGCATGATAGGTGCACCTAATTTAAGCTATAGATCATGAGGTGATAGACTCCAAGAACACGTGGAGTTTCGAAATTCTGGGGCATATAAGTGTTAATGATCTTCTATAGAATATGGTGAATAGAATGTAACCCGTTCAAATGGGAACGCATGTAGTATTTTTGAACACATCTACATCTTCATTTAGATTAGTTAGTAAGGCTATTTGTGTCATATATTCTGAATCATATATATGCGACTTGAGATCATCATAGACAAAAGTTATCAAACGTTCAATACGGGTTTCTCCTACCCATGCGATAACAAGGTCGTCTGGAATTCTAAACGACTTCAATCAAAATACTCACTAAATCTGAAGGCTTAAAACTTGCGGAAGAAAACTTGTGGAGAATTAGATACATAATGTTCCCTTTTATAATTGTCGACAGATAAATATGTAAAAGAAACCAATGAAGTTAGGAAAACATGAGTTTTCGTAGATTCGGCATATTACTATAAAAAACAAATATATACGTTCATGCGACCGCACAAAGAGAAGGCCGAGAAAAAAAAACGTCTTCGTTCTGATGGTGTCTGGTCGCCACGTCATTGTAAAATTTTCAGCCCACAATTATTTGAAAAGTAAAAAAATGTCTAGCAAATAAATATAAATGACTAAGAGCAATGTCATTTAATATTTAGAAGTTAAGATGCCTATATTATCCTTTATTTTCTATTGAAATTAAAAAATTAATTTTGAAAAGTCAAAAATGAATGTGCATATGCATTATTCCCTTAGTAAATAATATAGATATACACATTTAATAACTTTATTATGTTTTGTATTTTTAATGTTTTCTCAGTTTTACTTTGAAGGTATTTGTAAATTCTTTTTGATATTATAACTCATTTCGAAATGTTGGTACATTACAAGTGGGTAAATTATCTTGTTTTACGAAGTGATTGTTGACACAAGGACAATCTGGTTTGTATTAACAAAATTATTAAATTTCAAGTATATACATTTGTTTGGTATTATTAAATAGAAATTATATGAATGCAATCGGAGAACTACCCAAATTTTGAGGTGATGATGTTGAGCCATAAGTTGATTAAGATATATCGAAATCTTAAACTAAACCCTCACATGCACCATTTAATGGTAGATTGGGGGATGAATCATTGACTTACATAATTGTCGATGTTTATGAGCTTGCTCGACTCTTTAGTGAAGTTTCTCCCTAGTTACTTGTTAATACTTATTGTACCATAGATCCTATTAAAGGTGATGATTTTGAATATACAAGGCCTCAATGGGTTTATTCCTCATATAACATGTTGAATCCTGAATTAGTGGTTGATATGGATTTCAAAGATAAAAGTGATGTTTAATTCGTTGTTTTTCATTTCCATATTGTGCGACAGTTGAAGTTTAAAGTGGTAGACATGTCGCCAAATTTCAGGATGCTTGAATGCTTTTGAATAATCAAACAAATTGCTTATTTCAACTCAGAGCAAGATGTGATACCAAGTTTTGTGTTTTGCAATTTTATAGAGATTTCATTCTATATTCATGCAGTGTTGGTAATGCGGCTAATATACACTACAATATAACAATGAACTTCATAACTCCTGATATTGTTTAGTACATTTGGAACAAATGATATACTTATTTTTAAGCTTTTATAAGAATTGTTATTGAATTTTGTATGTTGTTTATTACAGAAATGGAGATGAAGGATGCGAGAAAAGAATTGTATGCGAGATATAGATTCAATGTTCCTTTTGAAAAGCAATTTTTTATATCGGCCGGTATACCGGATGGCCCCGATATTTTGACTGGTACCATCTGATATCGGTTTCAGGTCGGACCTCGGATTTTCGTGTTGAACCCTAAAAAAATATACACTGGCCCTTCTAGTCAGGACCGGAATTGAATTCCATATCGATATAAAAACATTGATGATAAAGCATGGCATAGGGTGCATTGTGCATTTGAACTAGTCCACGGTTCTTGGGAGTCACTCATGGAGAGGCTTCCGACCCATCTAGCAGTTATATAGTTGAGGAATCTGGAAACAATAGTTGAATGAGATTTGTAAGAAAGTGATAAGGGACCAAATGATAAAGTTATAGGGTATATATACTAGACATTCGGACCTTTCACAGACGCATTCCATCATTGTACCCCAATGATTTTGATTGATGATGTACTCCTTTATACACGGTACAACCATAAGTTTTTATTATGGCAAGCAAGGAAATTGGTGGTTGCTATCTCTTTGACATATGTGTTGGTTGATAAGTAAAACATACACTTGGTTCATTCAAGTACTAGATAGACTAGATACCCATATTATTAGAGAGAAGTCTTATTGCATTGTTTCAGATTGACATGTTGGGATTACATGGACGGTGGAGTCAATCGATGCTTTTCAAACATGAGGATTAAGTCATCGATTGTGTTTTCGACACCTTACCTTTAATCTGATTGCACACATAAAAACACAAAGAAGTGGGGAAGTATGCATACCGAACACATGAAACTCATTTGATTTCAAAATGGAGTACTTTGATGGAGGAAATTAGGAAGAAAAGCAATCGAGCTTTCAATTGGCTTACTCGTTGTGAGATGTAGAGTAATTGACAAAAATGAGCACTAGCTTCTGATTGTGGGAAAAGACATTGGACGTTGACAACCAACCAAGTAGATCACGCTAATGTACTTATGAAAGATGTATGAATATATCCCATATCAATTTTGGTGCACTCTACTTTCTACCGCATCCGGAAGATGTTCATAAATCTACGTCAAGTGATGGCCTACATGGCTCAAATATGTAGGTTCAACTTAATACTATTATTTTTGGGATTTTAATCCTTACGTCTGACTATATTTATTTTGTAGGGATTCACCCAAGTAACTCAAAAGTGATATGAGAAGCAAACTATGAATGTTGACTCATAGAAGATGCATTATTGAGACCCATGGAGATGTTCGACGCATTGGACGTGGTCGCGGTCCAAGTACACACAAGGCATTCAATTTTGCATGACAAACATGCTCTTGTGACAGTTGGGTTGTGCACTTACTTCATTGTGGTCATGGAAGCCTGCTCAACTTATTAGAAATAATAATACCACAATGTTCTACAAAGTGATGTGCTTATTATTGGAATGTCACTTTGGATTTGTTGAGGATCCATTACACGGATATGTTATTTAACCCATTAAGATGTGAGAGTGAATGATCTGGGCTTGGTTTATGACTTTGGCATGATCGTGATTGTTATCGATAGAAGAAATCTTGTACTAAAGGTCGCAGACGTACTACATGAATAACATGTTGTATTTTTAATCCTATTAGTTCTATATTATGAAAGCGATAAAAGACACAAGTATTTAAAGTGGTATTCGATCACGTTATCTTAGATAAGATACGATCGTATCGGCAATCCAGTGTCCAACCTTTGTAATATTTTATTCATTTCTTCAGTTGAAATGTTCAATCACAGAACACAAAAACATCTAAGCACAATATACAAATAATGCACATGAATTAAACTACTAAAAGTAAGAATAGAAATTGCTCAATAATTTCTGTCTCATGTAGTATTTTCATATGTCAATCTGAACCCTGAGTTTCTTAATCTCTAAGAACTCAGTTAAGCAACCTGGAACTCAAGAGATATTCGTTAGTAACATAAACAATTTAAGCACAATACGGTTCACAGCCTTAGCAGTTTAAAGAATCTGTAATAGTGATTCTTTTCACACAAGTTCGTCGTATTGTTGTAGATCTACTAAGTGTTAAAGCCGAGAATACAGATCTTGTCCAAAGGTTTTCTAGAAACTCATATCTGAACCGATCTGATTGAAAACACTTATATCGAACCAAGTCTTTGAGAAAACCAAGGAGTTTCTCAAAGATGTCGGCAATAAAAACACATAATCTCATATTATAAGCACTTAGAGCCCAAGATTAGGCTAAAAGTGTATAGTTTAACAGTAAGCGTTCATCGCAGAAAGTAAACTAACAGACTTCAGCCAAGGTTTTCTAGTTTCTCATATCGATAAAGACCTTCTTGAAATACAACTTTGAGCCAAGTCTCTTGAGATATCCAATGATATACTCAAGAATACAGAATCACAGCGACAAGATAAAGAACAACAATCTTCGTCTTAACAAAGTTTTCCAGTTTTTCAGATCGATAAGGATCTTCTTGAAACTCAACTTTTAACCAAGATTTGAGATATCCAAGGATATTCTCAAAAACATACGATATCAAAGTACGCAGTAACGAAAAATGCTCAAAAAAATTTTAAAGCTTAGAACTTAAGAGTAGTTTTAAAAGCATTAAGCATAAAGCACAAAACACAGAGCAAGAAGTCTCAATGGCTCAAAAGCTAGAGAGAGTTTTAAGCGAAATGCAAATGTGCTATATGAAAAGTGAGGCAGAATTGCAAAGGACACAACCTTTTTATGGGATGGGCTAACCGTTTTAACTCTAGACCCAATCAATATGTGAGCCCATTAACAATTTCAATCCATAAACATTAACTAATGCCAAAAGCCCAATAGCATCGAAGCCCATTAACATAAACGAGAACATATTATTATTCATATTCAACATAACAAACGAAATGGACATACAAGACTATGATTGAGTTATTTATTTGAAATTTTCTTGTTTTAAGCAGTATTCGAAAAACATTAACTTGTTATATCAGATAAGTAGGAGTTCTACAATTAAAACATTCCAATGGATTATAAAGAGATGTTTCGTTTTCTATACCTTTTATTTTCCTAAAGCACAAGGTGACCCTCGGTGTCGCATGTCCGCCTATTCCTAATTCGGTGTCTTCTTCTCTCGGGCTCGTGCATATGTTCATCGTCACCAAGAAACGTAACTCACTCTTCATCTTCAGTCTCTGATTGAACATATGGTTGAATGGGCATTAGTCTGATTGGAGGAATACATGTGTATTGGGACACATGATGAAACGAGGTAGCTCCATGGGACATATTGATATCGACACCATGTATAGTTTCTGTTGCATAAACTAATACAAACTTGATATAATCGACATCTGCTTAGGTTTATGGATGACAGAATTTACTTAGGAACTTGCTGGGCTTGGCTATACGAGGGAGTTCCATCCAAAAGACATATACGTGTATACACTAGTGGTCGATATATCTTTAGCAAACTCGTTGCCATATGGTACTCTGTTGGAATTTCTTCCTTAAACCACCACGTAAGTCTGTGATTAGTTTCTTATTTCCGTTTCTTCGGTTTGCTGTAATTGAACTGGACACCAAGAGTTTACGAGGAAACCGGAGTAAACCCGGAGAAAAATCTCGGGATCAAATATGATCCAATTTACTACTTCAAGAGTGTTTCAGGTTCTGAACAATACAAAGAATTCGCAACTCGAACGACAGAATGCAGGCAAAGGAAATCAGCTTCTGGATTTGCAAATGAGACGTCCCGGTATTCTGCTCAGGCCACGAACCACCACGCAATCTCCGGAGATATCAGGTTTTGAGTATTCACTTCCTATATTCGTCTCTTGATATCGCCTGTGATCTCTCTTGTGTAATCGCCTCTCTTTTTGTTGTATCGAAATTGCTCTATTCTATGTATCAGCCTGTCTTCCCCCTTTTTTGAGTCTGTTTCAGAGGAGCAATTGCTTCGGCAGTTGTAACTCCTTTCTTGATTCCAGTATGGGCTATTGGGTGTAGCCCACCTCACATTTCGATCATCAATGTCCAAGCTGATAATGGGCCTGCGTGAATAAGATAAGAATATTAGTTTTTGTCTTACTTAGCCCAACAAACCTTCCTCTAAGCTTGACTTGATGACGCCGTTCGTAGGGTTTCACCCTGACCGGAGCAGCCCAGCCTCAGCTGTGCACATCTGCTGTTTGCTCGCCGGTATGATCTTGGTAAGCATGTCCGCTATATTTTTCGTTGTATGGATTTTGTTTAGCATGAACTCCTTTGAGTTAACAGCTTCTCTGATCCAATGTGCTCTTAGATCGATATGCTTAGTTCTGCTATGAAATGTAGAGTTCTTGCTCAATTCGATTGCACTCTGACTGTCGCAAAATAGTTCCGCCTCTGAGCAGTTTAACCCTAGTTCCTTTGCTAGTCTTGTAATCCATATTAGTTCCTTAGCGGATTCTGTTAGTGCCAAGTACTCGGCCTCTGTAGATGATAACGCCACTGTTTTCTGTAGTCTAGACTGCCATGAGACAGCAGCTCCCGACATGCTTACTACATAACCTGTTGTGGATCTTCTGGTATCAGGGTCTCCGGCTAAGTCGGAATCTGAATAGGCCTTTATCTGGATTCTTCCTTGCCCTCCTCTATATTGCAGAGTCAGATCTCTTGTTCCAGCAAGGTACCTCATAAGCCACTTTACGCCTTCCCAGTGTGGTTTCCCTGGATTAGCCATAAACCTGCTCAAAACAGTGATAGGATAGGCAATATCCGGTCTTGTTGACACCATTAGATACATGATTGACCCCACAGCTGATGAATATGGAATTTTTTCCATTTCAGCATGTTCTGCTTGAGTGGTCGGGCTTTGATCTTTTGATAAAATGCTTTGGTTTGACATGGGGCTGGCCACTGCCTTTGCTTCCTCCATGTTAAATCTCTTTAGAATCCTTTCCACATAGCTAGCTTGTGATAGGATTAGTAGCATTTCTTCCCTGTTTCTCATGATGCTCATGCCCAAAATCCGTTTCGCTGATCCAAGGTCTTTCATCTCAAAGGTAGAGGTCAGTCTATCTTTTAGACTTTGGATGGACTCTTTTGTAGTACCTGCAATTAAAAGGTCATCTACATATAATAGGAGTATGACAAAGTTACCATTCCCTTCATCCTTGTAATAGGCGCAATGATCACTTTCCGTCCTTTTGAATTTTTCTTCAATCATAAAGTTGTCAAACCTTTTATTCCACATTCTTGGTGCTTGCTTAAGTCCATACAAGCTTCGATTTAGCTTGCACACTAGGTTCAGTCTATTTTTGTCTTCGAAACCAGTCGGTTGTTTCATGTAGATACTTTCCTCCAGGTTTCCATTCAAAAACGCTGTCTTGACATCCATTTGCTCTAGTTCTAAGTCCAAATGGGCCACTGCCGCCAATAGCATCCTAATTGTGCTGAATTTTACTACGGGGGAGAAGATTTCATCGAAATCCACCCCTTTTTTTTGTCTAAATCCTTTGACTACGAGTCTTGCCTTATATCTTATTGTATTATCAGCTTCCCTTTTGAGTTTGAACACCCATTTGTTTTCTAAAGTTTTCCTTCCTTGTGGTAGAGCCATCATCTCATATGTGTGATTTTTCTCTAATGAGTTCATTTCATCTTTCATGGCCTGCATCCATTTTTCTTTTGCTGCTGAACTCATTGCTTCCTGATATGTTTCAGGTTCTCCTTCTTTAGTGACCAGAATGTATTCAGATGGATCATACCTCGTGGAGGGCTTCCTGATTCTGGTTGTTTTTATTTCTTGTGGGATTTGCTGTTCTTCTGATACTTTCTCAAGAGTTTCCTTCTCTTCTTTGGCAGGATTAATCTCATAGCCTTCCTCTGATGATTGCTGTTCAGACTCCTTTGTGAGAGGTGTATCATCATCATTCTCAATTTCTGGGATTGGATCCCATCCAGGTATGTCAGTACCCCCTGCAGTCATCTGTTCAGTTTCTTTCTCTTCTGTTTTGTGGCCCTTAATGTCTAGAATCGTCTGATTTTCTAGGAAGAGTGCATCCCTTGATCTGATGACCTTTTCTTCCCTAGGATGCCATAGTTTGTATCCAAATCTGTTGTCTCCGTATCCCACAAAAATGCACTCTTCTGCATGATCTTCCAACTTCTTCCTAGATTCTTTGGGAACATGTACTAGGACCCTGCACTCAAAGACTTTTAAATGTTTAAGATTAGGGGCCTTACCTGTCCATTTTCCCTCTGGAGTTTTGAATTCTATGGCTGTAGCAGGAGATCGGTTTACTAGATAGCATGCTGCTCCCAAAGCTTCTGCCCAGAAGTCTTTTGGCAGATTTGCTGTTTTTAGAAGGCATCTCACTTTGTTTAGGAGTGTCCTATTATACCTTTCTGCTGTGCCGTTGTGTTGCGGGGTTCCAGGTGTAGTTCTCTCATGTCTTATGCCAGTAGACCTGCAAAATAAATCAAATTCATTAGAAGTGAACTCTCCTCCGTTGTCAGTTCTAAGAATTTTCAGTTTCTTCCCTTTCTCCCTTTCCACTGCAGCTAGCCATTCTCTGAATTTTGTGAAAGCCTGATCCTTCGATGGGATAGGATAAGTCCACACTTTTCTGGTTGCATCATCAATGAAGGAGATAAAATATTTTTTCCCTCCTTTTGACAAAACATCTAGGGAGCACACATCACTGAAAACTAGATCAAGTGGTTCACTTTTAATCTTCAGTGTGTTGTTGAATGGTTTCTTTGCTTGCTTGGCCATAACGCACACTTCACATATCCTTTTTAGTTTTCCGCCTTTTAAATTCACAAGACCATCCTCACATAACTTTGAGAGTCCGGCCTCTGAAATATGTCCTAACCTGTTGTGCCATAGCTGAAACATGTCATTAATTCCCACTGCATTAATCTGTCCATGTAGTGGCTTGAGAACAGTTCTGTATAAGGTGTCTGATAAGTCTGCCTTAGCAATAACTGATCCCTCTTTTAACAGTTTCCAGCATCGATTGTAGGCTAGGCTTGCAAATCCCTCTTTGTCTAGTGCAGGAGCCGATAGCAGATTCAATCTTAGGTCAGGGATATACCTAACATCATTGAGTATCAGTTTGTGTCCCAATTCTGTCAACACTTCAACTGTTCCCACTCCTTTTACTAGAGCACAGCTGTTGTTTCCCATTCTCACAGTGCCTAGATTCCCAGGTAGATAGGAAGTGAAACAATTCTTTTCAGGTGTGGCATGATAAGAAGCTCCTGAATCTATCACCCACACCATTTGTTCATCATTTCCTGTCCACTTTTCTTCCTGTGTGGAGGCAAGAACTAGAATCTCTTCCTGGTTTGTAGCAGCGGTAGCTTCAGATTCTTTTACTCTCTTCCAAAACCAGCAGTCTTTCTTTAAGTGACCTACCTTGCAGCACCAATTACAGCTTCTGGTTTCTTTCTTAGNAACCACCTCAGAGAGAAGTGGAAATGGAAATAGAACTGCTCCCAGGAAAACAACCAATCTCCAAGGCTCCATACCGAATGGCACCAAGGGAGATGCAGGAACTGAAACAATAGATTGAGTCACTATTGGAAAAAGGATTTCTTAGGCCAAAAACTCCCCTTGGGGAGCACCGGTGTTATTTGTTAGAAAGAAAAGCGGCGAGTTAAGACTTTGTTACGACTACTGGGAGTTAAACAATGTCACGATAAAGAACAAGTATCCGTTACCCAGGGTCGACAACTTTTTTGATCAGTTACAAGGCGCGAAGGTGTTCCCAAAATTAGACTTGAGGTCAGGGTATCATCAGGTCCGAGTAAGAGAAGGAGACATACCAAAGACAGCCATTCGAACGAGATACGACCATTACGAATGCACGGTGGTACCATTTGCATTGACTAATGCCCCATCAATTTTCATGGATTTGATGAATCGGGTATTTCACGAGTACCTAGATGAGTTCGTAGTGGTATTCATTCACGATATCCTAGTTTACTCTCGCAACCGGGAAGAACACGAGCGACATCTGAGAATAGTATTACAGACTCTTAGACAAAAGAAGTTGTATGCCAAATACAGCAAGTGTGAGTTCTGGATGGACAGAATAGCGTTTTTAGGACATGTGATATCAGCAAGAGGGGTGACGGTAGATCCAACAAAGATAGAAGTAGTGATGAATTGGCCCAGACCGACAAATGCTCGAGAAGTGGAGCTTCTTAGGATTAGCCGGGTACTATCAGAAATTTATCGAGGGGTTCGCAAGGATTGCTAAACCGTTGACAAACTTGACCCGAAAAAAAACGAAGTATACGTGGGATGAGAAATGTGAAGAGGGTTTTGAATGTCTCAAAACGAAGTTGACATCTGCACCAATACTGGTATTACCCACACCAGGACACGACTTCACGGTATACAACGACGCCTCGAAGGAAGACTCGGGTGTGTACTGATGCAGGGAGGGAAATTCATAGCAAACCCATCCCGTCAACTGAATATACACGAGTTGAACTATCCGACACACGATTTAGAACTAGCCGCGGTGGTGTTCGCACTCAAGATTTGGAGACATTATCTGTATGGTGTGAAATGCGAGATATTCACCTACCACAAGAGTTTGAAGTACCTATTCACTCAGAGGGAGCTTAACATGAGACAACGGAGATGGTTAGAACTGATAAAAGATTACGGCCTGGACATTTAGTAGCATCTCGGAAAAGCAAACCAAGTAGCCGATGCACTGAGCAGGAAAACTCATGGCGTATTAGCAAATACATTGTTAAGGGAAATGGAGAACCTACAATGGGAAGTGGTAGAGTCGATCACAGTCATGTTAGGGACTCTTACTGCGAAGCCAAGGATACTAGAAGAAGTGCTAGAAGAACATATATCAGACCCCGAGAAACCTGTAACGCGAAAAGAGGGAAACGGAACCGATAAGTCAGAGATAAACAAAGGAAGCGATGGGCTAATCATATTGAATGAACGGATATGGGTACCAAACAGGCCAGAGCTAAGGAAGAAGATTATGGCAGAGGCACACAGTTCGGTCTTCTCAGTTCACCCAGGAAGTACTAAGATGTATCGAGACCTAAAAATGCACTGGTGGTGGAATGGAATGAAAAACGAGATTGCAAACTTTGTGGCCAAATGCGAAAATTGCCAACGAGTTAAGGCCGAACACCAACGCCCGGGAGGGGAGCTACAACTCTTAGAGATTATAGAGTGGAAATGGGATAGCATCGGCATGGACTTTGTGGTAGGATTACCAAAGAGCCCACGGAAGAACGACGCGATATGGGAAGTGGTTGACCGCCTAAAAAAGGCGGCTCATTTATTAGCAGTCAAGACAACATACGGAGTAGACAGGCTAGCCAAAATATATGTGGATAACATAGTCAAGTTACATGGAGTTCCAGTAAATATTGTGTCAGACAGAGATACGAGATTCACGTCTAGATTTTGGCAAAGTTTACAGAAATCACTTGGAACCCAGTTAAGCATGAGCACAACCTATCACCCACAGACGGATGGAAAGACCGAGAGAACCAACCAGATTATTGAGGATATGTTACGGGCATGTGTATTGGAGTTTAAGGGAGGTTGGGAAGATTTCCTACCGCTGGTGGAATTTGCATACAACAATAGTTTTCAGAGCAGCATTGGCATGGCCCCATATGAGGCACTGTACGGGAGGAAGTGTCGTACACCACTATGCTGCGATGAGGTGGGAGAGAGAAAGACCACGGTAACAGAATAGGTAGAAGTCACCGTTGAAAAGGTGGCCGTGGTACGAAAGAACATTAAGGCGGCACAAGACCTATACAAAAGATTGGCAGACACGAAAAGAAGACCCTTAGAGTTAAAAGTTGGGGATCATGCTTACCTAAATATATCACCGATGAAGGGGGTGCTAAGGACCACAAGGACAGGGAAGTTGAGTCCTCGGTATATCGGACCATACGAGGTGGAACGAAGAATCGGAAACCTACCATACCAGCTGAAGCTTGCGGAAGAGATGAGGGGGATACACAATGTTTTCCACGTATCCCAACAGAGGAGGAGTGTGACCGGAGGAATCCAAGAATGTGTGGAGGAACCCATAGAGATAACCCCGAAATTGACATACGAGGAAGTTCCAGTGAAAATCCTAGGCAGAAAGGAAAGAAGACTCAGAAACAAACTAATTCCCATGGTGAAAGTACAATGGTCTAATCAGAGAGATATGGAAGCTACATGGGAAACGGAACGAGAGATTAGGCAGAGAGCGCCGGAGTTAATAGACGAATGGCACGCACGAGTATCGGAACGAAACTCAAAATAAGTGGGGAAGGATGAAATAGCCAGGAAAAAGGTATGATGGAACAAATAGTAGGGAATGTAGCGATAAAGACTCGACAAGGAATAACGAGGGATACGGGAATGAAAGAACGAAAAAGGAAACAAAAAATAGAAAAATAAAGCAAAAGATAAAGGAATGGTCAAAATAAAAAGAAGGAGGGGTCAAAAAGTGAATTAGGGAAGTTACGATGTCTATAAATAGGGGTGGGAAGGCCCAAAAACGAGTTAATTATCATTAAGCCACGACAATCCAGAAATTGTCGCGAAAGAAGGAAATTGTCGCGAATTTTTCACCTTTACATATTGTCGCGAATTTGTTGTCAAGAGCAAATTGTCGCGAATCTTAACTATTGTAAAATTGTCCCGAATTTCGATCAAGAGAATTATCGCGGATTTGGACGCAGAGAGCAAAATTGTCGCGAAAATGTTGAAGAGAGAACTATCGCGAAAACGTTCGAAAAACAATTTATCGCAAATTTTGTTCTAGCACAAAATTGTCACGGATTTCAAGGAAGAAGTGAATTATCGCGGAAATACTAAGTTTGGGTGCTTTCGTTGCATCTCAACGTCGGATCGTGAGAGAAAAAGGACACGTAGGGTTTACGGTAATCACATAGTTAATAATAAGATAATAACGTCGGAATTCGAGCACTAAGACCTGTTACGAAATGCAGGGAAGCAATGAAAGATTACAACAAGCGAAAGCAAACGGTAAGCGGAGTGAACACAATGTAGTAAGGAAAGGTGCAGACTTAGGGAACGGGATTGAGTCATTAAGAAAGAATGTAAAAGGCACGAATGAATAAGACAAATGTTAATAAGACTCGGGGTGAGGAAGGATGGACCGTCCGACCGAACTCGGCATCGTGCCTAGTACACGATCCGCTTAAGGAGGGGCATGCCTTATGAAGGGAATGATAAGTTCCAAAGATGGAAAGATACGTACAAAAATGGCAGAACAGATCCGGGTGGAAAAAGGGGTAGCGCCTAAGTACCCACCCTGGGAAAGGAAGCATATGGCCCGTCGAGTCATCCAACAGCTAAGGGTTGGCATGGGCGGGACATGTACCGAGCATGTTACTCTCGGCAACAGTAAAGTTAAAGACGAGGGGAATGATAAGGGTAAAAGAAGAAGGAAATAAGAAAACGATTAAAAGATATGATTTACGCGTGTGTGTATGGTTTATTTAAGAAATGAAAAGATAAAGTATAGCGTGTGTGAAGTTTCCTTTAATAGATTGTGACCGCTTTACAGATTTTGTAGGTGACGCGGATGAGGTATGAGGAGGGCATGGGAAGGAGGTCGTAGGTTGTCCGGTGATAGAGTCCGGTCTTTTGAGAACACTCTAAATCTTGTTGCTAGACTTTTATGTTTTGAACTATGTTTTTAATTTACATTCGAACGTTTCGTTTTATTTTGCACGTTTTTACCAAATCAGCTAGGCCCAAATGAGGGTCGTTACAAAGGGGGTGCTAAGGACCGCAAGGACAGAGAAGCTGAGTCCTCGGTACATCGGACCATACGAGGTGGAACGAAGAATTGGAAACCTAGCATACCAGCTGAAGCTTCCGGAAGAGATGAGGGGGATACACAACGTTTTCCACGTATCCCAACTGAGGAGGCGTGTGACCAAAGGAATCTAAGAATGTGTGGGGGAACCCATAGAGATAACCCCGGAATTGACATACGAGGAAATTCAAGTGAAAATCCTAGGCACAGAGGAAAGAAGACTCAGAAACAAACTATTTCCCATGGTGAAAGTATAATGGTCTAATCAGGGAGAAAGGGAAGCTGCATGGGAAACAAACGAGAGATTAGGCAGAGAGCGCCGGAATTAATGGAAAATTGGTACGCATAAGTTTCGGGACAAAACTCAAAATAAGTGGGGAATGATGTAATAGCCAGGAAAAAGGTATGATGAAACAATAGTTGGGAATATAGTGGTAAAGTCTAGACAAGGAATAACGAGTGATACGGGTATGAAAGAACGAAAAAGGAAACGAAAAGATAGAAAAGTAAAGCAAAAGAAAAAGGAGAGGTCAAAATAAAAAGAAGAAGGGGTCAAAATGTGAATTAGAGAATTTAAGATGTCTATAAATAGGGGAGGGAAGACCCAAAAACAAGTTAATTATCATTAAGCCACGAAAATTCGGAAATTGTCGCGAAAGAACGAAATTTTTGCGAATTTTGGGAAGGAAAATTATTGTCGCAAACTAGGATGTCGTCAATGCACACCACCACAAACTTGTCTTGGTACTGACGAAATACCCGATTAATCAAATCCATGAAAATTGATGGGGCATTAGTCAATCCAAACGGTACTACCGTGCATTCGTAATGGCCGTACCTCGTTCGAATGGATGTCTTCGGTATGTCTCCTTCTCTTACTCGGACTTGATGGTACCCTGACCTCAAGTCTAATTTTGAGAACACCTTCACGCCTTGTAACTGATCAAACAAGTCGTCGATCCTAGGCAACGGATACTTGTTCTTTATCGTGACCTTGATTGTAACGACCCAAATTCGGGCCTAGCAGATTTGGTGAAACGTACTAAATAAAACGAAACGTTCGAATGTAAATTTAAATCATAGTTCGAAAACATTAAAGTTCTACAACATAATTTAGAGTGTTCTCCAAAAACCGAACTCTATCACCGGACAACCGACGACCTCTTCCCCATGCCCTTCTCATACCTCATCCGCGTCACCTACAAAATCTGTAAAGCGGTCACAATTTATTAAAGGAAACTTCACACACGCTACACATTATCTTTTATTTTCTTAATTAAATTGTACACCCACCCGTGAATCATTCCTTTTAACCGTTTTCTATTTCCTTCTTCTTTTACCCTTATCATTCCCCTCATACTTTAACTTTACTGTTGCCGAGAGTAACATGTTCGGTGCATGTCCCGCCCAAGCCAACCGTTAGCTGTTGGATGACTCGACGGGCCACATGCTTCCCTTCCCCGGGTGGGTACTTAGGCGCTACCCTTTTTTCCACCCGGATATGTTCTGCCCTTTTCGTACGCGTCTTTCCATCTTTGGAACTCATCGTTCCCTTCATCAGGCATGCCCTTCCTTTGGCAAATCGTGTACTAGGCACGATGCTGGGTTCGGTCGGACGGTCCATCCTTCCTCACCCCGAGTCTTATTAACATTTATCTCGTTCATTAGTGTATTTTTCTTTATTCTTTATTAACCCAATCTCGATCCCTAAGTCTGAACCTTCCCTTACTATATTGTGTTCACTCCGCTTACCGTTTGCTTTCGTTTGTTATAATCCTCCCGTGCTTCCCTGCATTTCGTAACAGATCTCAGTTACCTGAATTCCAACGTTATTATCTTAATGTTAACTATGTGATTACCGTAGACCCTACGTGTCCTTTCCTCCCACGATCCGACGTTGAGACGCAAAAAAAACACTAAAACGTAGTATTTCCGCGATAATTCACTTCTTCCTTGAAATTCGCGACAATTTTATGCTGGAACCAAATTCCGCGACAATTCTATGCTAGAACCAAAATCCGCGATAATATTACATTTCAAGAATTTTCGCGACATTTTTGTTCTTCACCCATTTCCGCGATAATTTTGTCCTTCACCTTTTCGCGACAATTTCGAAGAGGAACTTTTCGCGACAATAATTGCCTTCCCAAAAATCCGCGACAATTTGCTCACCACATCAAATCCGCGACAATAATTGCTCACCAAAAATCCGCTACAATAATTGCCTTCGTAAAATCCGCGATAATTTCCTTCTTTCTCGACAATTTCCCGATTTTCGTGGCTTAATGATAATTAACTCGTTTTTGGGCCTCCCCACCCCTATTTATAGACATCTAAACTTTCCTAATTCACATTTTGACCCCTCCTTCTTTTCATTTATCCTTTGTTTTACTTTTCTTTTTTTCGTTTTCCTTTTCGTTCTTTCATTCCCGTATCCCTCGTTATTCCTTGTCTAGACTTTACCGCTACATTCCCTACTATTTGTTCCATCATACCTTTTTCTGGCTATTACAGAGGAACTCTATAGAAATAGAGGCTCGGTGCAAAGCGGAGAGGGTCACCGAAGAGATGACGAAAAAATGCCTAAACTTAAAGGCTTAGCTCGCCAAATGGCCTCGACGGTTGAAGGCAGCGCACAGGAGGTTCACATGGGACTTCCTGGTAAAGTCCCCGACATTCCGCAATCTGAGCTTCGTTTGCCGGACTAAAAGGAAAATATTATTATTTTTAATAATTTACGTCACAAAATCTCATTCGAACTTCTGTCTTTGGTAATTCATTTATCCGTTCGATAATAATCAGTATAATTGATCATAACTAATAAAGACTAATACCATAAGGCTATTACTTGGCCAATTGGATCATAAATGATAACACCAATCATTGATTGAATTCACGAAGCCTTGATCATTAATGAAAATACCGATAAATAGATTAAGTTCATGAAATCCCAGTACTGGCTTCACCAAGCACCCAACACCCCTCACTTAGATTGACCTATCCCGCACTCCACTTGAAATAAGCGAGGGAGACCATCACAATCCAAGTGAAAGTTGCGTCAGGTTCAGGGTACAATCTTTAAACTAACGTAAAATTTTCACTCCCACCTAGATATATCGGGTACCTCGCGCCAGAGAGAGCCTTCACTGCATATAATGAAGTTGCGTTAGATTCATGGTACAATCCTTAGACTGACGTAAATTTTTCACTCCAGTATACGCATATCCAACACCTTGGCTTTGGTGGTCTTTTTAGAACCAAAGAGGAGACAAATGTCTTTCCACAGACCTCACCAAGCGTCCGACACATACTTCCACACTTTCTTTTCGACCATTCCCACTCTCCTCCAAAAATATGCGTAGGAAGCCATCACAGTCCAGGTGAAAGTAGATTCAGGTTCACGGTACAATCTTTAGAATGACGTAAACTTTTCACTTGCACCTAGATAGTTCGGGCACCCCGCACCAGAGAGAGCTTTCTGTGCCTATAAGGAAGTAGGGTCAGGTTCACGGTATAATCCTTAGACTGACGTAAATCTTTCACTCTCGCATTGGAAGATGCAGTACATTGGCTTTGGTGGTCTTTCTAGGACCAAAGAGGAGACAGATGTCTTTCCACATACCTCACCAAGCATCCGACACATAGTTCCACACTTTCTTTTTGACCATTCCCGCTCTCCTCCAAAAATAAGCGTAGGAAGCCATCACAGTCCAGGTGAAAGTAGATTCATGTTCAGGGTACAATCTTTAGAATCACGTAAATTTTTTACTCCCACCTAGATAGATCGGGTACCCCGCACCAGAGAGAGCTTTCTCTGCCTATACGGAAGTAGGGTCAGGTTCAGGGTACAATCCTTAGACTGACGTAAATTTTTCACTCTCTCATTGGAAGATCCAGTACATTGGCTTTGGTGGTCTTTCTAGGACCAAAGAGGAGACAGATGTCTTTCCACATACCTCACCAAGCGTCCGACACATAGTTCCACACTTTCTTTTTGGCCATTCCCGCTCTCCTCCAAAAAAAAGCGTAGGAAGCCATCACAGTCCAGGTGAAAGTAGATTCAGGTTTAGGGTACAATATTTAGAATGACGTAAATTTTTCACTCCCACCTAGATAGATCGGGTACCCCGCACCAGAGAGAACATTCTCTGCCTATACGGAAGTAGGGTGAGGTTCAGGGTACAATCCTTAGACTGAAGTAAATTTTTCACTCTCGCATTGGAAGATCCAGTACATTGGATTTTGGTAGTCTTTTTAGGACCACAGAGGAGGTGGATATCTTTTCATGGATCTCAACGCACATCCGATATCACTCTCACTTTTGGGTATAAACGAGCACCCATTAGTATAGGGCCTCACCTGGCACCTTGACTAATTCTAATTTTCGGATCTGAACAAGCACCCGTGGGTCTCAAGTAGCTCCCCAATCACTCCAATAAACTCGGCTCTAGACAAGCACCCATGGGAGTAAAGTAGCACTTAATTACTAACATATACTCGGGTCTCAACAAGCACAGGTAATTATCCTATCCTTTCTAGGCCTGACCTTTCCTGTTCTCACCCGCAAAGTAAACGTAGGAAACCTTCATTGCCGAATAGAAGTAGCGCTAGGTTCATGGTACAAACCTTAGACTGACGTAAATCTATCACTCCTATTCGGGTAGATCGCGTGCCTCGCACCAGACAGCCTTCACTGTTTTGGCAGAAGTAGCGTCAGGTTCAGGGTACATTCCTTAGATTGACGTAAATATTTGACTCCTGCCTAAATAGATCTGCCACCCTGGACTAAAAGGTCCCCGTGGGACAACGGAGGAGACGGATGTCACTTTGTTTTATACTTACTAGCACATTCTACCATTATCAATTGTTCTGGACCTTTCCCGCACTCTACCGAAAAAGCGTTGGTGGCTCTCAATTCTAGGTGGAAGTAGCGTCAGGTTTAGGGTAAAATCCTTAGACTAACGTAAATATTTCACTGCCGCTAAGACAGATCGAGTCCTTTGAGTTAAAAGATTTTACCCACTTAACAATCGGGATAGGCGGATGTCACTATTCTTTACACTTGCTAGCACGCTACACGATCATCCTCATATCTGGTGCTTTCCCGGACTCTACCAGATAGCTTTGGGGGCTCTCACTATCTAGGTGGAAGTTGTGTCAGGTTCAGGGTACAATACTTATACTGGCGTAAACATTTCACTTATGCCTAGACGGATCAAGTCCCTTGCGTTACGATGTTTTACCCACTTAACCATTGAGAGAGGTGGATGCCACTATGCTTTACACTTGCTAGCACGCTCCTCCATCACCAATCGGAGCTTTCCAGTTCTCCTCCGCAGTTGTAAGTAAACCTAGGATACCTTCGCTGCCCGAATAGAAGTAGCCCCAGGTTCAGGGTACAATTCTTAGAATGGCGTAAATTTTTAACTCTTGCCTAGATAGATCCAATCCCCTAGACAAAATGGTCGTTTTGTGACAATAGAGGCAACAAATGTCCTTTTTTTACTGCGGATTGTGAACTTCCCCCGGCGACCGTTGATGGCCTGTGACAGAGGAGTCAGGGCAAAAAGGATCCGTGTGCCACAAAATCATGCTCGGTACGTGGTCCGCTATAAATCAATAGGGCCCCTTGACATATTCCAACATTATATATGTATAGACGATACTGCTGCAGACAGAGACTCTTCGGTTTTAAAAGTATTTTGACCCAACATCCAATTTGATAAGTTTGAGGTTGATCTACTACACGATAGACGGTGCATTGCATTTTCCATCCTTCATCATATTTAAATGCAATGGACATAACTCCTATTTTACCAGTGCATTCGTCGATTGACCTTATATCCTCATAAAGGATATAAAAAATTCAGAATATGATAAAAGACATGGGAATATTATTTTAAAAAGATTGAAATGTCACGTCTAACCATAAAACTTGAACAAATCAGAAATATGCCAAGTCTGTGGCAGCTCCTCTCCACTTCTATTCGCAATTTTATACGTTCTTTCTCTTACCACCGCCGTTACCTGTTAGAGACCTTCCCACTTACGATCCAACTTACCAACATGCTTTGATACTTCAACTTTCTTTAGGACCAAGTCCCTAGATGTCAATAACATCTTCCTTGTCTACGATAATACACTCCTTCGTTCGGGTAGCTATATAATATAGCTTGCAACCTCCTAACAACCTTCTTCCCCTACGGGATCCCACCAGGAACAGGTTGAAAAAATGCCTGAGGGTTGGCTCTACCATCTGTTTGTAGCAATAATAAATAAAAGCGATAATGTATACGTAACTGCCCGGAAAAAGAGCAAAAGTCGGGCCGTGAATCTCCCGAAGAACGGCTGCGACGAAAGGGTGAAGGGGAAATCGCAAGCCTGATCTAAGGGAGGCATAGCTAATGGGTATACCGCTAGCCGGAACGTTCATCTCAGCGGGAAGGAAGCACGGAACGTCTTCCTTCCCCCTCTAGATGGGATAATGGGATGGAATAGAAAACTTGACCCGAAATGCTTCAAGGTCCATGGTGGTTATATCAGGGTACGTAGAACTACGAGGTGTCATGGATGGTTACCTTAAAGTTTGCAAGAAATTTGAAGTTGAGCAACGGTTGAGCAAAATCGCAGGAGGATTCCAAAGCTAGAGCAGTCTGTCGCAAAGTGTGATAATGGCTGCACAAGGCGAAAATCCCGACTTTTATATCACGTACTGCTCAATTACAGGGTGACACGTCATCTCTGCAGGCAGCTGCAGTCTGACAATCTGTCCCCCCCTTTGGAATACGGAAAGACGTTAGCTATTGCAGAGCCCAGAATTACGCTCCTACCCTCAACTATTATGGATTTCAAATTTGAACATCCACATCATGAAATTTCTAAGTGCAGGATCGGTCCCCAAGGAAGCCATTACAACCAGTTCGGGTACAGGTTTCCGTCATTGCGATCGGGCCCTTATGCACAAACGATCTCAATCTGTTGATCTAACCCCGATCACCACCGCGGTGGCGACAGAGTCCGAGGGGCTAGTGATGAGATCCCCGGAATCCGGTACCCCAGACAGGGTCAGGACCAAGCCTGGCCAGAGAAGCCCAAACAACATAAGATGAACTTGGAGTCCCAGAGCGAGCCCACGTGAGTGAATGGCCCATCCAGATCTTGTGGCCCGATCAATCATTTATAGCGATCGGTCCCGAAGTGTAGGGCTCAGCATCTCGCACGTGCCCAGACAGATCGGTCCACATATTACAGGCGCTGCTTCGGGCCATCCTTGCCATCCCATGCAACGACAACCCTCGACAGCCTTGTCAGAAGCGTGGTCCGGCGAAGGCGTACGAGCCACCAGTGGCCAGAGAGTAGCCGGAAAATAGCGCCGAAAGGTCTAGCGCCATGCAGCTCTGTGAAGCCATTTCCGGCGGCTGTTCCACCTGACATTAGCCGACCTAGCCGCAAAGGACAGTCGCAAAACGACACCCTACTTTACACAACACAGTGGGAGTATAAAAAGGACACTTAGAGTGTGAGAAAAGGATCTTCTTCCGTTATCTCCTTGGAGCTTTCGTCTAGAGAAGTCTCTGTCGATTTATTTTCGATTCTTCTCCTTCTCTTTGTTGTCTAAAGAACAAACATGATTTGTATTATCATTTACTTGCTTATTGATTCGAATAAGGGCATTTTCTTTGGCAATTAATCAAGTGATTTTTTCCTCGTCTTCGAGGTTTTCCACTCTAAAATCATTGCGTCTTTTCACCTTTGATTTATAATCGTTCTCCACACATCAAACAAATTATAACCGAGTTCGTCCTGCAACGAACCGGTCGACTGTTGACACCCCCGGTTTTCGAACCACATCAAATGTAGTGTGATCATCCCGATCACGTGGCGGCAGCTTTGGGTGCCGGTGAAAGTAATCCAGGCCTGGATTTTTGGTAACTTTATTGGATCGCGGGATCCTAATGGCCACTCTGTTCTTTATCATAATAAAACCAGCCTGGCGCCCCATCTGAAGCCAATCCTCCACTGTGAGTTTTGGAATGTCTCTTATCCGAAAAGAATAGTGGAAATCAGCATCCAAACCGCATTTCTAGTAGGCTCCGGTAATTTCGGAAGAGATGCACCTTCCACCGGACGTCATCCTTTGTCCGGACGGGTCTCCTGCGGCACTTATTCCACTGGCGGATCTATTGGCCGGCCCTCGCTTATTTCACCCTCTTCATCGTCTCCGAAGACATCAATTAACGCCTCAGCAAAATTATGCATCCCCCATCGGGGGTGCGATCTTTGGAGTTATACTCCAGTTGCCGTGCCACGGTTGTTGGGTGTTTAATGATCTCCGAAACCGGCGTATTTTCTCCTTGTTCTGGAAACTCCACTATCGAAGGGGGTCCGGGGGATTCATTGACCTGACTTCATCGTTTAATGGAGCCACAGTTTGGTTTCAAGCCTCTGGCTCCATCTCAAATATGAGGTCATCAGTTTTCGAGACCAACGCACGGAGAAACGTCAATGTGTCAGATATTCGAGATGGATCTTCAGCTGGAGTAATTATTTTATCTGCAAAACATATAAGTTATGTAAGCAATATCGAATGAGGATCATATGGCAAGTCTATATTTATATAAAGGGGTTGTTTTACTATAGAAGAAATGTCTATCGCGATGGTTTAGGTGTGAGTGCACGAGGTAGGTAATTGACAATTCCCTACTAAAATGGGGAGGAGCCTGGAGAAGGTCGAAGGCAACCAGGATCGGGGCATAAAATAAAGATTTCATAGTCCAGTCTACATCGTCCGATCTGTCGCACGCGAGAAACACATTTTTTAGAGGTCTTGGATTGACTGCCCGCAGAATGGAATAATAAGATTTTAGGAAAAATGGTTCCCCTTCGACAGGGAACCGCCAAGGAAGGCTGAGTGCGGACAACCTAGTACATTATGGGAATAAGATTCATATTACTACGGGGAAAAGGTGACATATTCGAATTTGAACTCCTAGAATCGGATGAGGAATCCGAGGAATGAAACGATGAGGTGTCTGGGTTCGAAGTCGGGTGTAACTGAAGACATTTTGTTAAGTGGTACAAAATTATTTTTTCCAAATTTTATTAAGTGTCTCGCGAGTTTTCGTACCAAAAGTTGTGAGAGCTTTTGTTCGTTCGATGCAATCGCAAGTTTTCGTAAGCAGCTGTGGGACAGTGTGCACAAAGCACGAGATGTACTATTCAAGTTTTGTAGTCGCGAGTTTTTTTCACAAAGTATCGAGGAGCACTGTTAAGGTGAATGAGTCGCGAGATTTCGTTACAAGAAGTCGCGAGAGAGTGCTGAGTTTTCGCGAAATGGCGCTGTTACACGAGAAGGACATGGATATTTATAATGGCAGACCCCCTAGTTGAGAAATCGCCTGATTTTTGCATGGTTTCATAATCTTACCTTCTTAGTGTCAAAATGACAGCGTCAGCGAGGGGATTCCAGTCATACTCATGGTTTTCTCATGAAAATTTTTGAACGAACATCGAATTTCTGGACGAGCTAATCTGATGTGGTTTATGACTCAGAATCTGAAAATTAGGGGACTATTGATATTACCTCAGGATATTTATGGCATTATAATACCTGGGAGCTCGTCTCGCGTGGCTAAATCTTATTTTCAGTTTTCTATTATATTTATGGAGTAGTGTGATTTCGGGGGTAATCTCATAATTTGGACATCTCGGGCACACGTATGAAGATTCTAATGACGTTTCGAGCAGGTTTGGACAACTTCGGTCTCGAACGGGGCCAATGGTATTTTTGTAATTTGGTATCCGAAGATCACACTGGTAAATTTTTGCTATATTTTACGCTATCTACTCAATATTTAGAGACAAGGAACTGCTCAACGGTATTTTATGGTATTTTGTCATCATTATTTATGATTAGCATTCGACCGGGATGTTGTGATACTTAATTCGGTGGAATTGGATATTTTATGAATAATTTGTACTAACTTGATTGAAATTGTTCTACTGGATCAGAAACTGACTTATTAGATTGAAATTTTGCATCCCTAGTCGTAGTCGCTACTTTTTGTGCACAATCGCGACATTCTCCACTGTTTCGTTGGTCCTCGAGTTTCGTATCTTATTTTGAGGAGGCAGACTCGTGAGATTCAACTCACTCGTTAGTTTTTGTATCCTGCACTCTTTACTTTTTGCTCACTCACGAGATTCTGCTCACTCGTAAGTTTTCATGGCCTTACTCATTAGTTTTTGGCAGTTCGATCGCGACGGAGTGGATTTGATTGTTTTTCGAACCGTTCTCATTCTTATTTTTTATTTATCTCAATTGAATTGTATTCTTTGATTGTTATAGTAAAACCAAGGTAGATTTTCGCTCTCGCGAGGACGTAAGCCCACACATTTTGGGTCCAACCTCGTATATCGCTCGTGTTCCCGCAATAATTGAACTCAAGATTACAAAAGAAATTAACTGATCTAAAAAAAATACAATAAATATTTTTGAACAGGATCATAGCCCACCATAATTCTAATAAGACCATGCAAAAATATCTAAATTATTTCGTAAAAAAAGAAAACACCTCGTTTTCAAATTCCAGTGGCATCTCTGAACCAATCACAACTGTCTTCTATGGATTATCGGGAAACAAGGGCACTATCTTAATCCGATGAGGTTTCATCTTCATATCATTTTCTCTATTGTTCTTAGAAAATACCACATCACTAGAATCAACGAGCTCTTCTTAGATGAGCTATACCATACAAACTGATTTCTTTGAGCTAAAACCATCCATACAACTTCGACACAGAATATTATAGCACAAGCGTGCCAACTCCTGATTTCCTTTCATCTGCCAATACACAAAAGAGTAGGAAACTTCATCATAAAATGAGGATGAGATACAATCGCCACCAACGAACTCAATGCACCACTTCCAAGAATAGCATTATAAGGAATGATAGGAAGGTCTACCACCACGAATTCTACCAAATAAGTTCTTAAGATCTCCAGAAGTAACAGGGAGAGAAAATGATCCTTCGAGTGCCCCAATGTTGTTATTAAAACCAACTAACTTTGTTTGGACCCGCTCGAGCATAGTACTTCCTTGCAAAGTTATCTGCTCAAAAGCCGCAAGAGTCAAAATATTAGTAGCCGCTCTAGTGTCTACTAAAACTCGAGATACTAATTGTAATGTCCCAGAAAGGCGGCATAAACGAAATTCAGACATGTTAGACTCGCATAAATTCTTGTTATAAAACATGAAATGAGAGGTAGTTTAGTGATTTAACATAAGAAGAAGGAATTTTAAAAGGAGGGATTAAATGATCATTAAGACAAGTTAAGAGGCTTATAAATAGCAGTGGGAAGGAAAAATAAGGGTCATTTGGCACAAAAAACGTGAGAAAACTCGAGAGAATTAGAGTTATCGCGGAAATTCAGACCAAGAAGAAATTATCGCGGAAATTGGGATCTACTTGCAACTTTATCCCAGAATTGGGCAAAGAAGCAAATTATCGCGAAAACAGGACTAGCTTGCAAAATTATCTCGGAACTCGAGGCCAGTAAGTAAATTATCGCGAATTTGGGAACGGGTTGCAATATTATCGCGGAAGTGGAGCCAAGATGCAAATTATCGCGGAATTGGGGGCCAATAAGTAAATTGTCGCGAATTTAGGAGTTGCTTGCAATATTATCGCGGAAATTGATTTTTATGCAAATTATCGCGGAAGTTAAAGATCGAAATGCAAAATCATCTTGAATCCTAAGGAAGTAGGGAAAAAGAAGGCACCAGGCAATAGGACGACCATGTAAGCGGAGTAAACATAGTAAATTAAAAGAAGGTTCATAGTTAGGGGATTAAACGAATACTAAATTAAATCGAAAGGAGTGTAAGGTAAAAATAGAAGTCTCGGGACGCAGTGGGAACACCAAACCCGGCATCGTGTTCATGAGCACGGTCAGCCACAGGTAGGACATGTCCGAGGAAGGAACACGAGGGGTCTCCAGAACAGAATTGTGCGTACTACAGAGCCGAACGCAACCGGATAGGAACGGGATAGCGCCCGAGTCTCTAACCGGAGAAGGGAAGCATATATTCTTGTCGAGCCAACTAATAGCTAACGGTTGGTTTGGGCGAGACATGTCATCGGGCATGTAAAAATCGACCATAGTAGAAAACCAGGAAAGGATAAGGAGAAGAAATACAAAAAGAAAGGAAAAAGATAAAAGAATAAGTAAACTAAAAGAATAAGAGGGAAATGAATGAAATCTAGCAAATTAAATATATTATATAGAAGTTTCTTTTAATAGACTATGACCGTTTTACAGATTTTGTAGGGGAGGGACAGGAGGCTTAGGTGGTATTGGAACTGAGGTCGTCGATCGTCCGCTGTACGAGCCAACCCTTTTGTTTTTGTTTTTGCCTTTAACTTGTCTAGATGTACCTAGAAAGACGATGATATCTCCTTGACTTTGAATTGCGTTTCGTTAAATTGTCTCGCTTTATTCCACTAGCGCATAGATATTGTTATGGTCCGATTGGGATTGTTACAAATGGTATAAAAGCCATTTCTCGAAATTAAATTGGTGTTGAGACGATCCGAAACTAACATAGAGGTGTGACCTAAGCCGTTGGAGGACGATCGACCATAGGCAATAGAAAGATAACTAGTTGTCGAAGAGCATTAATAGATGGGTATGGAACTAATAGGAAATTTTTTGGATGGCACCAAGAACAAGAGCACGCGGCAACCAAAGGACACAAAGTGAAGGGTCAAAGCAAGCATCTACCCCTGAAACCCCAATCATTGACTCGACCACCCCTACTACCATGAGTGAGGATAACTTGAGAGACATATTCCAGACTATGGCTACAACATTGGTGAACACCGTGATGCAAGGCCAAGGGAGGGGGACGAGCAATTTAGACGGCACCCGGGGATATACAAGGGAGAAAGGTCGCATGTACTACAACGAAGCATTGAAGAAAGCAGGAATGAGTAGCTTCTCAGTGGGGAAGGCGGAAGATGCGGAAGCGTGGATGATCTGACTAGAGGAGAAGTTTGACTTGGTGGAGGCGCCGGTTGAGATGAGATCGGGACTGGCACCGTTATGGTTTGACGGGAGTACCTCCTGCTGGTGGGGGATTGTATCGGCACCCTTGCTTAAGGGAGGCCCGATTCCATGGACGAAATTCAGAGAAGCATTCATGGACTATTATATTCCGAAAGGACTATAAAAGGACAAGAGAGCGGAGTTTGACAAGCTGACCCAAGGGAACCACACGGTCATGGATTACATGTTGGAATTTGTCGAATTGGGTAGATACGCCCCCGAGTTCATGGGGAGTGAACATGAAAAGATGCATCGCTTCACGGAAGGACTGAATGAGAAGATCAGACTAGCCATGTACAGTAGAGACGACGAAGAGTTCTCGAGTCTAGTAGCGGCCACGGTGCAAGTGGATGGGAGATTCAGGAGGTTGGACAACGAGCCATCCAAGGGGGGGGGCGAAAATGGATTTCCGCGACCGAGGGGCGTCGAAAGGAAAGAGCAACGCAAAGGGTACATGACGAGGACCGGGACCTCCCACGAGGCCAACTTGTCCTAAGTGTCAAAGTTACCACTATGGGGAATGTCGCATCGGAAGTAACGTGTGCTACATGTGCGGAAACGAGGGACATTATGTGCGGGACTGCCCCAAGAAGAGGAAAACATAAACGACGGCAAGAGATAGAACCACTGGAAATGCTCGAGTATTTGTGGTAAACAAGGAACAGACGTCAGAGGATGAGGACGTCGTGGCAGGTACATTACTAATTAATGGCTTTACCGCTTATGTACTATTTGACTGTGGAGTGACAACTCGTTCGTTTCGATGAAATTAGCGCGGCAATTCGGAACCGAAGGGAACCGCGCTAAAATAACGGTTTGAACGCCTGGACCGCAAACCCTAGAAGCAAAAAGGGTCCACGAGGGATGTATAATAGAGATAGGGACCGTGAGGACGAGAGCCGATTTGATTGAATTGGGAAACATGGGGTTTGATGTCATACTGGGAATGGATTGGCTCTCTAAACACGACGCGCAGGTGAAGTGCAAAGAGCGAAAGATCTCATTTTTGATGTGATCGGCAAACCGATCGAAGATGGGAGGGACGAACATCGGATGTGTGCGGGTTATTTGGCTTCAGTTACAATTGGGACAGAGAAAATCGACTTGAGTCACATCCCGTTAGTGTGTGAGTTTGGGGACGTATTCCCGGAAGAACTGCCGGGGCAACCCCCAGTAAGGGAGGTGGAATTGAAGATTGAGCTCCTTCCGGGCACCCAGCCAATCTCTAAGGCCCCGTATAGGCTAGCACCAAAGGAGATGTTAGAGCTAAAGAAATAGATAGAATCCCTATTGGAGAAAGGATATCTACGACCAAGTAGTTCCCCTTGGGGCGCACTAGTCCTATTCGTAAAGAAGAAAGATGGAGAGCTAAGGCTATGTTACGACTATCGTGAACTAAACAAGGTAACCATCAAGAACCGATATCCGCTTCCTCGAATTGATGACTTGTTCAATCAACTGCAAGGAGCCACGGTATTTTCAAAATTGGATCTAAGATCAGGATACCACCAAGTCAGAGTCAGGGAGACCGACATCCCAAAAACAGCCATACGAACAAGATACGGCCACTATGAGTGTACGGTCGTTCCATTCGGAATGACCAATGCACCAGCTGTTTTCATGGACGTGATGAATAGTGTCTTTCGACAATACCTAGACAAGTTCGTGGTGGTTTTCATCGACGATATTTTGGTATATTCGAAAGATAATGAACAACACATGGGACTGGTATTACATACATTGAGAAGAGAGGAATTGTATGCAAAATATAGTAAGTGCAAATTTTGGATGACCAGCATCTCGTTCCTTGGACATGTCATATCCGGAGAAGGGGTATGGGTAGACCCCTCGAAAGTAGAGGCAATCATAGGATGGCCACGAACTAGGAACGCGAAGGAAATCAGGAGCTTTCTGGGATTAGCTGTGTGAGGTCCCCTCGAGGGTGCGAGAGAGAGAGCACCTTAGGCGAATCCCTACATCGGCTATAGACGGGGAACGATCATATGTTAAGTATTGTGATTCGTCTCCCATTGTACGAGGTCTTTTCCCTAGCAAAGTGGCAAGCGGAACGTTAGAACTGAAAAGTTAAGCGTGCTCACCTTGGAGCAATTAAGGGATGGGTGACCCACTGGGAAGTGTGAGGGCTAGGGAAAAAGTAAAACTGTGAGGACTAGATGGGTGTCATTAGGGTTAGCCTAGTCCAAAGCGGACATTATTGTGCAAGCGGAAAGGCGGGTCGTTACAAGCTGGTTACTTTCGAAGATTTATCGAGGGATTCTCTCGGATAGCGAAACCCCTGACTAACCTCACCAAGAAAGACATGAAATATGTGTGGGACAACAAGTGCGAGGAAAGCTTTGGAGAAGGGTAGGGAAAGGAGGTCGTCGGTTGTCCGGTGATAGAGTCCGGTCCTTTGGAGAATACTCTGAATTATGCTGTCGTACTTTCATGTTTCGAATTATGTTTTAAGTTTACATTCAAATATTTCCGTTTTAATATATCGCGAGTGGTGAATAGTGTCTCCGCACGGCTACATACGAAATGTCGCGAGTATGTGTAAATTTTCGCGGATGGGGAACAATATCGCGAGTGGTGAATCAAGTCTCCGCGCGGCTACATACGAAATGTCGCGAGTATGTGCAAAATCTCGCGGATGGGGCACAATATCGCGAGTAAGGGTGCAAAAACTCGAAGTTCGGCAAAACTACATACGAAAATGTTCACCTTAGTTCAGATCACTTCAAGTTTTTTAAGAGAATAGTGTCTCCTCTTTTGCCGAACGGCTTAGCTTCATGTGCAGTTTTGATCCAATGCTCACTCACAGATCGGTCAATACCCGTACCATCATCCGGGGTCCAAGCGAATATATCCACTTCTCTTCTCAGCAAGTGGATGAGTTGCTCCTCGAAAGAAGGGTCAGATTTTCCCCGATGCGAGTAGTTTTTTTTGAATCTTCCTCAACCGGATTAATCAGTTTGAACCCGATGGGTTCCATTGCTTGTCGCGAGTGGGGTGGTTCTTCCAATAGATCCACCCAAGCTTTCTTCATCGGTGCTAGAGTGCAGCACGAGCTCATGTAGCACTGTATTGCTACAGTTTGTTCCCCTTTCACATATACAAATTCTCTCGCAAAGGGTAATTTCAACATCATATGGTAAGTTGAAGGTACCGCCCCAAACTTATCAAGAACAGTCCTTCGGTATAATGGCATTATAAGCCAATTCCACTTCAACAACAATGAACTCAAGGATCTCTCTCTGATCTTGAAGTTGGTCTCCCAAAGTGACTTTGATCTCGTCTAAAAATATTTTAGAGCGTTTGTTTATGATCAGTCAATTTCTTATATAATTTTGAATTCAATTATTGTGGGGACACGAGCGATATACGAGGTTGGGCCAACAATGTGTGGGCTTACGTCCACGATAGAGCGAAGCTCTACCTTGGTTTTCACTATAATAATCTCGAAGTACATGTGCAATCGGGATATAATGATGATCCGCCTGAAAACGGCACGAAAATTGATCGAAAACACTCCGTCGCATCGTGAAACAAGCTAGTCTCGAGTTTTCGCCAAAATCTCGCGAGTACTCACACAATGACGCGACTACATGCACAATGTCGCGAGTGGTGAATCAAGTCTCCGCGCGGCTACATACGAAATGTCGCGAGTATGTGAAAATTCTCGCGGATGGGGCACAATATCGTGAGTAGTGAATCAAGTATCCGCGCGGCTACATACGAAATGTCGCGAGTATGCGCAAAATCTCGCGGATGGGGCACAATATCGCGAGTAAGGGTGCAAAAAGTCACGAGTCTCGGGTTTAGCAAGGGCTCTCGTGACATTGTGACAAAATCTCGCGACTGGGTCATAAACTCGCGAAACGGAACTTTGGCAAGCGTGCCAAAAGTCTGAACCCTTTTTGGGGCATGGGGTCTTGTATTTATAGAAAAACTCTGTCCAATAAGTTAACTTAAGGTCCAAAAGCCCAATCTTTGTCAAATTAGCCCAACTTACTTAGAAAATATACAATTAATCCGGAATAAGTGTCACAGCACGCCGGAACTTCGAGAATGCACCCCGGTCGAACACTAGCAGCAAGTACTGTCGAGAAAACATTCGGGAATATTATTTACCAGTTCATTGTCTCCAAATGCTTAGGAGATAGCCAAAATTGTCGCCTTAGGTCGCCAACAACTTTCCGAGTGCCAAATTACGAAAATACCCCTGACATCATTTCCGACCGAAATCATCCAAAACAACTCAAAACATCATCAGAATCCCCATACGTGGGCCCGGCCTACCCAAATTAAAAGACTACCCCTTAAATTACATTACTCAATAAATAAAATAAAAGATCAAAAATATCATTTAGCCACGTCAGACGAGCCCCGAGGGTATCATAATTACATAAATAACCCCGGGAAATATCATACTTGGAACAAGATCTTCCCACACGAAATAATGCTCCTCTGATCGAAGGCATAGAGGGTGATGTTATAAATAGTAAAATCATGGCCTGGAGCCCCCAGTGTTTCAGCCACTTCATGCCATATAAGATTGCACGAAGCCACATATCAACTAAGATAAGAAATAATCCCCGTGATGATAAGAGGATCAACACATGGATCAATAATTCATTCCCGATCTGCAGCGGTGAAGGTAATTGTGTCCTCGTAAGGAGAGGAATGCTCAGCAGCCGCGTCACTCTTAAAAAGGGGCGGTAGATTCATTATCCTCTTTGAATTTCCCGCACGCTGCTATATTTTTGTCACGGACCGATTCATTAATATACATTCTACAGGAGATAACACAAATCACTCCGACTACTTCCCGTTCTTGGGGCACAGCCTCATTCGGAGGAAACTGGGTCTCCATTTCAATTGGTGGGAGAAGAAGATTCTCCTATCTACCACCTTCATTTTTCGGGGTTCTGCCTCCCCGACTCCGAAAACGTCTTTTTCTACCATTCCGACGATTCTCTTGACTAAGCGGCCATCTTTTGTATTATGGTGGAGGTAACCTTCTGTGTTCCGTCCGCTCATAATAGTTTCAGGGATTCCGCCAATTGTCTTTTCCCCATGGCATGTAACTGTAATCACCTAGACGACACTTCTGAGGAGATTCAACACATTTTCCCTTCAGATCGCTCTGATCGTGGTTTTCTTTAATCATAGCCGCTACTGTCTCCACCAGCATTGGGCACTTAAGTGTCGGGTGGTCGTTGTTATGATGCAGTTCGCAATTCCCTTTTTTTTCCTCCCTCTTCGGGGGAATCATGTGATAACCTAAGAGTTCAGAATTCTCGATAGGCTTCCTTAGATTTGATCCTAGTGCTTTATTGACCTTAATATACTTATTGATTTTTGCAGAAGCCTTCTCAAGGTGAATGGGGATTCTACACCACACTAACTAAAAGACCGCATGGTCCTAAGACATACTGTAAGATATCAATCTTATCTATGAACTGCAATTTTATACCTTGGGCGGTTTTAATAAATTTCTCAATGAAGGACCGGGAACTTATTTTAGCCGGGACATACTTTAACTTATATAGTTCCTACCTGCTTTTGGGCTTTCCTACATTTGGTGTGAATTTCTTGGTGAAAGCCAAAATAAAGCATCCATATAATTGTATGGAGCGGACCGGCAAGTTTTTGAACCAAATTCGGTCATCGCCTTATAAAACAGCCACAAAGGTGCGGCACTTCAATGAATCCGAGCCCCGAACCGTTCCCATCCTTAATTAAACGTCAGCGATGTGATCGATGGGATCTCTGTCGCCCTTGCAAGTTGGCAACTCCTCAGTGTTGCGATAACGCCGATCTGGTACTGCCGCCCAGATAACTTCAAAAAAAAGGAGCATCTCCCAAAGCAATAGAGACACTTCCAGACTATTGAGATGAAGTATGTGCAACATGCAAGTTGTGCCACCAGTCTTCATCCTTGTATCGCATGATCGGGGCCTCCATGGTCCTATAAAATAGTCTAGGATTTCGCCCAAGATCATGCTCGAAATCCCTCAGCATGCGCAACGCTTCCAACTTCTTGGTAAGCTCGACAATGCGCTTCTGGATAGGTTCTTGTTCACTCTCAAGAACATTGGTGGAATTACTGGCTGGGGGAGGAGGTGTAGATAGATTTCTACGCATCCTGATGGAAATCCTTCGCGGTATGGTTTCTTCCTCATTGGAGCTATGCATTTCAGAATCATTCTGATGTCCTATGACCTCTTGAACGGGCCGCGAAGCTATCTGTTGCCCTTTTCCATCGTTTTCTGATGTAACTTCCAACAGAACCTTCTAGATCACCGCTTGTAAATCATGTAAGGAAAACATATGGGGGAAGGTTATCATACAGAGCTTCACTGTTATTGCTTGCGGTATATCCAGTCACCATGGTTCTTCTTGTCATTGTCAAGAAGAGACCTTAAATGGGAATCTAGAAATCGTCCCCACGGACGATGCCAAACTTTTATGGTCTAAAAGACCGGAGTATTAACAGGCAACAGGTCCGAGATTATTGTAACATGTTTTGTGATTTATAAAATTGGGGGACGACTGTAAAATGTAAAACAAGCAATGAACAAGTGATTTAACGTGGAAAACCCCTTAGCAAGGGCAAAAGCCACCTAGCGAAGAATAAGAATACTCTTAGCTGAATTCAGTAATAGAACAATAAAGTTACAACGCAAATGAAGGCTTTAGAAGATCACTAAGAGAAACATTGAGAGCCAAAATGGCAATATTAAAGAGCTACACACATGAAAAACGTGTGGAAAACGCTCTTGAGCTAGTCACTTCATCTTGTATTTATAGGGAGGAATCGTGCGTGGAATATGCTCTGTAATCGCCGATGACAACGTCGTTTTCTCATGACATAAAACGTGAGTGTACCCGCTACTCGCTGTAATCGTTTTGGACAAATATGCTAGGTCGGTCCCGAGCTCTCAATAAGCGGTCCTATCAGTCATCCTTCTGTCCTGAGAGTTATGTGGGCTTTGAAGCTCGGTTATCTTTGAATAGGCTGGGTCATCACCAAGTAATGGATTAGATCATATACCGCAAAAGTTCGTTTCTTGTCACATGAGCCAGCCCAAACTACCTTGGGCTTCCGCCAATTCGGCGTGCACGGTCTCGAAGCTCTCATCAATATTAAACCATCATGTGATTCTATAACTCCCATCTTATTAGAGTGGGTTACTTTTGGCAGACGTTACTCGAAGATGCCAAGAAAAATGTCCTAAGAGTTGTGCAATTTGTTAGTATCATGCTTCGGTTCCACAACAACTAGGAGCTCCTCCATCAATCACCATGCTCCGTTGTCCATTTGACAGATAGGAATCGACATTATGGGACCATTTCCTTGGTCGGTGGGCCAACGAAAGTTCTGAATCATAGTAGTCGAATACAATTTAAAATGGATAAAACCGGAAGATGTGTCAACCATATCAAAACGGGTTGTGAGGAATTTCCTATGGGTTAAATATAGTGAGTCACTTCAGGTTAATCAAGTGATGATATCATACAAGGGAACTCAATTCAATGGAATGAAGGTTCGAGAAATTTTCCTTGGACTAGGCATTACACTACGCTTTTCGCCAGTCGCTCATCCTATAACAAATGGCCTCACCGAAGTATTCAACAGAGCTATCACAAAGGGACTAAAAACAAAATTAGATGATCTTAGAGGTAAATGGACCGATTATATATACGAAGTCCTATAGGCCTATAGAATTATACCCCTGTTATGGTCCCTTTTTAGGGGGTGCCAACAGTCGTCTGGTTCGTTTAACAAACGAACTCGGTTCTGATTTGTTTTTGTTGTGGAAGACGATTAAAAACTGGAAATAAACGATGGCACAACGATATATAGTGGAAACCCCAGGAATTGGGGTGAAAACCACTTGACTAAGAGTAGATTATACTCTTAGCCTCTTCACTAATCAAAATAATCCGTAATAAATACAATAGAGGCTTAATGAAGATGACAAGGAAAAGAAAGCAGTAAAAACTCCGGCAGGGTAACGGCATGTTCTTACACGTCCAAAGGGTCCTGCTATTTCCGTCGTCGCGCCTTGTATTTGTAGAGTTTACGGCGTGTGTGGATCACGCTCTGTAACCGCCTCTGACAGGTTTGTTAGAAGTTGTTATCGCGGGATGTAAAACGAGGTTAGGACCGAGGCGTAGTCTTCGTGATTGGGCCCGAACCGTGGTAAACGTGTGGAGGCCCGAAGCGTGTAAAACGTGAGCGTGTAACCGTTCGGACCGAACTAAGGAGCCAGTTACCAGAAAGCGCTTTATTTCGCCTAGGGTTATCTTCGGTCCTCTCGTTAAACATCGGGCCGCTTTTCCTCAAGTGTGCAAATGGGCTGCGAGGATTCATTTCCACCATTTGAATCAGCCCAATAATTATTGGGCATTGCCCATCACAAGGTACCCGGTCCTAAAGTTCACATCACTAGCCCCTCTGGCTTGATTGCCATCGTAGAGCTGATACAAGGCCGATCACATGATGTCTGCATATTCATGAGAACCTGGGACGGTACCTGTAGGTAGTGAGCGTCCAGGGGACTGATCTTTCCCTTAGCGTGTGGGAGTTAATTGCATTTTAAACTAAATAATGTATATTTAAGTTATAGTTTTATCTTTGATATTGTTTAAATATTAATATCCCGATCTGCTCCTCTTCATATTCGATAGTTCAAGAGGCGTGATGAGTGCGCTTTGTACTGTCACTGTCTTGGGCAGTATTACGTGGCGGCTCACCATTGGCTGGGAGATTAATATTTAAATCAGGATTTCGAGCACTGTTTCTCCTCATCGTCATTATCGCGAAGGAGAAACTGCAGAATCGACTTCTTGTGCCCTCAATCCACTCCACGTTCAACCCCTTTCAATCCAATTTCTCTAAGGTATACACTTATGGCTCCTCATAAAATGCGATACCCTTCCATGTATGAGTTGGATATTGAGGAGTTTAGGTCTAGGTTTTCGATTCTGGCGCAATATTCTATCTGGAAGGGACGGGAAGATACTCCATGTTTCCTTCCGGCGGAAATGAATGTGCCGGCATCGGCCATTCCGGTTAGTTACGCTTCCCTAAAGTGCAGGCTTCGTTTTCGCTACATCCCTTTGTTGCGGCCGTGCTTAAGGAGATTCACTGCCCCACTTTTGCGTTGTTCCCGGGCAGTTATGTGTATATAATAGCGTTCATTTTTTATTGTTACCAACAGAATCGGGCCCCAACCCTAGAACACTTCTTTAACCTGTTCTTGGTAGGATCCCGAAAGGGGAAGGGTCTGTTAGGTTGCCGCAAGTTGTATTATATAGCGGTGCGCACCAAAGAGTGTGCAATTGTAGATAAAGAGGAATCTCTCCATGCGTGGGAGGCCTTCAATGTGTGGATAACAGTCTCCAAAGAGGATATGTTGAAAGTATGGCGGCGCCTAACCCACCCACGCATAGGTCAGTTGGACCGAAGTAGGTTCAACCCCTCCCGCACGGATACCGCAAACACGCTTGTGATGTTCCCCCCTCCCGAAGCACGCCTTAGGCGAATAGATCTGCTTCGGGTGAAAAGATTACTAGAAATAGGTGTTGAGGGTAGGGCCGGAGCCCCATCCCCAAGGGGGTGTGCTCTAGTTCAGATCCATCAGAAGGATCGGGTATGAAGTAATGTTTTTAGTTTATACTTTCCTGATCCTTATGTATTTGTTTTGCAGATTCGACTGAGACAATGCCAAGCTCTCGCTTCAAACGCATGGCAGCTACTTCGGTCCGTCCTTCTGAAGGACAACGTGAAACATCGGGCAGCTCTGAGGGGAGCGAATCAGCAACGGGGGGTACGCTGGTCCATTCGGGGTCCGGGAACCCCCCAATCCAAACAACCAGCGCGGGCACGCTGACCCTTCGCTGCTCGAGGCAGCCTTCAACTGGGGATGGGCCTGCGTTTCGGGTATTTGGAGTGGTAGAGGAGGTGATAAAGGCTCGGATTCATTCTTTGAGCTTATCCAGCCTCTATCAAATCGGTAATGCCTCTTTTATTAGTACTAAAACTATTGCTTTATTGCTGCAGGGAGCCGTTCCCGTGGAGAAGGTTCTCCCCGGTCCTCAGCTTAAGGTGAACGTCTCCCTGCCACCGGTCCCCTTAGGAAAAGGGAAAAGGGCGACCGAAGCGGAAGCCCCGCAGGAGCTGAAAAGGCTGAGAAGGGGGGACAGCGCTCCGGTCCCCACTAAAGGGATCGTTTTGAAGGAGCCTGGATCAGGCCCGAAGACTAACTCCGACTGGGGAGTTGCTCTGGGCCTACTGGACAGGTTCAGTAAGGTTAGGAAGCTAACCTCCTGGAGGAGTGCTTACCTAAAGGACTTCCGCCTTTATGGAGAGCAGAACCCAGAGAACGTCCAGGCGGACGTATCTAGGGAAGAGATTATGGAAGGCTTCCTCGACCTCACCACTAAGGTAATTTTTACTTGACATGAAGGCCCGAACATTTACTTAATAATATGTTATCTTATGCAGATGTTGAGGAAGGCTTTCACAACCGCTATCACCGTAGAGAAGAACCAAGGTGGTAGCATTGTATCCCAACAAGTTCAAGATCAACTTGACCTTGCAAAAGGCAAGTTGAGATTAAGCATACTGAGTTGGTCACGGTACGGCAGGACCGTGACCGACTTGACAATGAGTTGCTAAGAGCTGGGACGGAGGTCTCACTCTTAGCTGATAAAGTCTCTGAGCTGGAGAAGACAGGACAAACAGCTTAGGGACGTATTGCCGACCTGGAGGCCAAGCTGCGGGCCAAAGAGGAAGAAATCAACGAAGTCCAAGGTCGGGCCCAGGAGAAGAGGAATAAGCTGAATGAGCTTCTCCTTCGGGCCCAAGAAGAGAAGACGACCTTGGAGGAGGAGTTGACAAGGGCCCGCACTTCGACCGAAGGTTCGGTCCGGGAAGCGGTTCTGGGATTCGCTCGATCCCCTTTGTTATTCGCTTTAGCGGATAACATACATGGGGTTTATACTGCCAAGTACTTGGATAACATGCGCGAGCAAGTTATTCAGCAGTTCGGGCTTTCCCCTTCGGACGAGCGATGGAAGATGATCGAGCCAATCGAGAAAGATGGCAAGTTTCAGGTTATTCCAACTTTTGAAGAACCTGTTCTGGAAGAGGACCCTTTCTTCTACCTCTTTGAAGAGATGGAGAGAGCGGTCAACCAAAAGGTGGCCGATCAGGAAGAAGAACTGAAGCAACTCGCGGCCAGAACCGAACCACAGGAGCCGGAGATTGAAGATAGAGAAGATGGGCAGATTAGCTAGATTTCTTTTTGTACTTTGTATCTGCCGTACTTCTTATTTTCAATATAACTCTTTTCCTTCAATTGCCAGAACGAAGTAATATAACGAACTTCTTAACAAACTAATAAGTCTTATGTTATTGAAGTTGTTTTAATTACCAAGTGTAAGATCGGGGACACTCACAGATAGTTAACCATCGGTCCCAGACGTTATGTTTGGTTTATTCATATCAATTCTGATTGGATCGGTCATTTTACATTGTGTATGGGTCACTCTTATTCCATCCTTGGAGTCAATACTTGATTGGATAGGCATAGTCTGCGTTTAATATGAGTCTTTACGAGCTTCGGCCGAACCTTGGTTCTAATAAAGTCCCTTAGGTTTTGTTGGCCAAGCTTTGATCATAATACGTCTTATATTAGGACCGATTTTATGTTTCGATATGCTGACTACCATTCCTTTTATCGTAGCAGATGTCATAGGTACAAAGGGTCATTCCTAAAGACTAAATGCCGTTGAAGGGAGTTTTTTAGTTCGTAATGAGTTCTGGGAGAATGACAACTCATCCATGGGGCTCTGCAAGTGCAGGAGCATCTGACTCGTCAGAGCGGTCACTACAATTTGGGAGCCTTGCGGACAAGAAGCTTCGGTCACCAGTCCATATTCGTCCTACTCCACCCAACTTCAAGATCGGTCCATCATTCCATTAGAAATAGTTTGTATTTGTACTTACTTGTTTTCCACTTACGTTTAAGAGAATGTATTTCATTGAGTCAAATACATTAATCGAAGATTCACAAGAAATAACGCCTTAAATTCATGACATTCCAAGTTCGGGGGACCTCTATACCATCCAATGTTTCAAGTTTATACGCACCTAATTCCAATTTCTTTGATACTCGGTACGGTCCCTCCCAATTTCTGTCCAGCTNCAATTCGTCGCTGCATCTGCTCCTGATCATTTCCAGGAGCGGGAGTTAGAGCTCTGGCTGGGGGAGGAGGTGTAGACCGATATCTAGGCCTCCTCATTGTCACGCCACGCCTAATGATTTCTTCTTCATCAGTACTGCGTTCGTCAGAATCACTCTCGTATCCTCTGCTTTTGGGAACAGGGCTTCATACAGTCGGTGGTTCTGTTCCACTTTTCTCCGACGTAATTTCCAGTACCACCTTCCTGACGACAACTTCCAGATCCTGTAAAGTGAATGTTGGTGCTGGGAGATTGTCGGGAAGCACGTCACTATCATTGGTCGAAGTTCCAGTCGCCATACCTTTGATTATCCTATCTCTGGTAGAAAACTCAAATGGGATTAGAGAATCGTCCCCACGGACGGTGCCAAACTGTTATGGTCCCTTTTTGGGGGTGCCAACAGTCGTCCGGTTCGTTTAACAAACTAACTCGGTTCTGATTTGTTTTTGTTGTGGAAGATGATTAAAAACTAGAAATAAACGATGGCACAACGATGTATAGTGGAAACCCCAGGAATTGGGGTGATAACCATTTGACTAAGAGTAGATTATACTCTTAGCCTGTTCACTAATCAAAATAATCTGTAATAAATACAACAGAGGCTTAATGAAGATGACAAGGAAAAAAAAGCAGTAAGAACTCCGGCAGGGTAACGGCCTGTTCTTACGCGTCCAAAGGGTCCTGCTATTTCCGTCGTCGCGCCTTGTATTTATAGAGTTTACGGCGTGTGTGGATCACGCTCTATAACCGCCTCTGACAGGTTTGTTAGAAGTTGTTATCGCGGGATGTAAAACGAGGTTGGGACCGAGGCGTAGTCTGCGTGATCGGGCCCGAAGCGTGGTAAACGTGTAGAGGCCCGAAGCGTGTAAAACGTGAGTCTGTAACAGTTCGGACCGAACCAAGGAGCCAGTTACCAGAAAGCGATTTATTTCGCCTAAGGTTATCTTCGGTCCTCTCGTTAAACATCGGGCCGCTTTTCCTCAAGTGTGCAAATGGGCTGCGAGGATTCGTTTCCACCATTTGAATCAGCCAAATAATTACTGGGTCTTGCCCATCACAAGTTACCCGGTCCTAAAGTTCACATCAACCCCGATCCATGAAACATGTGTCCTCCTTTTCTTTGATGTATGGATCTGAAGCAGTCAGTCCCGTGGGGGTAGCTATCCGATCACCTAGGATAACTCAATACAATCAGCATATGAATGATGAAGAAGATCGTTGGATATAATTGAAAAAAAAAGAAATGATATATATGCGCGCATGTGCTTCTATCAACGAACCATGTAATGGCCCCATAAAATGCGTATTTTCCCTAGAGAGTATTCCAAAGGTGACCTTGTCCATAGATGTGTAAGAGTTCAAAGGAACGTAGGGAAACTAGGTAGATAATGGGAAGGACCCTATCCAGTTTTGAAAAAATTTGGAGCTGAGGCTTATAAGTTAAAAACTCTAGATGATGATGAGATCCACAGAACCTCGAATGTTATGAATTTACAACAATATTTTCTGTAAAACATTGTTAACGATGCTAATTCAATTCAAAAAATTTGTTCTCCAATTATAATAAAAATACAATTAAGCATAACATAAAATGTCCTTCGTTACCAAAATGACCAATGTTAAAGGTAGAATTTTATGGACGAGTCTGGACTGGTGACCGGTCAGATTCAAACTCCGGCACTATTCACGTCTCAAATTCACCCGAAAACGCTCCAAATGTAATATTCACTGCAAATTTTTGGATCGAAAAGTTTTTCTCCACGATTTTCAAACTCCGGCACTATACACATCTCAAATTCACCGCGAAAACTTCCCGAAGGCATAATTCACAGCATATTTTGAGACTTAGACGATTTTTAGACTTCCATCTCCGGGTTTCAACTCCGTCTTTGATTTGGATCACTTCTCAAGTGAACAAAGACATGTATTTATATAGAATTTATGCCCAGTAACTCACCCATGGGTCAAAAGCCCAGTCTTATCCAATCCAGCCCGATTTAGCCTAATTTTTACAAAAACATCGATTTCAACCGTATATCTATCGTGATATCCCTGATTATTCGGGATGACTCTCGATCGACCAGTGACCTACGAAAAGAAGCAAAAACACACTCGGAATGAATCTATTTCCACGATACTCACCAAATATCGAAACTATCAGCAAATATTCGTCATGACATCTTCCGATCGCCAAATTGCGAAAATACCCCTAACGCCATTCAATACCGAATTTATCCCAAAACACTTGTGAGGTCTCCGGAAAGTTTCCATGCGGCCTCCAGATGCCCTAAGCTAATAAAAATACATCAAAATACAGAAAATATCATAGTGAACATACCGATCAGACTCGGGGATGTAAAAATTACGAAAATACCCCCGACGCTATTTCAACCCAAAATTGCCTCTGAATTCCAAAAATACCATAGTGGGCGTATCGATCTAACCCGAGTGGTGTCAAAATTATGAAAATACCCCGACGTATTTCAACCTGAAATCGCCTCAAAATACCAAAATTACCATAGTAGGCATACCGATCGACATTGGGGGTGTCCAAATTACAAAAATACCCCTAATGACACTATGAATTGAAATATCCTAAATACCTTGGGAAACGTTCCTAAAGGTTCCCAGGGTATACAGATTACAAAAATACCCGTGAGCAATATCAGTAGGAGATTACTGTGGACTCGTAGGCTATATTACACATCGGCCCAAACCGCGAAGTGCACCATGGTTATAAGGAGAATTATTTACATGAATGGGAATCATATGATGTGTGGATAGTGGTCCCGAAGGAAGATATGTTGGGGATAGAACCTTCCACTCCGTATAAGCTTATCGGTAAACTAACCCAAAACAGGTTTAATCCTTCTTAGTTGTACATTGCTAACACAATAGCAATGTTCCCCCATCCAGAAAAACGCCTTAAACGTATAGACCTTCTAAGAGAAAAAAGCTTAGTAGAAATAGGTGTGGCGGGTATGACCCCCGCTCGAGCCCCAAAAAGCTTATTTTCCAGCTCTGACTCATCGGAATGATCGGGTATAGTACGTTGTCGTATTTCTACTCAATCATTCATATTCACATCAATTTTTTTTGTAGGTTCAACAGAGACGATGTCAGGATAACGTATTGCCGAGATGGCTGCTACAACTATGGCTAGGAAGGCCCGATCCGTAGTGTCATGCGTATCTGGGTCTACATCACTTACCCCCGCAGGCTCATTCTTATCAGCGAGAAATTCTAGCAGCAAGGGGATCGAAAAACACCCAATAGCAGAGTTAGAAGGGCAATAGCTGCCAAGCTCTAGCTCTTTCGCCTATCGGATTTATATAGGATTGGGAACAACTCTCCTATAAGTCTTAGTACATTGCGTTTGTTGCTGCAGAGGTCCCTTAACGTTAAAGAAGTACTCCCAACCCGAAGCTTGGGAGAAAATGTTTCTATACATCCAGTACCTCTAGATAAAGGTAAAATAGGGGCCAAGGAAGAGCCCCCGAGGCCCGTGAAGAAGATCAAACTGACGGACCCCTTCCAGCAGCCCCGATCCTGAAGAAGAAAGGGATCACTATAGGAGAGCCAACCGCGACAAGTCAGAAACAAGCTTCGACGTAGGAAACCATTCAGGGAATGGTTGAAACGGTGAGGGGAAATCCGAGGTTAAAGAAAACATTGTCTACCTGGAGGGATGCCCTTTTAGGAGAAAACAGGGTACTGGGGAAGAAGAACCCATAAAACGTTGAAGCCTCGGTCCCAAAACTGGTTGGGGGATTTTTTGATTCGTTATCCATGGTGCGTAACGAATCTTTAATACTGTAAGAGATTCATTTACTAATCCCTTTTGGTAGGTAGCGAAGAAAGCCTCACACTGGCCTCAGTGATAAACCAGAGCCGAAGTAACACTTTAGTCTGTCGGGAGGTCCAAGAACATCTTGCCTTAGCACAAAGGCAAGTTGAAATAAAGCGTGAGGAGCTGACATCGTTCCGGGTGGATCGGAAGCTGCTGAACGGAGAATTGTTAGGAGCTGGAACACATATCTCGGTACTAACGTGTCAACTGTCTGAGATGGATATCAAGTACAAAGAGACTCAGAAGATTGATGCCGATCGGATCGCAGAACTGGAGCTTCAGACCAAAGAGCTGTCTGAAGAGAAAGGAGCCCTGAAGGAAGAGAGGGAAGCCCTGAAGGAGTAGTTGTCCCGAGCTAAGTACGCAACAGAGGGATCGATCCGTGAAGCACTTCTCGTCTTCACCCGATCCACTGTGCTTTTTTCTTTAGCACAAAATATCTATGGATCGTCCATCACACAGTATATGGACAATATGAAGGGCGAGGTTGCTATGTAATTTGGTTTGGATCCCGAAGATGGACGTTGGGACAAGATCGATCTTGTAACCAAAGATGAGAGCTTCAAGGATCTTCCACTTTTAGAGGAGTCTCCCCTATCCAAAGACCCTAATTTTCCCTTGTTTGACTTGATGAAGTTATGACTCAACAAGTTGGTCGAGGATCAAGAAAAGAAGTTGGAGGAGCTAAAGCCATGGATCGAAGAACACGATAAAAGAAAAGGGTAGATTGATTAGGGATATTATAAAATTCTTATACCTCTTTTATCTTGTTGTATTGTTCCTTTCTCAATATAAAGACTACATTTTCCTAATATTTTACTTCAAATTTAAATAAGATTTACCACACTAATTTTGGGTCTATCTTAAGATTTTAACTTACATCGACGTGTTTGTCAGAGCTTGACATTTCTTTGATATTTCATTAAGTATAAGTTCGGTGTTGACCAATCTGCTTAAGACTTTCGGTCACCCATTGTAGTTTGGGTTGAAATTTGGATGGGTCAATAAGCTACGAATTCTCAGATGTGTGTATGGACCAGTCTTGTTCTGTCCCTATGATCATGATTATATCAAACGGTGTAGCCCTGGTTCTTCATGAGTCCCATGACAAGCTTCGGCCAAACCCCAGTTTTATATAATCCCACAATGGGCTTCGGTCGAGCCCCAATTCTACATGAGTCCCAAGACAAGCTTGATTTGTTCTCTTAATTATCAATTATGTCCCCTGTCTTTCTTCTCATGAAGGAATACAAAAGCATCAAAGGCATTTGCTGAGGGAAAGAACTATCGAAGAGGATATTAAGTTCACAGTAAGTTCTGGCAGCTTTGCGATCAACCTGAAGCACTCTTTAATGTGTAGGAGCATTTGACTTCATGAGAGAGATCACTGCTACTTTGGAGTGATATAGGTAAACTACTACGGTCACGAGTCCAAACTAGTCCAAAAAATCATATCTCCATGATAAGTCATTCACCTAATAAGAAATAATTTATATTATTCTTACTTGTATTTTTTCATAATATGGAAACATATTTTTAGTTCGGATTGTCATTGATAATCAAAGATTTACAATAAATATTGTCGTAGATTCATGATATTTCAGGTTCGGGGTATCTCGTCACCATCTAGAGTTTCCAACTTGTAAGCCAACCTCTAGTTTTTTCAAAATGAATATAGGGACCTACACAATTTCTACCAAGTTTACCGACGTTCCTCTGAACCCTTATGCTTCTAAGGACGATGTCGCTTTCGGAGAATTCAATGGGTAGAACACGCTTATTATGGTCCCACTACATGGTTCGTTGATAAGAAAACATGCGTGCATAAATGACATTTCTTTTTTCTTCGATAGTTTCAAGATCCAATGATCTTCTTTCATCATTCATATGCTCATCGTATTGAGTTATTTTAGGTGATCGAATTGCCACCTCCACCAGACTAACTGCTTTGGATCCATACACCAAAGATAAAGGAGATTCAAAGGTAGTAGATTGGGGCGTAGTTTTGTAGGCCCACAGGACCTCGTAAATATGATCTTGCCATTTTCCCCAAGATCTTCAAGCTTAGTTTTCAGTCCAATCAGGATAGCTCGATTAGATACTTCAGTTAGCCCATTGGTTTGGGGATGAACGACTCACAAAAAATGTTGGGTAATGCCCAATTTGAGACAAAGTTCCCGAACCATGCGTCCATGGAATTGAGTCTCATTGTCTGATATCAAAGCATGCGGTTCTCCACAGCGACTCATAGTATTTCTCTACAGGAAATTTCTTACTACCCGCTCAGATATCGTGGCCATAGCTTCTGCTTCTATCTATTTGGAATAATATTTCACTACCACAATGCATAATTTTCGGTGTCCCACCTATCTGGGAAAAGGTCCCAAGATATCAATTCTCCATCTGTCAAATGGACAAGGAAGCGGTGTTACCGACAGGGGAACCTCTGTTGTTGAGGGATCGGAGCATGATATTGACAGGCCGCGCAACGTTTGAGATATTACCCGGAAATATTTTCTTATATTTATCCTTACCCGGGGGCTCGTCCGACGTGGTTATTGGTATTTTCGGTATTTTCATATTTCTATCGGGTGGCTTTCTCAAGTGGTATTCTCGCAATTCTGGCTCGCCGGACCCCGTATAAAGTCACTGTAAACATTTTGGGATATTTCGTGTCATTTCGGCCCAGGACGGGGCCAGGGGTATTTTCATCATTTGCCACCCGGGAGTGCACCGATCAGGTGCAATGATGTTATATGGCTATGTATTCGCTATCTGGAAGCAGTGGATTATTTTACGGGGTCCTCCGGTATTTTCTCATCTATATTCCCGCCTAATTCTGGATCGAGACGCATTTCCGAAGTTCTATTGCGGAACGGTATTTGTTCTAATTTAATTGGATATTATTTAAGGTGTCTTGGGCTTAATCTAATGAAATTGGGCTCTTGGGCCTAAACTTGTGTTTTCGGCTACATTTGTCTATAAATAGGGGTCCTAAGTCATTGAGAAGGGATTCAGACCCTTTTGGCATCTCCCAAGGCAAGACTTTCGCTCGAAATCGCGAGATTTCCCCACTGCAGTTACTATTCGCGAGATTTCGTACCAAATCTCGCGGCCACCCTCATCTGGTTTACTATTCAGGAGATTTCCCCACTGCAGTTACTATTCGCGAGATTTCGTACCAAATCTCGCGGCCACCCTCATCTGGGTTACTATTCGCGAGATTTCCACTCTGCAGTCACTATTCGCGAGTTTCTGCTTGTACAGTGTCGGCTGCGTTGCTTGTACAGTGCCGGCTGCGTTGCTTGTACAGTGCCGGCTGCGTTGCTTATACAGTGTCGGCTGCGTTGCTTGTACAGTGCCGGCTGCGTTGCTTGTACAGTGTCGGCTGCGTTGATTGTACAGTGCCGGCTGCGTTGCTAGTACAGTGTTTTCTGTGAGTTGTTGCCCACAACTCGCGACTGCCAGTTTCTCGAGCCCGACTGAGCGTTTTCGATCGTTTTTCGAGCCGTTTTCGCCCGTGTTACCGTTATCATCTCATTGTATTTGTATCGCTTGATTATTATAGTGAAAACCAAGGTAGAGCTTTGCTCTCCCGAGGACGTAAGCCCGCACATTGTGGGCCCAACCTCGTATATCGCTCGTGTCCCCACAACAATTTAATTTCGAGTAAATTATTAATTGACTGATCTAAAAATAAACACCCNTCATTGGAGATATTGTAAAGTCGTTTTATGGACGGCATGGATTTTCTTACCCGAGATAACACCACAAATTTAGCAATATCTATCAGGCTTGATCGAGTTGTAAGGTTTTATTATAGACGGAACTAAGCAGAGACAAATCTTAAATTCGAAGATAGAGAGTATCAATCTCAGACGGAATTGAGACTTCTTTTATCAAAGGAAACGTATGTGTGTAAGATGAAAGTAAGACGTTTCTTGGCCTTCTTATGAGGTAATTTCACTTTATTGCCCTAGTATCTTATTGCCCAGTCGAGGCTTCTCGGTTTACTCATCTCATATTCAATAGAGTTAAGCTAGTATCTTCCTAGGCGAACTTCTCCTAGTGATAAATACTTACTTCAGAAAGAATCTTAATTCTTAGATAATATATATTTGGGAAGTAGGAATAGAGGGAACGTAACGATCCTAACTCGATCGGTATGTTTATATAATATTCGATGACCGTCAAAGCTATTATCCAGTTGAGCCCTACATTGTATACTTAGAATTCGGCTAGAGACACTTTACTCTTTATGGGATCGTATCTAAAAGAGACAATAAGTCATCATTTCGCCTCAAAGTTAGGAACTCGACCTCGAATTCAAATGTTACTCTTCATGTTTAAAAACATGTCTTGCTTATTTCAATGGCCCTTTACTAAGAATGCAAGCATGCTATATAGATGATAGCCTTTACAGATAGCCGGTAATTGAGCTGCATATATAAGATGCACATGATCTATCGTAAGCTTATAATAGTTCCCCCGAAATAGTTAGAATGACAAAGGAGTAAGTACCGACCTCCTGGCGGAGGTGAGAAAGTGATGTTCTTGTTCGAACATGGGGATATCATATGCAGGAGAAAGATATATGAGCTTGAGTTCGCAGAGTTACAACCAAGACGGCAACAAAATTAAATTGCGAAGTTAAGGAGTCGAGCAAACCCTCAAAGTTATGAAAAGCGGGACTTTGACTAAGAGGAAAGCGAGAGCCCCAAGGCGAAACTAAAACCTCTTGATGACAGTTGAGAAATATTTTCTAAATTCAATCGAGTAATACTAACAAATTGAAGCGATGCATCAGAATTTGTGTCAATAACGAAGCGCACTAGTATGCAATGTAAAAAGTGATACGTATAAGAGCTACACTACGAGTTGAAGAAGCGTGAAACTCTCAATTCGTCTCGGGATCTGATTCCGTTAGTAATAACGAGATGACTTTGACCTTATTCATGGTATTGTAAAAAGTTTATGAACGAGTTATGGATTTCTAGACGAGCTGATATAATGTGGTTTACGACTCAGAATCTGAATCTGAAAACCAGGGGACTATTGATATTGCCCGAGGTTATTTGTGTAATTTTGTTAACCTCAGGGCTCGTCCGACGTGGCTATGTGGTATTTTCGGTATTTTTATATGTCTATCGCGAGGCGTATTCGAGGTTATTTTGGTAATTCAGGCATGCTGGACCCCATATAAGGCTTCTGTAAGTGTTTTGAGATGTTTTGGGTTATTTCGACCCCGGACGGGGCCAGGGGTATTTTCGTAATTTGCCACCCGTAAGCACATCGGCCGGGTGCAATGATGTTATGTGGCTGCGTATGCACTGTTTGGAGGCAAAGAACTGATATACAAGGTTTTCCGGTATTTTCTAATCGCATTTCCGACTAAACTCTCGATCGGGATGGAGTCCCGAAGTTCCGTGGCACTGTGACACTTAATCCGATTAATTGGATATTTTCTAAGTAAGTTGGGCTAATTTGACTAAGATTGGGATTTTGGACCTTAAGTTGACCTGTTGGGCCGAGTTTATCTATAAATACAAGACCCTAAGCCCCAGAAAAGGGTTCAGACTCTTGGCACGCTTCCCAAAGCTCCCAGTTTCGCCACTTTTTGCCCCACTCGCGACTTTTTGATCCAATAGTCGCGAATCCCTCATCTTCAAGGCCAAACTCGCGACTTTTTGCACCAAAAGTCGCGAGAGCATGTGTTCATTGTTGTATTTGCGAGATTTCGTCGCCTGGACCTCTGATTGGCGTGTTTTCGCCTCCCGAACACCTGGACTCGCGAGTTTTCGTCCCTTAGGCACCAAGACTCGCGACTTTTGGCACCATTCGCGAGTTTATGTCCAAATGTCGCGAACATCACCTTAATTCGCAAGCTTTCGTCGCCTCGGGTGAGATGGAGTGGAATTTATCATTTTTCGTACCGTTTTCATTCGGATTATCATTATCTCATGATTGTACTTGTATCCTTTGATTATTATAGTGAAAACTAAGGTAGAGCTATGCTCTCCCGAGGACGTAAGCTCACGCAATGTGGGCCCAACCTCGTATATTGCTCGTGTCCTCACAAAAATTAAATTTCGATTAATTAAAAATTGACTGATCATAAACAAACACTTTAAAATATTTTTAGATGAGATCAGGTACAATATCGCGAGTGGTGAATCAAGTCTTCGCCCGGCTACATACGAAATGTCGTGAGTATGCGCAAAATCTCGCGGATGGGGCACAATATCTCGAGTAAGGGTGCAAAAAGTCGCGAGTCACGAGTTTAGCAAGGGCTCTCGCGACATTGTGACAAGATGTCGCGACTGGTTCATAAACTCGCGAAAACGGGAACTTTGGGAAGCGTCCTAAAATCACCCTTTTTGCGGACTCGGGTCTTGTATTTATAGAAAAACTCGGCTCAATAAGTCAACTTAAGGTCCAAAAGCCCAAACTTTTGTCAAATTAGCCCAACTTACTTAGAAAATATCAAATTAATCCGAAATAAGTGTCACAGCACCCCGAAACATCGAGAATGCACCCCGGTCGAACACTAGTAGCACGTACTGTCGAGAAAATATTCGGGAATATTCTTTACCAGTTCATTGTCTCCAAATGCTTAGGAGATAGCCAAAATTATCGCGTTAGGTCGCCAACGAGCTTTCCGAGTGCCAAATTACGAAAATACCCCTGGCATCATTTCCGATCGAAATCATCCAAAACAACTCAAAACACCATCAGAATCCCCATTCGTGGGCTCGGCATGCCCAAATTACGAGACTACCTCCGAAATTACATTACTCAATAAATTTAATAAAAGATCAAAAATATCATTTAGCTACGTCATACGAGCCCCGGGGGTATCATAATTACATAAATAACCCGGGAAATATCATACTTGGAACAATATCTTCCCACACGGAATAATGTTCCTCTGATCGAAGGCATAGAGGGTGATGTTATAAATAGTAAGATCATGGCCTGGAGCCCCAAGTGTTTCAGCCACTTCATGCCATATAAGATTGCACGAAGCCACGTATCAACTAAGATAAGAAATAATCCCCGTGATGATAAGAGAATCAACACATGGATCAACAATTCATTCCCGATCTGCAGTGGTGAAGGTAATTGTGTCCTCGTAAGGAGAGGAATGCTCAGCAGCCACGTCATTCTTAAAAAGGGGCGGTAGATTCATTATCCTCTTCGAATTTCCCGCACGCTGCTCTATTTCTGTCACGGACCGATTCATTAATATATATTCTATCGGAGATAACATATATCTCTCCGACTACTTCCCGTTCTTGGGGCACAGCCTCATTCTGAAGAGGTTGGGTTTCCATTTCAGTTGGGGGAGAAGAATATTCTCCTATCTACCACCTTCATTTTCGGGGTTCTGCCTCCCCGACTCCGAAAACGCCTTGTTCTGCCATTCCGACGATTCTCTTGACTAAGCGGCCATCTTTTGTATTATGGCGGAGGCAACCTTCTGTGTTCCGTCCGCTCATAATAGTTTCAGGGATTCCGCCAATTGTCTTTTCCCCATGGCCTGTAACGGTAATCACCTAGACGGCACTTCTGAGGAGATTCAACACATTTGCCCTTCAGATCGCTCTGATCGTGGTTTTCTTTAATCATAGCCGCTATTGTCTCCACCAGCAGTGGGCACTTAAGTGTCGGGTGGTCGTTGTTATGATGCAGTTCGCAATTCCCTTTTTTTTCCACCCTCTTCGGGGGAACCATGTTATCATCTACGAGTTCAGAATTCTCGATAGGCTTCCTTAGATTTTATCCTAGTGCTTTATTGACCTTGATATGCTTATTGATTTTTTCAGAAGCCTTCTCAAGGTGAATGGGGATTCTACACCACACTAACTAAAAGACCGCATGGTCCTAAGACCTAATGTAAGATATCAATCTTATCTATCAACTGCAATTTTATACCTTGGGGGGTTTTAATAAATTTCTCAATGAAGGACCGAAAACTCAATTTAGCCGGGACATACTTTAACTTATATAGTTCATACCTGCTTTTGGGCGGTCATACATTTGGTGTGAGTTTCTTGGTGAAATCAAAAATAGAGCCCCAATATAATTGTATGGAGCGGAACGGCAAGTTTTTTAACCGGGTTCGGTCATCGCCTTATAAAATAGCCACAAATGTGCGGCACTTCAATGAATCCGAGCCCCGAACTATTCCCATCCTTAATTAAACGTCAGCGATGTGATCGATGGGATCTCTATCGCCCTTGCAAGTTTGCAACTCCTCGGTGTTGCGATAATGCCTATCTGGTACTGCCGCCCAGATATCTTCAAAAAAAAGGAGCATCTCTCAAAGCAGTAGAGACACTGCCAAACTATTGAGATGAAGTATGTGCAACATGCAAGTTGTGCCACTAGTCTTCATCCTTGTATCACATGATCGGGGCCTCCATGGCCCTATAAAATAATCTAGGATTTCGCCCAAGATCATGCTCGAAATCCCTCAGCATGTGCAACGCTTCCAACTTCTTGGTAAGCTCGACAATGCGCTTTTGTATAGGTTCTTGGTCGCTCTCAAGAACATTGCTGGAATTCATGGCTGGGGGAGGAGGTGTAGATAGATTTCTACGCATCCTAATGTTAATCCTTCGCGGTATGGTTTCTTCCTCATTAGAGCTATGCATTTCAGGATCGTTCTGATGTCCTATGACCTCTTGAACGGGCCGCGAAGCTATCTATTGCCCTTTTCCATTGTTTTTTTGTGTAACTTCCAACACAACCTTCTAGATCCCCGCCTGTAAATCATGCAAGGAAAACATATATGGGAAGGTTATCATAGAGAGCTTCACTGTTATTGCTTGCGGTATTTCCAATCACCATGGTTCTTCTTGTCATTGTCAAGAAGAGACCTCAAATTGGAATCTAGAAATCGTCCAACGGACGATGCCAAACTTTTATGGTCTAAAAGATCGGAATATTAACAGTCAACAGGTCCGAGATTATTGGAACATGTTTTGTGATTTATAAAATTGGAGGACGATAGTAAAATGTAAAATAAGCAATGAACAAGTGATTTAACGTGGAAAACTCCTTAGAAATAGCAAAAGTCACCTAACTAAGAATAAGAATACTCTTAGATGAATTCAGTAATAGAACAATAAAGTTACAACGCAAATGAAGGCTTTAGAAGATCACTAAGAGAAACATTGAGAGCCAAAATGACAATATTATAGGGATGCATGCATGAAAAACGCGTGGAAAACGCTCTTGAGCTAGCCACTTCATCTTGTATTCATAGGGGCTAAAACGCTCTTGAGCTAGCCACTTCATCTTGTATTTATAGGGGGGAATCGTGCGTGGAATATGCTCTGTCACCGCCCCTAACAACGTCGTTTTCTCATGACATAAAACGTGAGTGTGTCCGCTACTTGCTGTAACTGTTTTGGACAAATATGCGGGGTCGGTCCCGAGCTCTCAATAAGTAGTCCTCTCAGTGATCCTTCTGTCCTGATAGTTATATGGGCTTTGAAGCTCGGTTATCTTTGAATAGGCTTGGTCATCACCAAGTAATGGATTGGATCATATGCCGCAAAAGTTCGTTTCTTGTCACATGAGCCAGCCCAAACTACCTTGGGCTTCCGCCAATTCGGGTGCACAGTCTCGAAGCTCTCATCAATATTAAACCATCATGTGATTCTATAACTCCCATCTAATTAGAGTGGGTTACTTTTGGTAGACGTTACTCGAAGATGACAAGAAAAATGTCCTAAGAGTTGTGCAATTTGTTAGTATCATTGTTATGGTCCCTTTTTAGGGGGTACCAACAGTCGTCCGGTTCGTTCAATAAACGAACTCGGTTCTGATTTCTTTAAAATGTGGAAGACGATTTAAAAGCTAAAAACCAAAGTAAATACACGACAATATATAGTGGAAACCCCGTGAATTGGGGTGAAAACCACTCGACTAAGAGCTGATTATGCTCTTAGCCTGCTCACTAAAGAAATGAATCAAAGTTCATACAAAACAGGTTAATGAAAATGACGAGGTAAAGAAAGCAAGAAGAATCCGGCAGCGTAACAGCCTGTTCTTCTGCATCCAAAGGGTCCTGTCTTTTCCTTCGTCTTGCCCTGTATTTATAGAGTTGCCGGCGAGTGTAATCCACGTCCTGTAACCGCCTCTGACAAGTTTGTTAGAGGTTGTTATCGCAGGATGTAAAACGAGGCTGGGACCGATGCGTGGTCTGCGTGATCGGGCCCGAAGCATNCGTACTTTAATGTTTGGAACTATGTTTTAAATTGCTTTCGAATATTTCCGTTTTAATTATCATGTTTTTAACAAAACAACTAGGCCCAAATTACGGTCGTTACAGTAACCGTTTTATAACTGTTCGGACCGAACCTCGGAGCCAGCTGGCAGATAACGCTTATTTTTACTAAGGTTATCTTCGGTCCCCTGTGTTGAACATCGGGCCGCTCTTCCTAAAGGTGTAGGTGGGCTGTAAGTGTTTGTTTTGATTATTTAAGTTGGCCCAACTGTTATCGGGTCTCACCCATTACAGGGTACCCGGTCCCTGAGTTCTCATCAATCATGCTTCGGGTCCACAACAACTAGGAGCTCCTCTATCAGTCACCATGCTCCGTTGTCCATTTGACAGATGGGAATTGACATTATGGGACCATTTCCTTGGTCGGTGGGCCAACGAAAGTTCTGAATCATAGTAGTCTAATACAATTTCAAATCGATAAAACCGGAAGCTGTGTCAACCATATCATAACGGGTTGTGAAGAATTTCCTATGGGTTAAATATAGTGAGTCGCTTTAGGTAAATCCAAGTGATGATATCAGACAAGGGAACTCAATTCAATGGAATGAAGGTTCGAGAAATTTTCCTTGGACTAGGAATTACACAACGCTTTTCGCCAGTCGTTCATCCTAAAACAAATGGCCTCACCGATGTATCCAACAGAGCTATCACAAAGGGACTGAAAACAAAATTAGATGATCTTAGAACTAAATGGACCGATTATATCTACGAAGTCCTATAGGCCTATAGAGCTATACCCTGATCCACGAAACTTGTGTCCTCCTTTTCTTTGATGTATGGATCTGAAGCAGTCAGTCCCGTGGGGGTAGCTATCCGATCACCTAGAATAACTCAATACGATCAGCATATGAATGATGAAGAAGATCGTTGGATATAATTGAAAAAAAAATAAATGATATATATGCGCGCATGTGCTCCTATCAACGAACCATGAAATGGCCCCATAAAAAGTGTATTTTCCCTAGAGAATATTCCAAAGGTGACCTTGTCCAAAGATGCGTAAGAGTTCAAAGGAACGTAGGAAAACTAGGTAGAAAATGGGAAAGACCCTATCGTGTTTTGAAAAAATTTGGAGCTGAGGCTTATAAGTTAAAAACTCTAGATGATGATGAGATCCCCAGAACCTCGAATGTTATGAATTTACAACAATATTTTCTGTAAAACATTGTAACGATACTAATTCAATTCAAAAAAATTGTTCTCCAATTATAATAAAAATACAATTAAGCATAACATAAAATGTCCTTCGTTACCAAAATGACCAATGTTAAAGGTAGAATTTTATGGACGAGTCTGGACTGGTGACTGCTCAGATTTGACTGTAAGGCTCCTAGGTAGTAGTGATCACTCTGATTATGTTAGATGCTACTGCACGTTGGTGAGTACTTCAACTAGATCATAAACCTCTTATAACTCAATACGAACTCAACACTCCCATCATCGGCTCCTTCCATCTATGGATAGTCGTTAGCATTAATATTCTGTCACAATTCGAGAGAATAGGAACGGAATTGGTTACGATCAAAGGACAAGAAAAGCATGTCTTGAGACACATGTATAACCGGGGTATGCCATTCAAAACAATCGGGTCTATGGGAATCGGTTACGAGCAGGAGAAACTGACACAGCATGCAACATTTAATTTGTTAGAGCAGTTTCAGGGTGGTTCTCTCTACTTATATATATAATAGAAATGAATCCATAAGCTACGTATGACCTTTTTCGAAGCATGCAAGTCTAATGTTAGTTGCATCGCTCGTTTATTCATGTTGTCTCTTTTTCCTTAGTCATTTTTCTAGTTATGCAGATTGTAACTTTACTATTCGATAATAAATTGGCTAATAGTATTTCTACTCTTAGTTTTGTGGTTTTTTTCCCAATCCTTTGGTTTTTTTCACGTAAAATTGATGTGTTCTTGCTCGAATTACATCTATTAAATTGTCTCACAAGCAATACAAATCGTAAAACAGGTTCCCGATAATCTCGGACCTGTGACTATTGGTACCCCGATCCTTGTGACCACACATCCATATTAGCATGTGATTTAGTATGACAAATTCTATCAACATCTTCCATTTTTTCTTCAAATTAAATTTCCGAGTTTCCATTCTACCTTCCTAAGTAACAAGAACTTTCTTAGTAATTTTAAAGTCTTCCTTTAGAGCTAGTCTGGACTCTTTGTATTGTAAGTTTGACACAAGTTCATCTAGTTTCATATCAGAAATCTTAGAAACTGCTTCAATAGTAGCAGTACAAACATAAAATTTGTGAGCACTGAAACAAGAACTTTTTCAAAAAACGTTGATCTTCGAATTTCTCCCCAAGTATATGAATTTGACTAACATTACTCATAATCTTATGGATAAAATCTTTAATCTAGTAAGATTCTTTCATTCTTAATGAATCAAAGTCTCTTTTCAAGGTTAAAATATCAATTTCCTTGGTTTTTTCAGACAATTAAAACAAGTTCATATTTTTTCCTATGCAGATTCAGCATACTCGCAATCCATAATTCTTGTGAAAAAGTAGTATACACATAAGAAAAAGAGCATCCAAAACTTGAAAAGTACTATAATTTCCTCATGTAGTTTCAGCTGAGGAAGAGTTGGATTTGTAGAGAGTTGTAGAATCTCATCAGATTCTATTGATGTCCACAAGCATTGTCTCTTTAGGTAAGCTTTCATGCGAACCACCCACTAGGTATAGTTATGTCCAGAGAAGAACAGTGGTCTTGTCGTTGCTGATAATCTCTCAATATCTTATAAGAACGAGAAACAAAAGGATGAATTACACACAGAAAAGATGTTATGTGCAAGTGAGGATTATAAATTCCCAAATTGATTTCCCAAGTTGGAAAGCTCCAATATCAAATGAAGGATGAATGGGGACTGTAAAGAAAACTTGTTCTTACTAAAAGTAATGAAATGGTAGTGTTGTGGTCTAAAAACCAGGGGTATCAACAGTCGTCCGATTCGTTATAAGACGAACTCGGTTTCAATTTGTTTTGTAGGGGAAAAACAATTAAGAATCAAATAGAAAAGGACAAGACAATTTTAGAGTGGAAAACCCCTAAAAGAATGGGAAAAAACCACTTGACTAAGAGCGAGAAATGCTTTTAGTCGATCCAATAATCAAGCTGTTCATTACAAATGCCATATTTGTTTTTCAGAAACAACAAGAGAAGGGAAAGTTTAAGAAAAACTAAGAGAAAAATCCGGAAGAGAAGATTTCATTTCCCTTTCCCAAGTATCCCTTTTATACGCATTTCCTTCTGTGTGAACAGTAGGGTGTCGTTTTGTGCTTGTCACATGCGGCTTTTTCGGCTCGTGTCGGGCGGGACAACTGCCGGGCGTGGCTCTAGTCGGTTACGCGGCGCCAGGCCTTTCGGCGCTACTTGCCGGCTGTCTCCAGACCAAAAGGAGGCCCGTACGACTTTACCAGGCATGCTTCTGACAGGATTGTCAGAGGTTGTTGTCACATGTTAAGAAATGTAGATGACCCGAAACATAGTGTGTGTGTCCTGGACCGATCGATCCCGATGAGGAGGAGAACGCATGATTCTATTGATCGGTCCCGATTACTAAGAACGGGCATTCGGGCCCGACTGTTCTCACCGGGCCGTCCATTCGCGTGAGTTGGATCTGGGCCTCCAAGTTCGGCTTATGTCACTTGGGCTTACCTGGCTAAGCTTGGGTCTAACCAGGTTCGGTGTACCGGATTCCGAAGGTCTCATCAGGTGGTAAAATGAGTAACAAAAATTGTTATTCAAATAGTAAACTAAAAATACGAACAATGTGTAGTAATAGAGTACAAGGAAAATAAATGAAAGCTTAATATTTATAGACTCGAAAACTCGGAAGTGTTCACCCATGATCTCCATGAACACCATGACTTCCATGAACTCCATGATTTTATAAATGACAAAAGTGTAGGAAGACTTGGTAAGAAGACTTCGTAACTTTATTAATGGGCTTCTGATTTTTTATTTATCTTGGCTACATAGTCACAACCCAACTCATTGATTCCGATCCAACAATTCCAAGTCTATTTGCATGGAGCATTCGAGACTCAATGATGGTTACTGAGGATAAACAACTCTTGATACCACACGAAAGTTTGATGCGGTTGATTATGATGATATTGGATCATCTTTACTTCGATTTAATTTTGTGCGTAATATGGAGTAGGAAGAAGTCAATATCCATTTTATGAGAATCATCGTGTTGTTCGGCCTGTTATTAGGTTAACTAAGAAGAACATTATTCTTACTCGCACTGGTTAAAATAGGGTTCGGGAAAAGTCTCATGTTTGCTTTCTCCAAATTTTGTCTAATTCTATTCAAATTTGAGATAACTCCCTTTGGAGACTATAGGCTGTATTATGTGTGTAACACTTAAAAATGAGAAAAAGACATTTAATAAAATTATGACAATTTATGATCCACCCGATCAACGTTATAGGATATTGTTCGTGTTGTAACTCAAACATGAATAGGTTGTCGAATGTTACTCTACGTTTTAAAAATTTTGTATGCTTTTGTTCTTGTTGATGTTCATTTTCATATTCGTTCAACGAATTTGGTGTTATTTTTCCCTCTAATTTTTTTTCTAAGGATGTTTGGCACATCTAAATTCTTCGCCGATGCCTTGTTTGGATCATTTTGTTTATAATTATTCTTGTTTCAGGATCAATCTGTAATAATTTAGTAATTGAAAAAATGGGCCATATAATTTAAGTTTAATTGGATCCCCAACCTACTTTGGAGCTATTTGTGAGTTCAAAAGATAAAAGAAAAAATGTTTTTATTTTCTACAATATTTCAACTTAATTTTATCGAATATAAACTTTTGAGTAATGTTACCAAATTCATTTCGTTCAAATCCCTTAATTTTTATCGGGTTGTTGAATATTTATTAAATATTTAAAAAAAATAAAAAAGAGTTTAAAATGAAAGGTGGATTCGAATCTATTGACATATTCGTTAAATTTAAAATACTAATCAACGACATAACACTCTACGGAGAATGGCATAATACAACATGTTGATTATTACTCATTGCCAGCTTGCACTACAACAACCCATATTTATGTCATGTCCCTTCCCCAACTACTACCAAATTTCACCTTTTAATCAAACTTTGAAGTTGAGCAATTTATAATACTCTAAACCTAAAAAACTTTTTGTCTAATTTTTGCATCGTATTCTCATAATATAAACCATTTTCTTTTTCTTTTTAGTTTTATTATTAAACATTAAACGTTTGTAACACTAAATTCATTCCATTGATTTATTATAACAATTGAATTTTTTTTATTTCTACGCAAAATACTACAAGAACGACAACCAACTATAAAAATAACTCGCCAATAAATTCCATCTGATTAGAACCTCGGATTTCATGATAAAAAATGATTAATTCTACATTAAAAAATACACATTAGCCAAGCCAATATGACTAATTTACTACAAGTAATCTTAATAATAATTAGGTTAACACAAAATTAGATCACCGGTAAGATCTGAGAATAGCGCCGCAAAAAGTGCAGATGATCGCTCGCCAAGTCTTCCAGTAGAAAGGAACGCAGCAGAATCTCGTTGAAGTCTTCATATCGGCAACGCTGGCCCCGCCGCCGCACCGGGAACATGTTCCGGCAGCTGGCTTGCTTGTCCTCACCTTTCTTGTCTGATCCACAAGAAAACAGAAGAATACCATCCCTATTTCTCTCTTGATGAACTAAGGCCGAAGGCAGTGTACTTATAGAGATACTCGCAAAACAGAACGCTGACAAGAACAAGACAACTGTTATTGAATTTTATTATTAAAATTTTGTATGGGAGAAGAGAAGGTACATGTGACTTTAATATTTTCCCGGCCCCAACAGTTTCTTCCAAACTATTTAATAAATGCTCAAAACACGCGGTTGACTTTATTATTAAATTATTGTTCAATTAATAAATATATATGGTCGATATTTAATAAACATTAAATTTAATGTAAATATAAGGTAAATTAACAATCAAACAAAAATCCTACTTATTAGCTTAGATTTTCTACATTTTGCATCGTAATTCATATTTGTTGCACGGAACTCTATTTTTTTAAGAAAATTGCAATTCAACATGTTTGTAATCAATGTTTTTATACTGATCTAAAGTACCGTTTTAATCCGGATCGGCATGAACGATACGGCCAATATACCGTTCGATACAAAAAAAATAATTTTTTATATTTTTCCCGGGTCGACCGGAAAACCATAGGTTTCGACACGAAAACCAGTTACCAAACGGTAACGGTTAAAATACCGGTGCCGACCGATTTTCATATACTGGCGCGGCAATATATCGACATATATGAAAAGATTGGTTGTAATACAACTTTGAAACAAACAATTCTATTGAAATTTTCTTACCATAATATTTTAAAATATCCAAGACTCTTATGAGTTAGATTATTGTGAGAGTTTTATTTTTTATGTTTTATGTGTATATTTTGTTATGAACCTTAAAATTTCTATTTATTAGATGCTGAAATTCAAATTGTCTTACATTGAAATTGTTATAGAATATAGAATTATTTATAAGAGTGAAATGTTACCATAGTAATAGACTTGTTCAATTCTATTACGATGTCGTCTCCACCTTTTATATGTCATATTTGTGCATAATCGCATCGTTTTTTGGCTCGACTCTATAATTCCAATATGGTATCAAAGTTTGTTTGGTCAAAATCCTGATTATCAATACAGGGAAAGTCTAATTCATTTAATTTCAATGTCCAAATTTTTCAAGTATTTGGATTTGAGAGGCATGTTGAAATGTCAAATTATCACACATTGGGATTGTGATTGAATTTGGAATTATTTAAAAGATGGAAAATGTGTCATATTAATAGACTTCTTCCGTTTGTTACTGTGTGACATCCTCCATTTATACGACATATTCGTATATACTTCTATCGTTAATTTCGATCATACTCTATCATTTCAATATTAGAAAACATTCTTTATCTATATTATTATAATTTAATATTAACAAGTCTTATTTATGGTAGTGTTGGGAGTCTTGGGACCGTGGTTTTATGAATTTTTATTTAAATCTATTTGTCATATTATACGTGAGCATTATATACATTTATTTATTTGTCAATTGTTACATGACAATGATCATTATTCATTATCATGATATCAAGTGTCCCAATTATTCTGATTTCAAATATATTACTTTGAAAGCAATAATGATATTGAAATATGATATACTCGGTATGTCATAATTTTTTAAGAATACATATTTGAAGACCCCAAAGGATAAATTATGGTACACAAATTATTAAATAAGAGTTACTAATTTTAGTTTGAAATATGAAGACGAAGGGGTAAGAGGTTAAACTAATTCATTTTACTTTTAATTAATTTAGTATGCTTTCAATTGACGTTTGGACTTTTAGATAAACAATTACTCAAGTTTGGATAAAGAATGAAGTATAAATTTAGAGGTAAAAGATAATGAAATATTTGGATTGATATTTACACATGTGATAATATGATATTAGGCAAGTTTTATGCAAAGTATAATCGAAAAAGTTACGAAATTGATTTTAACACTAGGAAATACTTGATTAATGTCTATCTGAACATACTTGGAGTTACTGAAGAAACCATGAGCTTGCTCTTAAAGTAATGAAATGTTGTAGTTGCTTTGTAATATGTATTACTAATTAAGCTTATGAATATGATTGTAGTTTAATAAAAACATACCTAAGATACTAATTAGTACCATCATGATTTTAGTTAGACAAAGAAAGCTACAAAATAATAACACATAATGAAAAGAAACAAGAACAAATGATACAGTGAAATGTGTTATATTTTGATTGATTATTGAAATATAACAAATTAGAATACTACACGTGCGTTTGAGAATGTTAAAATGGATAAGTATGAGTTTTCAAACACAAGAAAGTCGAACAAGAACCATTTCAGACATTGAAAACAACGAAGAAGAGGAAAATTAGAGACGAAGAGTAAACGGGTGAGAGTTTCGTTTAGTTGTTGATTTTTATGCTTTAGAAATGATAGAATCCTAAAGTATCATAATATTTGACAGGAATATGTCTTTAACGATAAAGATAGGTAGGATAAAAGAAAATACAAGAGAAAGAAAAGAGGTATACGGAGTTATTAAATTAGTAACAAGCAAATTGTTTTTACAACATTCTATATGATTATGTAAATATACGATTTTACTGGTGTTGATCGGCTATATGAAATCTTATGATTTTCAAAGTGTTGTTAAACTATTTTTTTCTTAGGCAGCAACATATGCTCTTGTTTCAGGATTAAAGTAGAATGATTGGGAACTCCAAGTGCAATGTTTATCTTTACATGTTAAAGCTCTATGAATCAGGTTTCCAATGAGTATTTTTACATGATTTTACGAGATCATTTGGGCTCTCATATTTCATCTAGTTTAAAAGGCTGTCAAGCTGCACTATGAGAATTCTATGTTATGTGACATGTATGAATTTAAGATTTGAGGGAATGTTGGACGCACGCCTTTAGCAACATGGATATTCCATGGTATGAGCTAAATGTCAGACTAGCTTCAGTATGAGATTATGAAATCCAATATATGATATGGTACCACATATTATGATATGTTATGGTTGATCCTCTCGGGTGTTGATGGGAGAGTGACATCTTTTGTCCATTCGTTGAGGTGAGGCATAAGCTCACGATCACTTGACCTGTGGTGAGGCCAAATCCATGCGTTCGGAGAGGACTGAGACATGTTACCAACTCTAAACCATAATTGCAAAGATAATGAAAGATGTGTAGTCTTATGTGCTTACGTTAATATAAATGTTTATTGTACATCTATGATTATGTGTTGCATTTCCATAGCGTGTTTTAATACTTGTTTCATATTCATTACCGCCAGCCTATCCCAGGTTATATAAGATTCTTATAGATGGTATCAAAGATCACTTGCCAATTGCTAAAGAAATGAAGTTTGTTAGATTAATTTGTTGTTAATATTGCATTTAATATATGATTTGAATGATGGTTAGTGAGGTACTTCCGGAGATAAACATGACTTGTGAACGCTGAATGACAATTGAGATTCTTAATAAAATTTGAAATGATTTCTTGTATATGAATGTTCAGTTATGGCATTGTGTGCAATCGTAGTGTTTGAGCACGACATGTCATGTGTTATGGTAATTATATATGTAAAGTTGGGGCATGACACACCACATATTAATAATTTATATTTTTTGCTTATAATTAATTCAATGAATTATATCTTGAAGGAATTATGTTCTTAGGTCAAAAACTCAAAAATCATATAAAGAACCAATGGACAACCAAATCCACAAAGAGAGATTCACTATTGTATTGTTAAAATGATAACAACAATACTATAAACTTTCCAATAATATCATCTCCAACTATATTTGTCTGAAAACTTCATTCTTTCTCCACATTATTTTTATCTATATACATATATCATAATTTTTTTTTATTTTTAACATTAATATCAATATTTTTATAAATAATTTTCGTATCATCTCTATAACAATATCCAAACAGTTATAGTTTTTAACTTTTATTTTATATATTAATGTTTTTTATGAAAATACCAATTATTTGTAATGATATTCTTATTGTATAAATCACATTTGAAAATTAAATTAATAGTTGTTATTTTTACAAGTATGAAACATTTTAGAACATTGATTAATTTTTTATTGCATTTTCTAATCTATAGTATAATCGATCGTTAAAAACTGAATAATCGAAAGACTAAAATCAATAACCAGGTAACCGAAAAGAATAAAATCGGCGACTAATTGGTCTGATTTTTGTTTTGTAAAATTACATTTCAAAATCGGTTAATGACACCGATTAAAACCGATATATCGTAAATCGATCATTTTCGCAAACCTAATACCAATCAATCATAATATTTTCGATAAAATCAACAATCGATTTAAACTTTATATATTATATATATATTTATTTTAAAATATTAAAAATCATATTTTACTTTAAAAAAAAATCATTCAAGAGACTTTAACTATGATTGATTAGAGAGAGTAGAACACTATCTCTCCTCAAAGAATGTTAGTTTAAATGAGTTGTCATTTTCTTAAAAACAAAACTTTGCATGTGCGCGCCCAATCAGGGGTCCAAGGCCGGAGAAGACCTAAAGGAACCATGGATCCAAGGAAGTCCCAACATGAAGTCAGAATTTTTTCACTCTGAAAAATATCCATCTTCATTTGTTGGGCCTTGTCCTTTATAAACATAGTCCCTTGGATGTGTTGGGTAATATATGTGTGCAAAAAATCTTGATGAGTTAGAAGAACTTGAAATAATAACAATGTTGAAGAATACAAAGAAAAACGACATAAGAATGTGTAAAACAACGTGATCGGTGGAACGGTCAAATATACTATTGGAAGAAGAGTATATCATACCCGCACACGAATTCTCTCATACTCGTAGACGACAAGACATTATGAACCTAGGTCATACAAAACAATGAACACAAACCTTCTTATATATTGGAGAAGATGAAGATAATTAAGGTAATTAGCAAATATTTTCTAATATTTGATCATATCCAAATATATAATTTTTCATAATCAAATCATATATATATTTATCATTCAAATTTGATACGATCTTGTTTCCTTGAATATCTCCTTCCAATAACTAACTACAATCCTAGATAGATCGCCTCCATTAGACAAATATGTCCTTGGATTTCCTAAGTTTGGTCATCGATTTATTCCCTCCGTCTCATATCGTGCCCACTCACAATTATCCATCTATATTATGTGATCGATCAACTTGACCGATCGACCTATGTCGATCACCCACCATCGGCACCAAATCATGCCCGTCACCTAAGTTCGCACTATTGACAACAATGTCGATCGTCATCCAAGCGTAGTAGATCGTCATCTGATCTCAACACTAAACAAGACGTCCATGTCGTCTACATGGAGTATTGGAAAGCCTGTAATTAGATTCCTTCAACTCTAACAAAGACACATTGTATTTGTACAGTAAGGCAAGACTGTACTTGGAGGCCATCCAATGGGGCTCATTCCTTATAATTACCACCATAGTTCCACTTCCTTCCCCTCACATTCAAAAGAACTCTTTGCACACTAGAACCAAGCACTCACTCGATGCAACCTATAGCCTCACGCTTAACTTGTCTTCTAGGGATGACACACAAAAATCCGAAATGGATCTTGGCTGGCTTAGAGTGGAGTACAATATTTAGGAGGGATGCCTGTCAGTGCACACCAAAGATGGGGCGAAGCATAGCTTACTGTCATACCCCTCAATTTTAGAATATAAAACAAGAGGTGGATGACACGCCGTGCTTCGAAAAAGAAACACAAGGTTTATATCGTAGGATTTATTCTCAAATTTTATTTAAAATCCGTATATACAAAAGGAAACATGCATATATCAACTAAGATTCCAAACATTATACAACTACAATACAAAACTACTATACAATACTAAGCGTTAAGCGGAAATCTTACAACGTAGATAGTTTATTTTACACGCCGACAACTGATCTTCTACCCTTTAATATTCCTCTGAGGTACCTGAAGGAGGGAGTGGTCATGAGTCTGAAATAAATAAAATACAATGCAAATGAAACATACATATGTAAACAATCATAACATCACATAATGAAACAATAACACATATGACAACACTTCTTTTTCTTTCAATTGTCATGTAAGGTCTGGTAACCCATCTAAAACCATGAATTTAGCATCACCATAGTTTCAGATACCGTAATCGTATCCTATCGCACCTCAGAGATGGACAAGAAGTGCAACCAACTCATCAACACCTCTAAGATTTGGTCATATCATATAATATAAGAGCTTTTTTTATTTTATGGGCCGTACCCCATATTTTCCTCAACATGCTAGCCTGCTATTTAGCCATAACCATAGTAAAACCATGTTGCTAGTGATGTGGATCCACAAACACTTGATTTTTCACATAAACAAGTAACAATTTACAAAAACAGCATGTATTAAAGGAAGTGCAGTTTGATACGCTGTTACACCAGATCTATTTTGAGAGCCATGATTACCTTTTAAAATCATTTAAAAATTCCCAGTATATGCCAACTCATGTGGCTACCATATACAAAAAGAATCACATTAATCAGAGCTCTCAAACGTTCCATAAAAATCATTGAATACACCTCATGTGACACTGCTGCAGATTAATAACAGTTTTGCGACACTTTGGAAAATATGGCATAAAATTGTATTATGAAATCTTTCATGTACCAAACATATTTTTACCAATATATATAATGAATAAGGAGTAAAACCATGTATGGGTTTTCACAAAATACTATACCAAATGATACCATAAAATTTATACATTTCACATAATCATAAATTTAGAAAAACTGTTTGTAGTTTATCTCAAACTCAATCATACAACTTACCTCTAACTTTCTTCTGATTTCTAAACTTTCAAGTATTATTCCACATCTTAGAAGTCATTTCCTGATGATAAACACAATACCCTTGACATTTATATCAAATAATCCTATAAATGAACACAATTTCATTCAAAACCAACCTTGGTTGTTCTTGGCTGTATTTTTCTATTCTCTACCCTCTAGCTTTCGAAAATTTTATGAAAAATAGTTTATTTGCCTCATAATATGTTCAATATTATCTACATCCAAGCCTAGCACACTTGGTTTGCTTTAGGAAAGTTAAAATGGCATCCAATCATCATTTTACACCTATATTTTTACTTAATTTGTCTATGTAGTAATGTTTTCATCAATATAAGTTAAGTGTTTCTATTTATCATAATAAACTAGATCAATGTCTAAGGATGTGTTACATATATACTTCAAGAAAACTAATAACTTCTATCAACATGTCATTGTAATCATAATTTAACCATACATATTTCTCAACATTAACCCTTGTAACTTTAATTGTTTTTCTCATACTATGCAAAGTCTCACACTTACAGAGGGTCGATCTACACTATTTGGTGTAGTGTTGATCAATCTAGATGTAGGAATGGAACCAAGCTCGCCCGCCCTAACAATGTAGCCCAAACACAATTTATCTTTAAAGTGAAACTAAATTTTGAATATAAACTTTCCATTATTTGACTAATCATCCCACTTACCTTAATTTTTTGCGATGTCCCCAACTCTATCCTCAAATCCCAAATTATCACCATTTCTCTACTCTCGAATCAGTGCCTAAACAACGATGACCAAGGACACGATCCTAATTGAAAATTAACAGCCTTCTCACGCTTTAACAACGGCTCCCCCACTCCTTTTCACAATTAAAACGAAGAAACATAAATCGCATGAGATTACGACTAACACATGCTTCCAAATTACCATTATTTTGTGTACAAAAGATTATTAAATCAATACTAAAAAAGAGAGTAAAATAAGAATTTATTCTGCGCAAAGCTTGTATATAGGAAAAATAGATAAGAAGCAATAACTTTTATATTAAATGTGCCAACAAATTCTATCCCACCATATTTCAACCGGTTCATATATGACGTGACACGGTTCTAAAATTAAACAATAATCCATATTGGATAGGATCGGAAGTGTTACCGGTTCACGGTCAAAGCGATCGAACCAGCCGGTCCAGACCGGTTTCAAAATCTATGTGCATGACAAACAAAACCAGGTGTGCCCAAATTACGAAAATACCCCGACGTAATTTTATCTCAAAATCATCTAAAATCACTCAAAACATCATTAATGGCATGTCGAGCAAACCCGAGCTGCCAAATTTATGAAAATACCCTCAAAGTCACTTCACCTCGAAATCATCCAAAAGCACTCAAAACTTCATTAAGGACGTGCGAGATGAATCCGGAATGTTTAAAATACAAAAATAACCTCAGCGTCATTTCGCATCGAAATACTCAATATAAAGTATTAAACTTTAAATTCAAAGATAACTAAAACAAGCAATAAGCCAAAAACACCCATAAGAAATAAATTGAAGCATGTCTTGTATCCCGCAATAAATACACTCACAAATGATATTAACTATCAAGAATATGCTTCCAAATTCCAATTGTTTTGTGTACAAAAGATTATTGAATCAATACTAAAAAAGAGAGTAAGATAAGAATTTATTTTGCGCAAAGCTTGCATATAGGAAAAAATAGGAAAAATAGATAAAAAGCTCTAACTTTTTTATTTGATGTGCCAAAAAAATTTTGACCCCCCATATTTTAATAGGTTCGATCAGATTAACACAGATTCATATATAATGTGCACGGTTCTAAAATTAAACATTAATTCGGATTGGATCGGATCGGAGTTTTTACCAGTTCACGGTCAGACCAGACCAACTAGCCGGTTCAGACGGTATTAAAATCTATGGGCATGCAAGACAAAAACCAAGGGTACCCAAATTACGATAATATACCTCTTGTGATTTCACCACGAAATTATCTAAAGTACTCAAAACATCATTAGAGGCCTGGGATGTCCAAATTACCAATAATACCCCGATGTAATTTTATCTCGAAATCATCCAAGAGCACTCAAAACATTATTAGTGGTATGTCGAGCTAACTCGATGATCAAAATTACAAAAATACCCCCGAAGTCATTTCACATCGAAATCATCCAAAACACTTAAAACTTCATTAAGGACATGCGAGACTAATCCGGAATGTTCAAAATAAGAAAATAACATCAACGTCGTTTCGCATCGAAAAACTCAAGATATATTGTAAAACATGTTAGATGCTTCACGGGGTGTACAAATTACTAAAATGTCTATGAGTTATATCAATAATCCTTGGTTTGCAGATTGAGCACCTAAGTCATAAACAATTAAGCTTTCTTAATGTGCCCGGATTGCAATGTTCCATCGAAAACTCGGATGAGAAAACCCTACCACCACAAAAATTCGTCTGGCAGATAAAGTGATTTCGACCCTAAGAACGCTGAATTCTGACACCGGCCAGTATTTTCACTGAATTCCAGCCGTAGGCCCTCTACTACAAATACTAGTTCAAGACCATCAAAATCTAACAATTCATCTAGAAATTATTCTCTCCAACAACAATTTCATCGCTAAAATTTCCTCCTTTTCAAATTCATCGTGAAAAGTTTGGACTGCATAATTCACCGTGAAAATATTAAACTGCATAATTCATCACGAAAATTCATCGCGAAAACTTGACCTTGTATAATTCATCGCGAAAATCTTTACTTATGCCGAAATTCATACCCAAACTTCGAACTTTTCATGGCGTTTTAGCCTTAGCATATAATCAAACTAAAATCCGCATAATAAAACATAATGTCTTCCACCTCATAATATGATTCATATTCCACTGGTGAAACATATGCGCATGGAGCGCCACGAAGCGATGAACGACCCCATGATCCAATAGTAAAGACATTCAAATAATTCGATCAGAGACCTTAAATGGGGAAAAACGAATGGGAGTCTCTGAAAAAGAATTGTTACTTTATTGAAGAATATGTCTTCACCACCCAGGTCCTCATGATGATATACCAGTTAGTTGGTGTAGAATGTCTATAGAGCATATGCAAAATGGTGTTCGGTTGCCGTTACACCCCTTCATCTTAGAAATACTGGATTTTCTCCAACTTAATACGAACTCCTTTGGATACAATATATCATATATCATCTTCACTTCGCCTGCCAAATAATGAAATCTATCGAACTATTCTTTAATTTTTTCCAAATCGTTGCTCTTCTATCCCAATGGGTTATGGGGTCTATATTTGCGTCTTAGAGAAAAAAACGGTCCTTTTCATTTTTCGCTGTAGAAATCCAATCATGACGACAAGCTATGTTACTCTAGGTGACCTTTAGTAATTAGGTTGGCATTTATGCCATGAGTCGTCCATGGTGTTTCCCATTTCGGATAAGTTCCGTTTTCGGAATGGAGAGATCTATACCCAAACCATCTATACTTATAGAACCCTCTATCGTGCAATTCTATGGGTTCTTATTTGAACGGCTTCACACCAATTGAACTTCCGAAAGCCTTTTCAAAGTCCACATCATGATTGTTGCATGAATTCCGCAATTTCCGGCACACATTCCTTTTTCCGTTTAAATAGGAAATTCACTTTCTAGCCTCCTCTGGGAATTTGATTCTCAATCCATTAACATACTCATTACTTCAAGGTAATATATTAGCATGCGTTTACAACCGATCATGTGTATTTATTGCATGTAGCTCAATTAACGACTGCCTACAAAGGCTCTCTTTTACATGACATGCTTGATTTCTTAGTGAGTGCGAACAATCAAGAATATTATTATTTAACTTTAATAGAGGAAATCATGACTGCGGAGCGCCTTGCGAAGGAGGAAGCTAAAAGGAACTTCGTCCAGACAAGTGTCGGCTAAGCTCAACGAGTTCCAAGAAAGGAATACTGAGAGTCTTGACAAGGATGGCCAAGCTTCCGAGAAAGAGGTTAAGGCTACGAGCAAGACCATAAAATTGCTCCATATGAATGCCAAGAATGAATAGCTATAATTTAATCTTTGTGATGTTGAATCCTCTCAAGTTTCTATTTATGAACGAAGTCCTAAATTTCCATAAAATTGTTTTTCTTTATACAAAACTTTAATACATATATTGGCTCAATAATATGTCGTATACAAAATGTTGCATAATATAACCCGACCAAATCAGATATTGATTGTTTTTATTCACATAATTTCAAACAATTTCTATTATAAATAAGAAAATTCATGTCATATATAATGCAATTTCTTAACGACTCCAATAATAAATAAGAAAAAATGTTTTATCCATACTTTACTTTTCTGACCAATTTGATTATTATAAGAACATTCATGTCATAACATAACATGCTGATCCTTCATATCATAAGTAACAAAATTTGAGTATACATAAAAAAATTATTTGATCATTCTGACCATATGTAACAGAGATTTGAGTCTTCTTGACAATAATCACTTGATCACTTTGATACATATTGTTAAGAGTAAAAATCTACTCTGTGATGTTTTATAATCAGGTGAGGATACCGCTGATATACGGTTGCCGTAAGGAGAGCAAGAGTTTATACGTGGGAAACCCGAGAACCAGGAGGAAAACCCACGGGGCACCAAACTTAGGAAGAATTCACTAAGAACTTTTGATCAGGAACTCTCCGGAGAGCTTGTCCTTCAACATTTTCAGACCTCTCCCTTTTATAGACAAACATTCTACATATTTTAATTACACACAATCTTATCGTAATCTATTACGATCTCACCGCAGCCACCTCGAGCCAAATTTTGAGACTTTTGTGCATGCCAAAGCCGCATACCGCCGCCTGGAGTAATGGCGCAGCCTTTGTTAACATTTCTACTGAGGATTCCGATCGCACACCCTTCTTCCAACAATTCATTACCGATCCTGCAACACTCCGTAGGGTACCGATCGACTGACCATCGATTCTCTCGTCCGATCGGCAAGAGGATATTATCGTCCGATCGGTCATATCACATGACCCTGATCGTATCATCGTAAGTCATGTATTAACATTAGCCCCTCAACTTCAACCGATCGTCAAAGTCGAACGTCGGAGGGAGTTGATATTGTCGTGACTTACATGTAGCCACAAATCGCCAATAAATATACCGATCGACGCCAACGCATTCAAACTCTATCTCCCTACTCATCGTGTCAGATATGCTCATCTTGAAAACCGTGAGGAAGCCAGAAAGTCACAATCCTGGTCGTCCACGTGGCACAATCCTGAACGTTGCTCATAAACAAAACCCTTGTCACCGTCGCAATTCCAATCGTGCATCCGAATACACTTCAACCCTCTGCTTCCAGGCGATTTCAACCCATTATCTCCGGCGATTATTCTTCTCCGTCAAACACAAGAATTACACATGTTTATTTTACTTTCTCTGCTTGTACGACCTTTAAATTAGGTTTTATTTTCTTACCGCGAGCCAAACGTTATTTTTCCTAATATCCCAGCAAGTTT
>RWGZ01000992.1:1073098-1137342 GCA_009725065.1 Utricularia reniformis | reverse complement strand
ATAGAGCCTGTTAGATACACGGATTGGGTCGCGAATCCAGTGGTGGTCCCAAAGACGAGTGGTGGCTAGAGAGTTTGCATCGATTTTACTGATTTAAACAAAGCATGCCCGAAGGATACGTATCCGCTGCCGGCCATTGACATGATGGTGAATGCGGCCTGTGGCTTTGAAAATCTTAGTATGTTAGATGCCTTTAAGGGATAAAACCAAATTTTCATGTATTGTGAGGACAAGTTGTTTACTTCATTTATGACAAAAAAAGGCATTTTTTGTTATAGAGTTATGCCATTTGGGTTGAAAAATGCTGGGGCCACCTATCAACGTTTTATGAATTCGATGTTCAAAGATATGATCGGAAAGTCTTTGGAGGTTTATATCGACGATATATTAATAAAGAGTAAACATGTGGATAATCACATCCAGTATTTGAATGATTGTTTTGGGGTGCTGAGAAAGTATAGAATGAAATTGAATCCACTCAAGTGTGCTTTTTGTGTGAATGGAGGCAAATTCCTTAGCTTTATGGTATCTGAAAGAGGAATTGAGATGTATCCAGATAAGATAACAGCTATCCAAGAAATGACCCCTCCGACGACTGTTAGGGAATTTCAAAGGCTAACTGGGAGGTTAGCCTCATTAAATCGCTTCATCTCGCGATCTGCAGAGAGAAGTTTGCCGTTTTTTAAGGTTTTGCGTAAAACAAATCTATTGTATTGGGACGACGAATGTAGCAGGGCTTTTGAGAGTTTGAAAGACTATCTGAGTAAACCACCGTTTATGTCTCCTCCATCTCCGGGAGAACCGTTGGGTTTATATTTATCAGTGACAAAAGAGGCAGTGAGCGTCGCTTTGGTCAGACTTAGCGACAAAGAGTACAGACCGATATATTATGTGAGCAGGAAATTTCAGGGAGCGGAGTTCCGATATACTGATTTAGAGAAGTTCGTATTATCCCTGATTGTCGCCTCAAGGAAATTGAGGCACTATTTTCAAAGACATCATATTGCAGTCTTGACAGATCAGCCTATCCGAAGCGTGTTATCAAAGATTGATGCCTCTGGTAGGCTAGCGAAGTGGAATATCGAATTGGGAAAGTATCAGATAGAGTATATCTCCAGGCGAGCATTAAAGGCCCAAGTATTAGTGGATTTCATAGTAGAGATGACTCATCGGAGGAATTGGGTATTCAGGAGTATTGGGACGCCTTTGTCGATGGATCGGTATCTGCCGGGCGAGCTGGTATTGGTGTTTATTTTAAAGAAAGGAAATCTGGTGAAGAACATGACTATGCGGTAAAGTTGCGCTTTTCTGCAACTAACAACGTCGCCGAGTATGAATCCTTGATATTGGGTATTAACTTGGCATTGGAAATTGGAATAATTCGTTTGCATGCTCATTCTGATTCGCAGTTAGTGGTAAATCATTTGTGCAGGTATTTGGAAAAGCTCAAAGAGGCGGCTAAGAATCTTAAGATGTTTACGCTTACATATATCCCGAGGGAGGAAAACACGCGTGCAGACGGTCTTGCAAAGGCGGCGAAGATTTTAGAACTGTCGGATGAGTCGAAGATAACAACAATGATCCACTACCAGCCCTCTGTCAGTCCATTGGAGAAACAGATAGCCGAGGTGTCTAATTTGGGACTTTCGAATGAGACATGGTTTTTATTGGATGCCATAACCGACGAGCCATCATGGAAGGATGCTATTGTGAATTATCTAATCAAAAGAGAATTGCCTATCGACGAAGGCGAGGCCCGAAGAACTATGCAAAGAGCTACAAATTTTGTCTATGTGGATGATAAGTTGTATAAGAAGAATTTCGGAGGCCCATATCTTCGTTGTTTGTCCCCAGTACAGGCAAAGGCCGTTATAGAAGAAGTCCACGCTGGGGACTGATGTGATCATTCAGCAGGTCGATCCTTAGCAAATAAAGTTAAGAGGGCCGGTTATTTTCGGCCAACACTGGTGAAAGATTGTGTGAATTTTGTTCGGGCTTGTTCCGCTTGTCAGTTCCACTCGAACGTGCATCACGTACCGAGAGCTAGCATGAAACCTTTACCAACAACATGTCCTTCCGATATGTGGGGCATCGATATTTTAGGACCGTTTCCGAAGGCACCTAGCCAAAAGAAGTTTTGCATCGTGGATGTGGAGCATTTCTCTAAGTGGATAGAGGTTGAAGCTGTATCACGCGTTCGGGAACAAGAGGTTATCAGCTTCCTTTGGAGGTACATTGTGTGCCTATTCGAAATTCCCAGGATTTTGGTGTCGGATAACGGAATGCAATTTGCCGGTAAGAGAGTAAATGAATGGTGTGAGAGTTATGGAATTGAACAGCGGTTTACCTCCGTGGCAAACCCAGAAACAAACGGGCTTACAGAGGTAATCAATCGTATTATCCTACAACAGCTGAAAACACGAATAGACGAATCCAAAGGCTCTTGGGTAGATGAATTGCATAATGTGATGTGGGCATATAGGACATCACCAAGATCCACTACCGGGTTCAGCCCTTTCTCTTTAGTATATGGCTCTGAGGTCGTGTCTCCAGTTGAAGTGACTATTTTATCGGAAAGAGTTATCGCTTATGACGAGGTGTTGAACGAGGCTATGAGAAAGTAGGACCTTCACTGTATTGATTATATCCGCGATAGAGCCGCCATACGAATGGAGGTATGTAAAAGGTGGATGGCTAATAAGCACGACAAAGGCGTTCGACCTATGTTGTTAAAAGTTGGAGACTTGATTCTTAAGAAAGTGGAAGTCTGAAAGCACGTTGGCAAGTTGGATCGAAAGTGGGAAGGACTGTACAGAGTAACGGCCGTAGTGAAGGAAGGAACGTACAAAATCGCAAATTTGAGCGGGGAGGAGCTGCCACGGACTTGGCATATTTCCAATTTGCGCAAGTATTATGTATAGACGTGACTCATCGATCTTTTTGAAAATAAAATTTCCCCTCTTTTTGTGGTCATTTTCTAAATTTTTAAGTATCTTTTTTGACGGCATGAATCCAATCGACTAGGGGACTGGTGAGGTAGGAGTAGATCCATTGCTGATATTACCCGGGTATATTTCTAGCGCTTATCAATACCCGGAGACTCGTTCGACGCAGTTATTGGTATTTTCGGTATTTTTGGTATTTTTATCGGATGGCGTTCTCAAATGGTATTCTCACAATTCTGGCCCGCTAGGCCCCATGTAAAGTCTCTGTAAGCATTTTGATATGTTTCGGTTCATTTCGGCCCCAGACAGGGCCATGGGTATTTTCGTAATTTGCCACCCGGGAGCGCACCGGTCTGGTGCGATGAGGTTATGTGGCCGCATATTCGCTACCTGGAAGCAGTGGATTATTTTACAGGGTCCTCTGGTATTTTCTCATCAATATCCTCGCCTAATTCTGGATCGAGACGCATTTCCGAAGTTATATTGCGGAACGGTATTTTTTCTAATTTAATTGGATATTAGTTGAGGTGTCTTGGGCTTAATCTAATGAAGTTGGACTCTTGGGCCTAGGCTTGTGTTTTGGGCTACATTTCTCTATAAATAGAGGTCCTAAGGCATTGAGAAAGGATTCGGATCCTTTTCGTATCTCCCAAGGCAAGACTTTCACTCGAAATCGCGAGANGGACTCAGCTGAAAGAGGTGGATGTTCAAGTGAGTTAGGAGGTTTGAAATGAATGGGTGAAGCGGAAAGCGGAGACCACACTCTAGGTACTCAAGACAGATAGTGTGGGTACCAACCGGTGGACGTAGGATCCGATCAGAGGGACCCGGTTGATAGAGGACACAGTCGGAAGGGAAGTGGTAATCCTCCACCAAAGATTTCCACTTCCGAGGGTGCATGGTGAAAGGCCGATCAAAAGACTTTAGGACACCGACAGCAGGACTCCGAGAACCGGCTAAATTCTCGAGACGTGTGAGCCGATCGAAAAAATGTGGATACGGGTTCGTAATTGGAGAGCGGAAAGCAGAAAGGCTCGAATTGGAACTCCCCGAGTTGGATGAGGAGTCCGAGGAATGAGAAGACGAGGCATCGGAATTCGAGGAACGAGCGGAGTCGGAAGACATGGTGTGGAATTCTCGAAATTAAGGTTTTTGGAATTTTTAGAAAATTTTCAGATTTTTACAAGTGTCTCGCGAGAATTCGCACCAAATGTCGCGAGAGTAACTGTTCCGTCGCGAGATTTCGTTAAGGTTTTTAAGTCTGATTATACTGTTCCGTCGCGAGGTTTCGTTATCAGTTTTAAGTCTGTGATTAACTGTTCCGTCGCGAGATTTCGTACCAAATGTCGCGAAAGGAACTGTGCAGAACGTCGTCGCGAGATTTCGTTCAAAATGTCGCGAGAGGTACTGTATACTGGAAGTTGTCGCGAGATTTCGTTCAAAATGTAACGAGAATGCAGCGAAGTGGAGTATTTATAGAGGAATTTTCCGAGCCGAAAAATCTCGAGATTTCGGCCCGAGCTCAGAATCTGATGTTCTTAGTGTCAAAACGATCGCGTCTGCGAGGGGTTTTCAACCCTACTACCCGTTTTTCCGTGAAAATTCCCGAGCAAGTATCAACTTTCGGGACGAGCCGTTAGTATGTGGTTTACGACTCAGGCTCTGAATCTGGAAACCAGGGGACTATTGATATTACCCGGGTATATTTCTAGCACTTATCAATACCCGGAGACTCGTCCGACGCAGTTATTGGTATTTTCGGTATTTTTGGTATTTTTATCGGATGGCGTTCTCAAATGGTATTCTCACAATTCTGGCCCGCTAGGACCCATGTAAAGTCTCTGTAAGCATTTTGATATGTTTCGGTTCATTTCATCCCCAGACGGGGCCAGGGGTATTTTCGTAATTTGCCACCCGGGAGCGCACCAGTCTGGTGCGATGATGTTATGTGGCCGCATATTCACTACCTGGAAGCAGTGGATTATTTTACGGGGTCCTCCGGTATTTTCTCATCAATATCCTCGCCTAATTCTAGATTGAGACGCATTTCCGAAGTTATATTGCAGAACGGTATTTTTTCTAATTTAATTGGATATTAGTTGAGGTGTCTTGGGCTTAATCTAATGAAGTTGGACTCTTGGGCCTAGGCTTGTGTTTTGGGCTACATTTCTCTATAAATAGAGGTCCTAAGGCATTGAGAAAGGATTCGGATCCTTTTCGTATCTCCCAAGGCAAGACTTTCACTCGAAATCGCGAGATTTCAACACTGCAGCTCCTTCTCGCGAGATTTCGTACCAAATCTCGCGGCCAGCTCCTTCTCGCGAGAAATCAGACCAAACGTCGCGACCGAGCCAAGCCTTAGCCCAGACCCGCGACATTTCGCACCAAACTCGCGACTGACCTCCTCTCGCGAGTTTCTGAACCATTTATCGCGACCAGGCTTGCCACAGCCTTGTCCCGCGACATTTCGTTATATTTGGGCCTTTTGGAGTATATTTGATCGTTTTTCGATCCGTTTTCACCCGTATCATCGCTATCATCTCATTGTAATTGTATCACTTGACTATTATAGTGAAAACCAAGGTAGAGCTTCGCTCTCCCGAGGACGTAAGCCCACACATTGTGGGCCCAACCTCGTATATCGCTCATGTCCCCACAACAATATAAATTACGAATTAATCATAAATTGACTGATCTAAAAATAAATATCCAAAACATTTTTAGACTAGATCAATTGCGTTTTAGTACGAAGGAGGATGGAATAAATTAAATAAATTAGATTAGAAACGCAATGTACCACGTGTCCTATAGTCGATCATTTTCAAACTCGTCAAATTAAATACTGTGTCAAAATATTTTGAACGTGATGAGTCTTCCTGTCCGCGGCAGAACCCTCTATACATAATGACTGTTGGAATATGTTAAGAGGCATGTTTGTTGTGATGTATATTTCCGTGGCAAATCAGGGTGCAAGTATATACCTGACTCCTCCATGATACGCCGACGAGGGTCGCGCCCTCGCCGGACGCTGGTCCTTTTCCGCATGTCACCGTCTTATGGACGGGCCAAATGACACCATTTTATGAACAGGTCGAAAGTGCGATGGCACCGTCTTATGGACGGGCCGAATGACACCGTTTTATGAACGGGTCAAATGTACGACGACGCCGTCTTATGGACGGGCCGAGTAAGTGTGATGGCCCTGGGTGCAAGTATATACAAACGGCGAAAGTATGATGGCCCCGGGTGCAAGTATATACCGGCGGCGAAAGTATGATGGCCCTGGGTGCAAGTATATACCGGTGGCTAGAGTGTGATGACCCCGGGTGTAAGTGTATACCGGTGGCAAAGATAGATTGGTGAATGCAGAACGGTGGACTTATTTTGAGTATCTACTCATTATAAAGAGGCGTTCGCCTTAGAGTTATCGCAGACTTATACAAGCTCCGCTACCCTGGGGACTTTTACGCATCCTTATTATTATTATATGCGTTATTATTGCGCATCCATACCGGAGATTCATATATATTCTTATTATCTCGAAAGCTTATCTCTTGATTTGGATTATTCAGAATTACATATTTCTTGAAGAATGTGGCGAGAAAGGAAAGTCAAGAAGAGGAGAAGTTGTGTTAATTAGAGTGCGTCTTTATTGGAAGTACAGTGGAGAAATTAAAAGGAAAAACGAAGGCAAATTTCATATATAAAAGGGGAATACAAAATGCGGAGAGTACAGAACTGAAAAAAACGGATATGGAGGTTTATTTCTTCTTCTTGGAGCCCGAACCTTCACCGGTTTTGCTAGGGCGCTTTCTTAACAGCTTAATTGTCGACGAGGGAGGATGAGTCTCTTTTTCTTTAGCCCCCGCAACGGTCAACTTCTCGGGAATAAAGCCCGCCATCTCGACCCCATGGCGCTCCCGAGCTCCTGTCACACTAGCAGGAATGTATAATGGGGGGTCACGTTGACCCATCACCTCCTCGTCTTTAAGAAGGTCTCCCACGAGGGGACCCACCTGTTTCGGGAATTATGCGGCCAACCTTCGAAATGCGTCAACCGATGGGCCCTCCTCGGATATTTTGACCTCCTCTGAATATAGCTGCTGGTGCAAGTCTTCCTCCATGTTGAATTGGAGCACCCCGAACGGATCCCCCGAGCAGTCTAGTTTATCTTCTGCATCCACAGGCTCGAACTTACCGGATAGACTGGAATCAAGTCTTCCCCTCTCTTCAGAAGTTAGGGATATGCCCAAGATTCTTTGTGTCTGGACACTCCATCTGAAAAAATAAAGAGCAGACGAGGTCGCGGTAGCTAGGGCCGCCAGGTTTCTGAAAGTCGGAGAATGCACTGTATACTCCCCGATCAGTTTCCGGAAACAATCGTTGATCTGGGACGGCAACCTTGCGGCTTGAGCCCGAAGACTGTCCACGGTAGATTGGAGCGACTCATTCTTTGATTTTAATTCCTTGTTCTCCTCCAAGGCCTTCCCGAGAGCCTTCTTATCAGCAGCATTGGCATCTTTGGCCTTTTTCAACTTGTCTTCGGTCTCAGCCCTAACCTCCTTCAGTTTGTCTTGAGCATATTTTTCGTTCGTTTTGAGGGTGTCGATCGATTGCTCAAGAGCATGCCTTTTCCCGATGTGAAACGCCGCACACTCCGTCAATTCACTGCGATGAACCCGAATTAGGGCATCGATCGCCTTGTTATGTTCTCCCCGGAGCGCCGCCATTTCTTGAGCATGCTTTTCCCGCTGGTTTTGTATCAACTTTTCAGCGGCTTTCTTCGTCTGCTCTCCAATTAGGTCCGGACTGTCAAGCTCCGAGTGCCTGAGCATACAGTACTCCCCTATTGCGGCTGCGGTGCTCATCTCCACAACCGTCCGCTCCATCTGAAAGAAAAGCAAAAAACGACGAAAAACATGTAAGATACGGATGAAACAAAGAGTAAGTAACGATGGCCGATCTGATTACAAACCTCCCCCATCATGCGCCGTGCGGTCGCAAACTGGCTCATCAACCGACCGAAGTCGGTGAATACCGTGTGATCATCTCGTCCACGCGGCGGTAGTGACAGATTTCTTTCAAAATACGTCAATGCTGGTCTATTGGAAACACTATCACCCCTCGGGATCCGAGAGGTGACTCCATCTTTTATTAGCACCAGGCCAGCCTGACGCCCCATCTCGAGCCATTCCTTCACTGTGTGTTTCGGTATATCTCTTATTCGGAAGGCGTCGAGGAACTCGGCGGTTAACCCACTCTTCCTATCGGGTTCCGCGATCTCCAAAACGGTGGGGCCCTCCACCGGTCTTTTCCCTCTGTCCGAAGAAGCTCCTTGAGTTGTTCTTTCCTTCGGACGGGTCTCCAGGACAATCTCCTCCACCAGCGGGTCTGCCGGTTGACCCCCGCTTATTTCGCCCTCCTCGTCATCTCCGACAATGTCCACTAGTGTCTCGGCGAAGTCGTACATCCCTTCATCGGGGGAAAACTCCCTAGCAGTAAGCTCTAACCGCCGAGACACAGGAATTAAATCTTCAGGGCTCTCGGGGGTCTCTGTAGCCGGCTCATGTCCTGCGGGCTCGTGATTCTCAGTTACTGGAGCAGGAGGTGTTGGAGTAGCTGGTCGGACCTCTTCTGCCTGCGGCACACTTTCTTGCAAGCTCCGCGCCAACTCGTCCGCGGCAGTGCGGTTCCGAGATCCGGGCGCCATCTCGAAAATCAGCTCATCTTTCTCCGTAACGAGAGTACGGAGGGATCTCAACTTATCACCTAGCTTCGAAAGATCTCCGGGGGGAGCCATTATTTTATCTGCAAAACAAGCAAGTCGCGTGATAAGTACAGTTAAAAAGGTTGAAGAACATATATACACTGGTTTTAGGAAGGTGTGCTTATCGAGGGAGAGGTGTTGAGATGGTTTATGTGTTAACGTATGGTCTAGATTCCTAATAGTCCCCTACTAAAATGGGTAGGGGCCGGAAGAATGTTGGAGGCGACCAAGATCGGGGCATAGAATAGCGTCTTTGGGGTCCAGTCAATACCATCCGATGTAGCGCACGCGGCAAGTATCCTCTCCAAAGCCTTAGGAGTAATGGATCGCGGGATAGGATAGTAAGACTCCGGAAGGAAAGGCTCCCCTTCAATTGGGAACCTCCAGGGAAGACTAAGCACGGATAAACTGGTGGAACCCACATCAGTGACAAAAAAGAAATGCTTCTTCCAGTCATGATTCGAGTGAGGAGTAGAGAATGGGAAGGGGCATTTCTTGTGCCTTTGGCGAAAAAAGATGCAACCTTGGGCACCATAATGGATAGCGGTACTGATCTGGAAAATTTGGAAAAAGCTATCGACGGTTGTCGAAATCCCGTTGGTCTCCATGAAGATGATGAAGGCAACCACCAAAGATATTGCATTTGGGTTAAGTTGGAAAAGATGGACGTTTAAAGCGGTCAAGAGAGCGGAGATGAAAGGGTGAAGCGGAAAGCGGAGACCGCTCTCTAGGTATTCGAGACAAATCGTATGGGTGCCAACCGGCGGACGCAGGATCCGATCAGAAGGACCCGGCATGTATAGAACACAATCGGAAGGGAGGTGGTAATCTTCCACCAGAGATTTCCATTTTCGAGGGTGCATGGTAAAGGGCCGATCAAAAGACTTTAGGGCACTGACAGCAGGACTCCGAGGACCGGTCGTATTCTCGAGATGTGTGAGTCGATCGAAGAAATGAGGATAAGGGTTCGTAATTGGAGAACGGAAAGCAGAAAGACTCGAATTGGAACTCCCCGAGTTGGATGAGGAGTCCGAGGAATGAGAGGACGAGGCATCGGAGTTCGAGGAACGAGCGGAGTCGGAGGACATGATGTGAAGTTCTCGGAATTAAGGTTTTTCAAATTTTTATAATTTTTTCCTGATTTTATTAAGTGTCTCGCGAGAAATCGTTCCTAATGTCGCGACTCACTGTGCAATGAGAGTTGTCGCGAGAAATCGTTTGTAAAGTCGCGAGTCACTGTCCTCTGAGAGCTGTCGCGAGAAATCGTTCGTAAAGTCGCGATTCACTGTGCTTTAAGAGTATTCGCGAGAAATCGGTCGAAAAGTCGCGAAAGAGATTGTGTTTCCGTGAATAAGTACTGTAACAGGGGGGGATCCGGTATTTATAGGGCCGGATCCTCGTGTCGGGAAAAATCCCGAGATTTTGGCTCGAGCTCAGAATCTGATGTTCTTAGTGTCAAAACGATCGCGTCTGCGAGGGGTTCTCAACCCAACTAACAGTTTTTCCAAAAAAAAAAAATAAAAATAAAAATTCCAGAGCAAGTATCGACTTTCGTGACGAGCTGTTAATATATGGTTTACGACTCAAACTCTGAATCTGAAAACCAGGGGACTATTGATATTACCCGGGTATATTCTCTTGTATTTATCCTTACCCGGGGGTTCGTCCGACGTGGTTATTGTTATTTTCGGTATTTTCATATTTTTATCGGATGGCATTCTCAAGTTGTATTCTCACAATTCTGGCTCGCTGGGCCCCGTATAAAGTCTCTGTAAGCATTTTGAGATGTTTCGGGTCATTTCGGCCCCGAACGGGGCCAGGGGTATTTTCGTAATTTGTCACCCGTGGGCGCACCGGTCAGGTGCAATGATGTTATGTGGCTGTATATTCGACATCTGGAAGCAGTGAATTATTTTACGAGATTCTCCGGTATTTTCCCATCAATATTTACACCTAATTCTAGATCGAGACGCATTTCCGAAGTTCTATTGCGGAATGGCATTTGTTCTAATTTAATTGGATATTATTTAGGTGTCTTGTGCTTAATCTAATGAAATTGGGCTCTTGGGCCTAAAACTTATTGATTGGGCTGCATTTCTCTATAAATAGAAGTCCTACGCCATTGAGAAAGGATTCGGACCCTTTTCGCATTTCCCAAGGCAAGACTTTCACTCGAAATTGCGAGACTTCGCTTTTCAGCCACTATTCGCGAGAAATCGTACCAAATCTCGCGGCCACCCTCATCTGGGTTACTATTCGCGAGAACTCGCACCGAAACTCGCGGCCACCCTCTTCTAGGTTACTATTCGCGAGAACTCGCACCGAAACTCGCGGCCACCCTCATTTGGATTACTCTTCGCGAGAACTCTTGCCTGCAGTCACTATTCGCGAGTTCTTGCTCGAGCAGTGTTCTCTGCGTTGCTCGTACAGTGTCGGCTGCGTTGCTCGAACAGTGCCGGCTGCGTTTCTCGTACAGTGACGGCTGCGTTGCTCGTACAGTGCCGGCTGTGTTGCTAGTACAGTGCCGGCTGAATTGCTAGTACAGTGTTTTCTGCGAGTTGTTGATCACAACTCCCGGCTGCCGGTTTTTTGAGCTCGACTGATCGTTTTCGATCGTTTTTCGAGCCGTTTTTCCCCGTATTATCATTATTACCTCATTGTATTTGTACCTCTTGATTATTATAGTGGAAACCAAGGTAGAGCTTTGCTCTCCCGAGGACGTAAGCCCACACATTGTGGGCCCAACCTCGTATATCGCTCGTGTCCCCACAACAATCTAATTTCGAGTAAATTATAAATTGACTGACCTAAAAATAAAGACCCAAAATATTTTTAGACTAGATCAATGCCCAAAACTCCGATGAAAACGACAAAATACTTGGGACTCGTAAGTCCCTGCGTTGGTTCTTGCAAGGCAGGGGGATGACGAAGAGATCCACCCTTCTTCTGCTCAATTATGGCAAAATCTGTTCATAATTGTACGTAGGAAACACTCTCAACTTAGACTTTGCAGGTTGGACAATCTTGTCCAGCCCACGACTTGCAACAATATTATGAGACCCATACGCCCGTACTTCGATCACTCCGCGATCTCGCAAACCTTCATCTTCTCGGATGTATTGTGTACATCTCAAAGCCAAATCTTCCATACTTTCCGGGGGGTCTCTATTCAAAGAGTTACACAATGGGTGTCCAACTAGAATAAGCTGGAGCACCCCAACCTTCTCACTTACAGTAATCCGAGGTATCTTCCTACACTCGGCCTCGAAACGGGTAATAAAACCCAACAATCTTTCCGAAGAGTCATACCGCAACGCGGTCAAAGAAGTAATAGATTTTATCGGCGTATTGAAAGGAGCGAACGCCGAATAAAATTGATCCTTAAAGTCTTGATAAGAAACAATCGAACGTCTTGGTAAACGGTTGATCCATCGGAGGGCTGATTCCTTAAGAGAAGCGGCGAAAACGAAGCACATTGCCGCGTCACTGAAGTTCATCAAACTCACATGAATCTCCAAATTCGACGTATGAGCGTGTGGGTCAGTCGACCCGCGATACTGTGGAAGATCCTTAGGCATTTCAATAAATTCAGAGCGAGTGACTCCGATAATTGCCGTGGAAAATGGAGATAAGGCATTTGAAGTGTTCCACGGACTTTGCAAAACTTCCAAAGATGGTGACGCCTTTCCTCGATTACCGATGCTCTCATTAGCCCTCTCATTCTTAAAATAATCTCCCTCGTAAGCTGAGTTCTGATGGGTGTCCCGGGTATGCTCCCCGTACACTCGTCTTCTTTCTTGGCCAAGAGTCAGGTTGGGATCCAATTGGTTCATCCTGGCCTAGTTTTGCTCCAACTTCCCACTCATCTCCTTAAATTTTGACTCTATCAATTCTCCGATCTGTTGTAGAGTATTGCTTTGCTCTCCGGTTGCTGCAATATTTGCTCGCGGCTCCGGAACACGATCAATATTTTCCACTGAGGCCACATCATTAACAGGTTCTGGGGTAACATTGTTCCTCCGGGCTCTCCTTTGAGCCTCAACTTGCTCTAATTGAGCGATTAAAGTACGCCTTCGCTCTTCCAAATCCTCATCTGTTTATGTATGATCCGTAGATCTAGAGCGTGCAGGTGGCGAAAGGTGGGCATTATTACGCACCGCAACTCGGCCAATTCTCTCGAATTCATAACACTTAGATAAACATTCGCGTGATCGAGGATAAAAACTTGGTGCCCTTCCGGATGAAAACCGCTCCGGGAGGGCCGAATAGTTACATTTTGAGCAGGAGGCTCCTCCAGAACTGACGATCGAGCCCCCGGTAATGCAACAAAATCATCATTAACTTGAGGAATAGGATCCGCCTCAATTTCTTCATCAAAAATGTCTTAATCAGAATTCCGAGTAGTCATGATAATAGAAGTCCAAACACAGCAATAAAGCTCTCAATGGGATAAGAATCTCGGGCCCCACAGACGGCGCCAAACTGATTTAGTCTAAAAATGTTTTTTGAGCGTTTGCTTTTAGATCAGTCAATTTTTAATTACTCGAAATTAAATTATTGTGAAGACACGAGCGATATATGAGGTTGGGCCCACAATGTGTGGGCTTACGTCCTCGGGAGAGAAAATCTCTACCTTAGTTTCCACTATAATAATCAAAGGATACAAGTACAATGAGGCAATGATAATAACACGGGCAAAAATGGCTCGAAAAACGAACGAAAACACTCAGTCGGGCTCAAAAGGCCGACAGCCGCGAGTTGTGGGCAACAACTCGCAGGAAATACTGTTTCAGCAACAAGTCGCGACTGGAATAGTGCAGAATCAATAAGTCGCAACTGGAATAGTGCAGAGTCAATAAGTCACGAATGGAATAGTGCAGAGTCAATAAGTCGCGACTGGAATAGTTCTGAGTCAATAAGTCGCGACTGGAATCGTGCAGAGTCAATAAGTCGCGACTTTGATCGTGCAGAGTCAATAAGTCGCGGTTACGTGCAATAAGTCACGATTACGTGCAATAAGTCGCGAATCTACAGCACAGAAAGGCGAAGTCTTTCCTTGGGAAGCGTGATAATTTTCTGAACCCGTCCAAATGCACCGGACCTTGTATTTATAGAGAAATGCAGCCCAACTTCACTTATTTGAGCCCATAAGTCTAATTTACTTCACTTAGCCCAAAATATTTAAATAACCTCCAATTATAATATAATAAATGTCATACTGATCCCGAAGTTTTGGGAACCAATCCCGGTCAAGATATTAGTCGGAAATACGATTAGAAAATACCGGAAAAGCTCGTATATCAGTTCTGTGCCTCCAAACAGTGAATACGCAGCCACATAACAACATTGCACCCCGCTGATGTGCTCCAGGTGGTAAATTACGAAAATACCCCTGGCCTTTACGGGGCCGAAATAGTCCAAAACATCTCAAAACACTTACAGAAGCTTTAAATGGGGCCCATCGAGCCAGAATTGTGAGAATACCACCTTAGAATGTCTTGCGATCAAATATAAAAATACCGAAAATACAATATAACCACGTCGGACGAGCCCCCGGGTAAGGATAAATACAAGAGAATATACCCGGGTAATATCAGTATGGTTCCCACAATATTGTTGCAAGTCGCGGGCTGGACAAGGTTGTCCAACATGCAAAACCTAAGTTGAGGGTTTTTCCTACGTACAATTATGAACAGATTTTTGCCATCATTGAGCAAAAGAAGGGTGGATCTCTTCGTTATCTCCCTCCCTTGCAAGAACCAACGCCGGGGACTTACGAGTCCCAAGTATTTTGTCGTTTTCATCGAAGTTTTGGACATGCAACAAACGATTGTTAAGATTTAATGTCTGAGGTAGAAAGGTTGCTAGAGTTGGGCCAGCATGATGAACTGATCAATACTGTAGAGGCTCTACCCGAGTCTAAGCTGGGATAGATTGATATAAGTGTCCCGGAGGGGACGACACCTAAACCCCCAAGGGCCGATGCGCCACGGCTAAATGCAAGAGGACGTGGATATGGAGGACAGCGTGGCNTCAAAAGCACTGCTACATTCGTCGTCCCAATACAAAAGGTTCGTCTTACGCAAAACCTTAAAAAATGGCAAACTTCTCTCTGCTGATCGCGAAATGAAGCGATTCAATGAGGCCAATCTTCCAGTTAACCTTTGAACTTCCCTAACAGTCGTCGGATGGGTCATTTCCTGGATAGATGTTATCTTGTCAGGATTCATCTCAATTCCTCTCTCAGATACCATAAAGCCGAGAAACTTGCCTCCTTTCACACAAAATGCACACTTAAGCGGATTCAATTTCATTCTATACTTTCTCAGTACTCCGAAACAATCATTCAAATACTGGATGTGGTTATCCCCATGTTTACTCTTTATCAATATATCGTCGATATAAACCTCCAAAGATTTTCCGATCATATCTTTGAACAAATTCATTAAACGTTGATAGGTGGCCCTAGCATTTTTCAACCCAAATGAAATAACTCTATAGCACAAAATGCCTTTATTTGTCATAAATGAAAAAAATTTGTCCTCACAATGAATAAAAATTTGATTATATCCCTTAAAAGCATTTAACATACTAAGGAATTCAAAGCCACAGGCCGCATCCACCATCATGTCAATGGCCGGCAGCGGATACAGATCCTTCGGGCATGCTTTATTCAAATAAGTAAAATCAATGCAAACTCTCCAGCCACCATTCGACTTTGGGACCACCACTGGATTCGCGACCCAATCCGCGTATCTAACAGGCTCTATGAATCCTGCCTGCAACAATCTTTCCACCTCCTCATCAATCGCCCTCTCTTTCTCAGGGGAAAACTTCCTCTTCTTCTGATGAACTGGTCGCACATATGGGTTAACATTGAGTCTATGAGAACAGACTTGGGGATCAACCCCCACATAATGCTGATAAGACCAAGCGAAAACATCTACATTACTTTGCAAAAAAGAAATTACCTCCTTCTCAACCTCTGGTGACAACTCGGAACCAATCGTCACTGTCTTTTCAAGATTACTGGGGAATAAAGGCACTGTCTTGATTCCCAAAGGCTCCATCTTTATATCGTTCTCTTTAAACTTCCTAAGAGACGGTCAGTCATTTGTGTCAATAACTTCATCGGACGAGAATTCCACCATACAAACATGTAACTTCGCTTTAGATCCATCCATACCACTCCTACACATCACATTATAACGAGAGCGCGCCAGCTCTTGATCTCCCTTCATCTTCCCAACCCCTAACTGTGTTGGGAACTTCATCATCAAATGTGGTTGAGACACCACAGCTCCAAATAAGTTCAAACAACTTCTCCCCAGGATCGCATTATAATGGAGTATAGGGAGATCCACCACCACAAATTCCACCATCAAAGTTCTTGAAATTTCGGGATCGCCCAAGGTTACCGGGAGGAAAAAGATCCCTCAACAGCAACAATACTGTTATTAAAGCCGACTAGCTTTGTATGTACGGGCTGGAGCTGGGTGGTTCCTTTCAAAGCCATCTGAACAAAGGCTGCAAGAGTCAATATATTGGTAGCAGCTCCGGTATCTACCAGCACTCGAGAAACAGGATGATTAGCAATAATGGGAGAGACAGCCAACGCATCGTCTTGTGGGGAGAAAACCCTAGATAAACCCTCAGGTCCGAAAGAGATTGTCATTTTGTCCAAGTCTGTTAACTGGACTGTGTTGACTTCCATAAAACGCCCCTTCTGATGCAGTGTCTGGTAAGAGCGTTTACGGGCACGGTTTGAATCACCGACGCTTCTTCCCCCGGCGATAGTCATAATGTTGGGGCCCAGATTACCCCATCTTGGTTGGGCGTTTTCAACATTCAAAATAGGTTGACCCTGGTTGGGGTCAACTGGAGGGGGAGGTAATGCTTGCTGATTCGCTGGGGCTGGTGGGTAAGCCTCGTATCCATACCCCTGATGATTCCTTTGCGGCTGATTCCTGCCGCGGCCACGATAGTTATTTTCTCTCCTTCCCCCTCTATGATTTTGTCTACCCCCGTTAAAAAATCCTCTCTGGCCACCTCCTTGACGTTGGCCACGCTGTCCTCCGTATACATGTCTTCTCGCGTTTGGCCACGGCGGATCGACCTTCACGGTCTTAGGTGTTGTCCCCTCTGGGACACTTATATCAATCTTTCCCAACTTAGGCTCCGGTAGAGCCTCCACAGTACTGATCAGTTCATCAAGCTGGCCCAACTCTAGCAACCTTTCTACCTCAGACATTAACTCCTGACAATCATTGGTTGCGTGCCCAAAACTTCGATGGAAACGACAAAATTTTTGGGACTCGTAAGTCCCCGGTGTTGGTTCATTCAAAGGAGGAGGATAACGAAGTGAACCTGCCTTCTTTTGCTCGATAATCGCAAAAATCTGCTCATAGTTGTATGCGGGAAAAACTCTCAACTTTGATTTTGCGTGAGGGACAACCTTGTCCGGCCCGCGACTTGCAACATTGTTGTGGGAACCATACGCCCGTACTTCGATCACACCATGATCTCGCAAACCTTCGTCTTCTCAGATGTATTGCGTACATCTCAGAGCCAAATCCTCCATACTTTCCTGGGGATCTCTATTCAAAGAATTACATAACGGATGCCCAGCTAGAATAAGCTGGAGCACCCCAACATTCTCACTAACAGTGATCCGAGGTATCTTCCTACACTCGGCCTCGAAACGGGTAATAAAACCCAACAATCTTTCCGAAGAGTCATACTGCAACGCGGTCAAAGAGGTAATAGATTTTATCGGCGTATTAAAAGGCGTGAAAGCCCAATAGAATTGATCCTTAAAGTCATGATAGGAAACGATCGAACGTCTCGGTAACCGGTTAAACCATCGGAGGGCTGATTCCTTAAGAGAAGCGGCAAAAACGAAGCACATGGCCGCATCATTGAAATTCATCAAACTCACATGAATCTCCAAATTCGACGTATGAGCATGTGGGTCAGTCGACCCGCGATACTGTGGAAGATCCTTAGGCATTTCAATAAATTCAGAGCGAGTGGCTCCAATAATAGCCATGGAAAATGGCGATAGAGCGTTGGACGTGTTCCAAGGACTTTGCAAAACTTCCACTGACGGCAGAACTTTTCCTCGATTTCCAATGGGCTCATTAGCCCTCTCATTCTCGAAATAATCTCCCTCGTATGCTGAGGTCTGATGAGTATCCCGGGTATGCTCCCCGTACACTCGTCTCCTTTCCTGGCCAAGAGTCAGGTTGGCCTCGAATTGGTTCATCCTAGCCTCATTTTGTTCCATCTTCCCATTCATCTCCTTAAACTTCAACTCAATCAACTCTCCAATCTTTTGAAGAGTATCGTTCTGTTCTCCGGTTGCTGCAGTATTTGCTCGTGGCTCCGGAACGCGATCGGTATCTTCCCCTGAGGCCACATCATTAGCAGGTTCTGGGGTAACATTGTTCCTCCGAGCTCTCCTTTGAGCATCCACTTGCTCTAATTGAGCGATTAGAGTACGCCTTCGCTCTTCCAAATCCTCATCTGTTTCCGTCTGATCCGCAGATCTAGGCGTGCATGTGGCAAAAGGTGGGCATTATTACGGACCGCAACTCGGCCAATTCTTGCGAATTCATAACACTTAGATAAACATTCGCGTGATCGAGGATAAAAACTTGGTGCCCCTCCGGATGAAAACCCGCTCCGGGAGGGCCGAATAGTTACATTTTGAGCAGGGGCTCCTCCAGAACTGACGACCAAGCCCCCAGTAACGCAACAAAATCATCATTAACTTGAGGAATAGGATTAGCCTCAATTTCTTTATCAAAAATATCTTCATCAGAATTCCGAGTAGTCATGATAATAGAAATCCAAACTCAGCAATAAAGCTCTCAATGGGATAAAAAAAATCTCGGGTCCCCACGGACGGCGCCAAACTGATCTAGTCTAAAAGTATTTTGGAGCGTTTGCTTTTAGATCAGTCAAATTTTAATTACTCGGAATTAAATTGTTGTGAGGACACGAGCGATATACGAGGTTGGGCCCACAATGTGTGGGCTTACGTCCTCGGGAGAGCGAAGCTCTACCTTGGTTTCCACTATAATAATCAAAGGATACAAGTACAATGAGGAGAAAATAATAACACGGGCAAAAACGGCTCGAAAAACGATCGAAAACACTCAGTCGTCTCGAAAGACTGGCAGCCGCGAGTTGTGGTCAGCAACACGCAGGAAACACTGTATCAGCAACAAGTCGCGAGAGTCACTATATTAGCAACAAGTCGCGAANCCTGACTCTCGACTAACCTAGCCGCGACGAACCGCCTCTGAATCAATCCGCGACGAATCACACTTTGAAGCCAAACCGCGACGAGTCACTCACTCGTCGCGACTAGCCTTTTGTCGCGCCCAACCCACCTTCTGCACTGTTCATTCGCGCCGAGTGCAGTGTAACTACGTATTCGATTGTTTCTCGATCCGTTTTCACCCGTTTTATCGTTATTATCCCATTGTATTTGTATCATTTGCTCATCATAGTGAAAACCAAGGTAGAGCATCGCTCTCCCGAGGACGTAAGCCCACACATTGTGGGCCCAACCTCGTATATTGCTCGTGTCCCCCCAAAACACAAATTACGAATTAATCATAAAATTGACTGATCTAAGAATAAATACACAAAACATTTTTAGACAAGATCACGGATCCTTCGGGCATGCTTTATTCAAATCAGTAAAATCGATGCAAACTCTCCAGCCACCACTCGTCTTTGGGACCACCACTGGATTCGCGACCCAATCCGCGTATCTAACAGGCTCTATGAATCCTGCCTGCACCAAACTTTCCACCTCCTAATCAATCGCCCTCTCTTTCTCAGGAGAAAACTTCCTCTTCTTCTGATGAACTGGTCGCACATATGGTTTAACATTGAGTCTATGAGAACAGACTTGTGGATCAACCTCCACATAATCCTGATAAGACCAAGCAAAAACATCTACATTATTTTGTAAAAAAAAAATTACCTCCTTCTCAACCTCTGGTGACAATTCGGAACCGATCGTCACTGTCTTTTCAAGATTACCGGGGAATAAAGGCACTGTCTTGATTCCCAAAGGCTCCATCTTCATATCGTTTTCATTGGACTTCCTAAGAGACGGTCCGTCACTTGTATCAATAACTTCATCGGACGAGAATTCCACCATACAAATAGGTAACTTCGCTTTAGATCCATCCATACCACTGCTACACATCACATTATAACAAGAACGCGCCAGCTCTTGATCTCCCTTCATCTTCCCAACCCCTAACTGTGTTGGGAACTTCATCATCAAATGTGATTGAGACACCACAACTCCAAATAAGTTCAAACAACTTCTCCCCATGATCGCATTATAAGGGAGTATAGGGAGATCCACCACCACAAATTCCACCATCAAAGTTCTTGATATTTCGGGATCGCCCAAAGTTACCGGCAGAAAAACAGATCCCTCAGCCGTAACAACGCTATTATTAAAACCAACTAACTTTGTGTGCACGGGCTGGAGTTGGGTGGTTCCTTTCAATGCCATCTGCTCAAAGTCCGCCAGAGTCAATATGTTGGTAGCAGCCCTGGTGTCGACTAACACTCGAGAAACAGGATGATTCGCAATAATATGGGAGACAACCAATGCATCATCTTGTGGGGAGAAAACCTCGGATAAATCCTCTGGTCCAAATGATATTGTCATTTTATCCAAATCCGTTAACTGGACCATGTTCACTTCCATAAAGCGCCCCTTCTGATGTAATGTTTGATAGGAACGTTTGCGGGCGTGGTTCGAATCGCCTACACTTTTTCCCCCCGCGATAGTCATAATGTTGAGGCCTAGGTTACCCCATCTGGGTTGGGCATTTTCAACATTCAAAATAGGTTGACCCTGGTTGGGGTCAACCGGAGGAGAGGTAATGCTTGCTAATTCGCGGGGGCTGGTGGGTAGGCCTCATATCTGTACCCCTGCTGATTTCTTTGCGGCTGATTCCTTCCGCGGCCAAGATAGTTGTTTTCTCTCCTTCCACCTCTCTGGCCACCTCCTTGACGCTGGCCACGCTGTCCTCCATATCCATGTCCTCTTGCATTTAGCCGTGGCGCATCGGCCCTTGGGGGTTTAGGTGTCGTCCCCTCCGGGACACTTACATCAATCTTTCCCAGCTTAGACTCGGGTAGAGCCTCCACAGTACTAATCAATTCATCAATCTGACCCAATTCTAGCAACCTTTCCACTTCAGACATTAATTCTCGACAATCATTCGTTGCATGTCCGAAACTCCGATGAAAACGACAAAATACTTGGGACTCGTAAGTTCCCGGCGTTGGTTCTTTCAAGGGAGGGGGATAACGAAGAGATCCACCCTTCTTCTGCTCAATTATGGCGAAAATCTGTTCATAATTGTACGTAGGAAACACTCTCAACTTAGACTTTGCAGGCTGGACAATCTTATCTAGCCCACGACTTGCCACAATATTATGAGACCCATACGCCCGTACTTCGATCACTCCATGATCTCGCAAACCTTCATCTTCTCGGATGTACTGTGTACATCTCAAAGACCGAAGTCGGTGAACACCGTGTGGTCATCTCGTCCACGCGGCGGGAGTGACGGATTTCTTTCAAAATACGTCAAGGCTGGCCTATTGGAAACACTATCACCTCTCGGAATCCGAAAGGTGACTCCATCTTTTATTAATATCAGGCCAGCCTGACGTCCCATCTCGAGCCATTCCTTCACTACGTGTTTTGGTATATCTCTTATTCGGAAGGCATCGAGGAACTCGGCGGTTAACNGACTTGCCACAATATTATGAGACCCATACGCCCGTACTTCGATCACTCCATGATCTCGCAAACCTTCATCTTCTCAGATGTACTGTGTACATCTCAAAGCCAAATCTTCCATACTTTCCGGGGGTCTCTATTCAAAGAATTACACAACGGGTGTCCAGCTAAAATAAGCTCGAGCACCCCCACCTTCTCACTCACAGTAATCTGAGGTATCTTCCTACACTCGGCCTCAAAACGGGTAATAAAACCCAACAATCTTTCCAAAGAATCATACCGCAACGCGGTCATAGAAGTAATAGACTTTATTGGCGTATTAAAACGCGCGAAAGCTGAATATAATTTATCCTTAAAGTCCTGATATGAAACAATCGAACGCCTCGGTAACCGATTAAACCATCGGAGGGCTGATTCCTTAAGAGAAGCGGCAAAAACGAAGCACATGGCCGCATCACTAAAATTCATCAAACTCACATGAATCTCTAAATTCGACGTATGAGCATGCGGGTCAGTCGACCTGCGATACTGTTGAAGATCCTTAGACATTTCAATAAACTCAGAGCGAGTGGCTCCGATAATCGCCGTGGAAAAAGGAGATAAGGCATTTGAAGTGTTCCACGGACTTTGCAAAACTTCCAAAGATTGTAACGCCTTTCCTCGATTTCCAATGGGCTCATTAGACCTCTCATTCTCAAAATAATCTCCCTCGTAAGCTGAGGTCTGATGAGTATCCCGGGTATGCTCCCCGTACACTCGTCTCCTTTCCTGGCCAAGAGTCAGGTTGGCCTCCAATTGGTTCATCCTAGCCTCGTTCTGCTCCAACTTCCCACTCATCTCCTTAAATTTTGACTCTATCAATTCTCCGATCTTTTGTAGAGTATTGCTTTGCTCTCCGGTTGCTGTAGTATTCGCTCGCGGCTCCGGAACACGATCAATATCATCCTCTGATGCCACATCATTAACAGGTTCTAGGGTAACATTGTTCCTCCGGGCTCTCCTTTGAGCTTCAACTTGCTCTAACTGAGCGATTAAAGTACGCCTTTGCTCTTCCAAATCTTCATCGGTTCCCGTCTGATCCGCAGATCTAGAGCGTGCCGGTGGCGAAAGGGTGGGCATTATTACGGACCGAAACTCGGCCAATTCTTGCGAATTCGTAACACTTGGATAAACATTCGCGTGATCGAGGATAAAAACTTGGTGCCTCTCCGGATGAAAACCCGCTCCGGGAGGGCCGAATAGTTACATTTTGAGCAGGGGGCTCCTCCAGAACTGACGACCGAGCCCCCGGTAACGCAACAAAATCATCATTAACTTGAGGAATAGGATCCGCCTCAATTTCTTCATCAAAAATATCTTCATCAGAATTCCGAGTAGTCATGATAATAGGAATCCAAACTCAACAATAAAGCTCTCAATGGGATAAAAAATCTCGGGTCCCCACGGACGGCGCCAAACTGATCTAGTCTAAAAATATTTTGGGTATTTATTTTTAGATCAGTCAATTTTTTTAATTATTCGGAATTCAGTTTATGTGGGGACACGAGCGATATACGAGGTTGGGCCCACAATGTGTGAGCTTACGTACTCGGGAGAGCAAAGCTCTACCTTGGTTTTCACTATGATATTCAAATAATACAATTACAATGGTGTGATATCAATAATCAAGATGGAAGCGGATCGGAAAACGATCGGGACTGCCAAAAACACCCCTTTACTGCGAAACTGCCAAAAGCTCTGTTACGGTGAAACTGCCAAAAGCTCCGTTACCGTGAAACTGCCAAAGCTCTGTTACCGTGAAACTGCCAAAGCTCTGTTACCGTGAAACTGCCNGTACAGTGCCGACTGCGTTGCTAGTACAGTGTTTTCTACGAGTTGTTGCCCACAACTCACGACTGCCAGTTTTTCGAGCCCGACTGAGCGTTTTCGATTGTTTTTCGAGCCGTTTTCGCCCGTGTTACCGTTATCATCTCATTGTATTTGTATCGCTTGATTATTATAGTGAAAACCAAGGTAGAGCTTCGCTCTCCCGAGGACGTAAGCTCACACATTGTGGGCCCAACCTCGTATATCGCTCGTGTCCATACAACAATTTAATTTCGAGTAAATTATTAATTGACTGATCTAAAAATAAATACCCAAAATATTTTTAGACTAGATCAGATGCTATTGTGAATTATCTATTCAAGAGAGAATTGCCTACCGACGAAGGCGAGGCCTGAAGAACTATGCAAAGAGCTACAAATTTTGTCTATGTGGATGATAAGCTTTATAAGAAGAATTTCGGAGGCCCATATCTTCGATATTTGTCCCCAGTATAGGCAAAGGCCGTTATAGAGGAAGTTCACTCTGGGGACTGTGGTGATTATTCAGCAAGTAGATCCTTACCGAATAAGGTTAAGAGGGCCGGTTATTTTTGGCCAACACTAGTGAATGATTGTGTGAATTTTGTTCTGGCTTGTTCTGCTTGTCAGTCCCACTCAATCGTGCATCATGTACCGAGAGCTAGTATGAAACCCTTACCGGCAACATGTCCTTTCGATATGTGATGGATCGATATTTTAGGTATATTTCCGAAGGCACCGAGCCAAAAGAAATTCTGTATCGTGGCTGTGGAACATTTTTCTAAGTGGATAGAGGTTGAAGCTGTATCGCGAGTTCGGGAACAGGAAGTTATCAGTTTCCTTTGGAGGTACATTGTGTGTCGATTCAGAATTCCCAGGATTTTGGTATCAGATAACGGAACGCAATTTGCCGGAAAGAGGGTTAATGAATGGTGTGAGAGTTATTGAATTGAATAGCGGTTTACCTCCGTGGCACACCCAGAAACAAACGGGCTTACAGAGGTTATCAATCGTATTATCCTGAACAGCTGATAACACGAATAGATGAATCCAATGGCTCTTGGGTGGATGAATAGCATAATGTGATGTGGGCATATCGGACATCAACGAGGTCAACTACCGGATTCAGCCCCTTCTCTTTAGTATATGGCTCTGAGGCCGTGTCTCCGGTAGAAGTGACTATCTTATCAGAAAGAGTTATCGCTTATGACGAGGTGTTGAACGAGGATATGAGAAAGTTGGACCTTCACTGTATTGATGATATCCGTGATAGAGCCGCAATACGAATGGAGGTATGTAAAAGGCGGATGGCTAAGAAGCACGACAAAGGCGTTCGACCTATGTTGTTAAAAGTTGGAGACTTGATTCTTAAGAAAGTGGAAGTCTCAAAGCATGTTGGCAAGTTGGATCAAAAGTGGGAAGGACTGTAGAGAGTAACGGCCGTAGTGAAGGAAGGTACGTACAAAATCGCAAATATGAGCGGGGTGGAGCTGCCACGAACTTGGCATATTTCCAATTTGCGCAAGTATTATGTATAGACGTGACTCATCGATCTTTTTGAAAATAAAAATTTCCCCTCTTTTTTGTGGTCATATTCTAATTTTTAAGTATCTTTTTTGACGTAATGAATTCAATCGACTGGGGGACTGGTAAGGTAGGAGTAGGTCCATTGCGTTTTAGTACAAAGAATGATGGAATAAATTAAATAAGTTAGATTAGAAACGCAATGTACCACATGTCTTATAGTCGATCTTTTTGAAAATAAAAATTTCCCCTCTTTTTTGTGGTCATATTCTAATTTTTAAGTATCTTTTTTGACGACATGAATTCAATCGACTAGGGGATTGGTAAGGTAGGAGTAGGTCCATTGCGTTTTAGTACGAAGGAGGATGGAATAAATTAAATAAGTTAGATTAGAAACGCAATGTACCACATGTCTTATAGTCGATCTTTTTCAAACTCGTCAAATTAAATACTGTGTCAAAATATTTTGAACGTGATGAGTCTTCCTGTCCGCGGCAGAACCGTCTGTACATAATGACTGTTGGAATATGTTAAAAGGCCTGTTTGTTGTGATGTATATTTCCGTGGCAAATCAGGGTGCAATTATATACCTGACTCCTCCATGACACGCCGACGAGGGTCGCGCCCTCGCCGGAGGCTGATCTTTTTCCGCATGGCACCGTCTTATGGATGGGGCGAATTACAACGTTTTATGAACGGGTCGAAAGTGCGATGGCACCGTCTTATGGACGGGCCGAATGACACTGTTTTATGAACGGGTCAAATGAATGACGGCGCCGTCTTATGGACCGGCCGAGTAAGTGTGATGGCCCCGGGTGCAAGTATATACCGGCGGCGAAAGTATGATGGCCTCGGGTGCAAGTATATACTGGTGGAGAGAGTGTGATGACCCCGGGTGTAAGTGTATACCGGTGGCAAAGATATATTGGTGAATGCAGAACGGTGGACTTAGTTTGAGTATCTACTAATTTTAAAGAGGCGTTCGCCTTAGAGTTATCGCAGACTTATACAAGCTCCGCTACACTGGGGACTTTTACGCATCCTTATTATTATTATATGCATTATTATTGCGCATCCATACCGGGGATTCGTATATATTCTTATTATCTCGAAAGTTCATTCATTGATTCGGATTATTCGGAATTATATTTCTTGGGTTTAAAGGAGGAGATGTTGTGCTACTTGGAGTGCGTTTCTTTATTGGAAGTACAGTGGAGAAATTAAAAGGAAAACGAAGACCAATTTCATATATAAAAGGGGAATACAAAATGCGGAGAGTACAAACTGAAGAAAACAGATATGGAAGTTTATTTCTTCTTCTTGGAGCCCGAACCTTCAATGGTTTCGCTAGGGTGCTTCCTTACCAACTTAATTGTCGAGGAGGGAGGATGAGTCTCTTTTTCTTTAGTCCCCGCCACGGGCAACTTCTCGGGAATAAAGCTCGCCATCTCGACCTCATNGTGAAACTATTTGAAAAATGACACAAATGATATTCGTACAAATCACATTGTAAATTTGGTAAAATAAGTGTATTCAAAGTAAATAAGGGGTAAGATCAAGAATACTTATTGTATATACAAAAAAAATAAGTTGAAAAACGAAATGATCGTGCAAGTCATAACAACATGACTTCATGTCATTGAATTTAAACTGTAGTTTAATCACATAAATCATGGTATAACAAAGTTATTCTATGTTCTAACAACATGTATTCATGTTTTAACAACATGAATTCTAGTTTAATTGAAATCAAAATCATCACACCTAGAACATGTGGAACTATGTGGAAAATGAGCCAAATGATATTCATACAAATCACATTGTAAATGTGATAAAATCAAGTTTATTCAAACTAAATAAAGGCTAAAACCACGAATACTTGTTCTATATACAAAAGATATGATTTCGAAAACGGAATGATTTTGCAAATCATAACAATATGTCTTCATGTCATAGCATTTAAACTATAGTTTAGTCACATGAACCATGGTATAACCAAGCTATTCTATGTTCTAACAACATGTATTCATATTTTAACAACATGAATTCAAGTTTAATTGAAATCAAAATCATCACACCTAGGACATGTGGAACTATGAGAAAGATGAGCCAAATGATATTCATACAAATCAAAATGTAAATTTGGTAAAATCAAGTGTATTCAAACTAAACAAATGATAAAATCACGAATACTTGTTCTATATAAAAAAGATATAATTTCGAAAACGGAATGATTTTCCAAATCAAAACAACATGTCTTCATGTCATAGCATTTAAACTATAGTTTAATCACATGAACCATGGTATAACCAAGCTATTCTATGTTCTAACAACATGTATTCATATTTTAACAACATGAATTCAAGTTTAATTGAAATCAAAATCATCACACCTAGAACATGTGGAACTATGAGAAAGATTACCCAAATGATATTCATACAAATCACAATGTAAATTTGGTAAAATCAAGTGTATTCAAACTAAATAAAGGCTAAAATTAGGAATACTTGTTCTATTTACAAAAGAAATAAGTTCAAAAACGGAATGATTGTGCAAGTCATAACAACATTACTTCATGTCATAGCATTTAAACTATAGTATAATCACATAAATCATGGTATAACTAAGTCATTCTATGATCGAACAACATATATTCATGTTTTAACAACATGATTTCAAGTTCAATTGAAATCAAAATCATCACACCTAGAACATGTGGAACTATGTGAAAAATGACAAAAATGATATTCGTACTGATCTTATCTAAAAATGTTTTATATATTTATCCTTAGATCAGTCAATTTATGATTAATTCGTAAATTATGTTGTTGTGGGGACACGAGCGATATATGAGGTTGGGCCCACAATATGTGGGCTTACGTCCTCGGGAGAGCGATGCTCTACCTTGGTTTTCACTATAAAAATCAAGTGATACAAATACAATGAGATGATAATGGTGAAACGAGTGAAAACAGATCGAGAAACGATCAAATATGCGGTTACGTCGCACTGGACGCGAATGAATAGTGCAGAGGGGCGGACTGGGCGCGGCAGAGGGCCAACTCGCGACGAATGGGAAGTTCGTCGCGGCCGCGTCCAAAGGATGCTTCGTCGCGACAAAGGGGTTGGTCGCGGTTAAGGGTGGAGAGCTGATTCGTCGCGGGTCCAGCTAATAGCTGATTCGTCGCGATTTGGTGCTTGGTCGCGGCGAAGGGATTTTGGTCGCGACCGAAGAGCAGTTTTCACCTTGGGATGCGTGATCCATATTCAAAAGTCCAAAAGTCCCTTCTTAATGCCTTAAGACTCCTATTTATAGGCAAATTAAGCCCAAAACTCACCCTCTTGGGCCCATGAGCCTAGTCCATCTTACTTAACCCAAAATAATTGAATATCTTTAATTATGGCAAAATAAATGCCATGTAGACCTCGACGCCTCGGGAAGCAAACCGAATAATATGTTAATCGGGAATACGATCAGAAAATTTCCCCGAACTTCGTATGTCGACCCTTTGCTTTTAAATAATGAACTCGCAGCCGGACAACCTTATTGTACTTGTTCGGTGCGCCCTCGGTGGCGAATGACGAAAATACCCCTGGCTTCGTCCGGGTCCGAAATGGCCTGAAATACTTCAAAATGCTCACCGAGGACTTATATGTCGCTTGGCAAGTCAGAATTACGGGAATACCGAGAATACCGAGAATACCGAGAATACCGAAAATACCGAGAATACCGAAAATACTGATAATCACGCTAGACGAGCTCCCGGGTGAGAACAAACACAAGAGAATATTTCCGGGTAATATCAATAGTCCCCTGGTTTTCAGATTCAGAGTCTGAGTCGTAAACCACATATTATCAGCTCGTCTCGAAATCCGATTATCGTTCTGGAGCCCCGACGAGGAAGTGCTTAGTACGGTTGAAATTCTCTCGTCGATACGATCGTTTTGACACTAAGTACGTCAGATTCTGAGCTCGGGTGAAAATATCGGGATTTTCCGGCTCGGGATTTTTCCCCTATAAATAGACTGCTCGCTCCTCACAATTCATTCTCTCTCGCGTGCTTCCACATTCTCGCGACGAATAAGCCTTGAGCTCCACTCGCGACGAATAAGCCCCAAGCTTGACTCGCGACGAATCACGTTGTTTTGCTACTCGCGACGAATCGTACTCACTTATCTTTCGCGACGAATCGCCTTTGCTCACTTCTCGCGACGAATCACAATACTGTGTAAGTCACGACGAATAACTTAACAAACCAGAACACTGTACTACTCGCGACTATAACTCGCGGGTACTGTACAACTCGCGACGAAACGCTGACTCGTCGCGATTTGGACTTAAAACTTGCAAAATTAATTTCAAAAAATAAATTTGAACTTAAATTTACCAAATGTCTTCCGATCGTACCGAATCTTCGGGTTCCGCTTCCTCTTCTTCCAATCGTTCGGACTCCTCATCCAATTCGGGGAGTTCCGATTCTTTTTCAGCCCCTTTTCCTCCTTGTCTTTCTACCGTCAATTCTCACTTTTTTGAGAGGGTGACTCATCTTGAAAACACCCTCGGTCCTCAAAATTCCGCGGTTAAAGTTCTTAAATCCTTTAACCAACCTCATAGCATGCGTCCTCGGAAGTGGAAATCGATTCTAGAGGAATACTATTTCCCTTCCGACTGTGTGCTATACCAACCCGATCCTAGTGATCGTCTTTTGATGCCTCCGATTGCCACCCATACTGTTTCCCTCGAACATTTGGAATGTGGCCTTCGTTTTCCTCTTCATTCATTCCTTGTAGAATTGCTCTCGCATCTACAAATTCATTTATTTCAGTTAACCCCGAATTCCATTTCTCTCGTCATCGCCTTCATAGTTTTTATGGAGGTGAATTGTATCCCCCCAACCATAGATCTCTTCTTTCGCATTTTCTATATCGGTGCGGCCGCCAATTTTGGTGCCCAGGGCTGTATATATTTCCGCCCGCGGCACAAGACGAGCCCCCTTCCTTTTTGTGCACCCCACTCCAACCACGACTGGAAAAAACATTTTTTCTTTGTCAGCGGAGTGGGGGAGACGAGGTTGGCTCCCTTGAGCCTTCCTTGGCGGTTCCCCGTCGAAGGGGAACCATTTTTCCCTAAGGCCTACGGCCCGAAATTCCGGACGTCCCTTCCGAGAACCCTGAGGAAGGCGCTCCTGGATTGTTCTAGGTCTGACGGTGCCGATTGGACCGTGAAGACCCTTCTTTACGCTCCGATTTTGGTTGCCTTCAACCTCCTTCCGGTCCCCCCCCCACTTTAGTAGAGAGCTGCTAGGTACCTTATCCTTAATTAATAATAATTTTCTGATAGGATCCATGCTTAGGAACCTACTTTAATTTACTCCAAGTCAAACTTGTGTTTCTTACTTAATTTGTGCGTTTTGCAGATAAGATAATGGCTCCCGCTCAGGATCAGAAAAAGAAGGGGGACCGGCTGAATTTCCTCCGCGATCTTCTCGCGGAGGATGATGACCTGATTTTTGAAGCGCCGCCGGGGACTCGGAACCGCACTGCCGCGGCCGAGTTGGCGTCAAGTTTACGAGAGACGGCGTCCCCGACTGGGGAGATAAGAAGTGAAGTTCCTCCACCACCACAACCTGTTGCAGTGGCGGCTGATCTCGGGCCGANCACGATTCGCCAAAGGAAGGGCATGCCTGATGAAGGGAACGATAAGTTCCAAAGAGGAAAAGATACGTACGAAGAGGGCCGAACGGATCCGGGTTGAAAAAGGGGTAGCGCCTAAGTACCCACCCGGGGAAGGGAAGCATATGGCCCGTCGAGTCATCCAACAACTAACGGTTGGCTTGGGCGGGACATGCACCGAGCATGCTAATCTCGGCAACAGAAAATTTAATGAATGATTGAAATGATAAGGGCAAAAGACGAGGGAAATAAGAAAACGGTTAAGTGGAATGATTCACGTGTGCGTGTACGGTGTAACTAAGAAGTGAAAAGATAATGTGTAGTGTGTGTGAAGTTTCCTTTAATAAATTGTGACCGCTTTACAGATTTTGTAGGTGACGCAGATGAGATATGATAGGGACGGGGGAAGAAGGTCGTCGGTTGTCCGGTGATAGAGTCCGGTCCTTTGGAGAATACTCTAAATTATGCTATCGTACTTTCATGTTTCGAACTATGTTTTAAATTTGCATTCGAATATTTCCATTTTAATTATCATATTTTAACAAGACAACTTGGCCCAAATTGGGGGCGTTACACGAGCGATATATGAGGTTGGACCCACAATGTTGGAGCTTACGTCCTAGGGAGAGCGAATCTCTACCTTGGTTTCCACTATAATAATCAAAGGATACAAGTACAACGATATGATAATAACAATCCAGATGAAAACGGCTGGAAAAACGGTCGAAAACACTACGTTGCTCCCAAAAGGAGTGTGATCTTATCTAAAAATGTTTTATATATTTATTCTTAGATCAGTCAATTTATGATTAATTCGTAAATTATGTTGTTGTGGGGACATGAGCGATATACGAGGTTGGGCCCACAATATGTGGGCTTACGTCCTCGGGAGAGCGATGCTCTACCTTGGTTTTCACTATAAAAATCAAATGATACAAATACAACGAGATGATAATGGTGAAACGAGTGAAAACGAATCGAAAAAGGATCGAATGTGTAGTTACGTCGCACTGGACGCGAATGAATAGTGCAGAAAGGCAGACTCGTCGCGGCAGGGAGCAACTCGCGACGAAAGGCGAACTCGTCGCGGCCGCGTGGTTAAAAGCTGGGGATAAGGGAGTGAGGCTTATTCGTCGCGAATCGGGCCTGTGGCTGACTCGTCGCGAGTCAGGTTTATGGCTGACTCGTCGCGAGTCGATGTTTGGTCGCGGCCAAGGAGTTTTGGTCGCGGCAGAAGAGCAGTTTTCGCCTTGGGATGCGTGATCAATATTCAAAAGTCCAAAAGTCCCTTCTTAATGCCTTAAGACTCCTATTTATAGGCAAATTAAGCCCAAAACTCACCCTCTTGGGCCCATGAGCCTAGTCCACCTTACTTAACCNATAATAGAAATCCACACTCAGCAATAAAGCCCTCAATGGGATAAAAATCTCGGTCCCCACGGACGGCGCCAAACTGATCTTATCTAAAAATGTTTTATATATTTATTCTTAGATCAGTCAATTTATGATTAATTCGTAAATTATGTTGTTGTGGGGACATGAGCGATATACGAGGTTGGGCCCACAATATGTGGGCTTACGTCCTCGGGAGAGCGATGCTCTACCTTGGTTTTCACTATAAAAATCAAATGATACAAATACAACGAGATGATAATGGTGAAACGAGTGAAAACGAATCGAAAAAGGATCGAATGTGTAGTTACGTCGCACTGGACGCGAATGAATAGTGCAGAAAGGCAGACTCGTCGCGGCAGGGAGCAACTCGCGACGAAAGGCGAACTCGTCGCGGCCGCGTGGTTAAAAGCTGGGGATAAGGGAGTGAGGCTGATTCGTCGCGAATCGGCCTGTGGCTGACTCGTCGCGAGTCAGGTTTATGGCTGACTCGTCGCGAGTCGATGTTTGGTCGCTGCCAAGGAGTTTTGGTCGCGGCAGAAGAGCAGTTTTCGCCTTGGGATGCGTGATCAATATTCAAAAGTCCAAAAGTCACTTCTTAATGCCTTAAGACTCCTATTTATAGGCAAATTAAGCCCAAAACTCACCCTCTTGGGCTCATGAGCCTAGTCCACCTTACTTAACCCAAAATAATTGAATATCTCTAATTATGGCAAAATAAATGCCATGTAGACCTCGACGCCTCGGGAAGCAAACCGAATAATATGTTAATCGGGAATACGATCAGAAAATTTCCCCGAACTTCGTATGTCGACCCTTTGCTTTTAAATAATGAACTCGCAGCCGGACGAACTTATTGTACTTGTTCGGTGCGCCCTCGGTGGCAAATGACGAAAATACCCCTGGCTTTGTCCGGGTCCGAAATGGCCTGAAGTACTTCAAAATGCTCACCGAGGCCTTATATGTCGCTTGGCAAGTCAGAATTACGAGAATACCGAAAATACCGAGAATACCGAAAATACCGAGAATACCGAAAATACTGATAATCACGCTAGACGAGCTCCCGGGTGAGAACAAACACAAGAGAATATTTCCGGGTAATATCAGAGGCGTCAAGAGACGATCGCTAGTTNAATTTTCCCCGAACTTCGTATGTCGACCCTTTGCTTTTAAATAATGAACTCGCAGCCGGACGAACTTATTGTACTTGTTCGGTGCGCCCTCGGTGGCAAATGACGAAAATACCCCTGGCTTTGTCCGGGTCCGAAATGGCCTGAAATACTTCAAAATGCTCACCGAGGCCTTATATGTCGCTTGGCAAGTCAGAATTACGAGAATACCGAAAATACCGAGAATACCGAAAATACCGAGAATACCGAAAATACTGATAATCACGCTAGACGAGCTCCCGGGTGAGAACAAACACAAGAGAATATTTCCGGGTAATATCAATAGTCCCCTGGTTTTCAGATTCAGAGTCTGAGTCGTAAACCACATATTATCAGCTCGTCTCGAAATCCGATTATCGTTCTGGAGCCCCGACGAGGAAGTGCTTAGTACGGTTGAAATTCTATCGTCGATACGATCGTTTTGACACTAAGTACGTCAGATTCTGAGCTCGGGTTAAAATATCGGGATTTTCCGGCTCGGGATTTTTCCCCTATAAATAGACTGCTCGCTCTTCACAATTCATTCTCTCTCGCGTGCTTCCACATTCTCGCGACGAATAAGCCTTGAGCTCCACTCGCGACGAATCACGCTAGCTTGATTCTCGCGACGAATCACGCTAACTTATCTTTCGCGACGAATCGCCTTTGCTCACTTCTCGCGACGAATCACAATACTGTGTAAGTCGCGACGAATAACTTAACAAACCAGGACACTGTACTACTCGCGACTATAACTCGCGGGTACTGTACCACTCGCGACGAAACGCTGACTCGTCGCGATTTGGACTTAAAACTTGTAAAATTAATTTCAAAAAATAAATTTGAACTTAAATTTACCAAATGTCTTCCGATCGTACCGAATCTTCGGGTTCCGCTTCCTCTTCTTCCAATCGTTCGGACTCCTCATCCGATTCGGGGAGTTCCGATTCTTTTTCAGCCCCTTTTCCTCCTTGTCTTTCTACCGTCAATTCTCACTTTTTTGAGAGGGTGACTCATCTTGAAAACACCCTCGGTCCTCAAAATTCCGCGGTTAAAGTTCTTAAATCTTTTAACCAACCTCATAGCATGCGTCCTCGGAAGTGGAAATCGATTCTAGAGGAATACTATTTCCCTTCCGACTGTGTGCTATACCAACCCGATCCTAGTGATCGTCTTTTGATGCCTCCGATTGCCACCCATACTGTTTCCCTCGAACACTTGGAATGTTGCCTTCGTTTTCCTCTTCATTCATTCCTTGTAGAATTGCTCTCGCATCTACAAATTCATTTATTTCAGTTAACCCCGAATTCCATTTCTCTCGTCATCGCCTTCATAGTTTTTATGGAGGTGAATTGTATCCCCCCAACCATAGATCTCTTCTTTCGCATTTTCTATATCGGTGCGGCCGCCAATTTTGGTGCCCAGGGCTGTATATATTTCCGCCCGCGGCACAAGACGAGCCCCCTTCCTTTTTGTGCACCCCACTCCAACCATGACTGGAAAAAACATTTTTTCTTCGTCAGCGGGGTGGGGGAGACGAGGTTGGCTCCCTTGAGCCTTCCTTGGCGGTTCCCCGTCGAAGGGGAACCATTTTTTCCTGAGGCCTACGGCCCGAAATTCCGGACGTCCCTTCCGAGAAACCTGAGGAAGGCGCTCCTGGATTGTTCTAGGTCTGACGGTGCCGATTGGACCGTGAAGACCCTTCTTTACGCTCCGATTTTGGTTGCCTTCGACCTCCTTCCGGTCCCCCCCCACTTTTGTAGAGAGCTGCTAGGTACCTTATCCGTAAATTAATAATAATTTTCTGATAGGATCCATGCTTAGGAACCTACTTTAATTTACTCCAAGTCAAACTTGTGTATCTTACTTAATTTGTGCGTTTTGCAGATAAGATAATGGCTCCCGCTCAGGATCAGAAAAAGAAGGGGAACCGGCTGAATTTCCTTCGCGATCTTCTCGCGGAGGATGATGACCTGATTTTTGAAGCGCCGCCGGGGACTCGGAACCGCACTGCCGTGGCCGAGTTGGCGTCAAGTTTACGAGAGACGGCGTCCCCGACTGGGGAGATAAGAAGTGAAGTTCCTCCACCACCACAACCTGTTGCAGTGGCGGCTGATCTCGGGCCGATAGAAGAGGATCCGGCTGCAGCGAACATTGAAAGTCCCCAAGACCTAATCCCGCTGTCTCGGCGATTGGGATTCACGGTCGAAGGGCCCACCCCCGATGATGGCATGTACGACTTTGCCGAGAACTTGGTGGATATCATCGGGGATGACGAAGAGGGCGAAATAAGCGGGGAGCAGCTGACGGATCCGGTGGTGGAGGAGACACGCCGAGAGGTTCACTCGGAGGGAGTGGCCAGCCGAGCTTCTCGCTCGGATAAAGGGAAAAGACCGGCGGAGGAGCCCGCCGTCTTCGAGATTGTGGAACCCCAAAGANCCCGGGTAATATCAATAGTCCCCTGGTTTTCAGATTCAGAGTCTGAGTCGTAAACCATATATCAATAGCTCGTCCCGAAAGCCAATTATCGTTCTGGGGTCCCGCCGATGAAATCCTTAGCACGGTTGAAAACCTCTCGTTGATACGATCGTTTTGACACTAAGTACGTCAGATTCTGAGCTCGGGTGAAAATATCGGGATTTTCCGGCCCGGGATTTTTCCCCTATAAATACACTGCTCGCTCCTCACAATTCATTCTCTCTCGCGCGTTCACTGAACTCTCGCGACGAATAACGCTGTTACTTCTCTCGCGACGAATAACGCTGTAACTTCTCTCGCGACGAATAACGCTGTAACTTCTCTCGCGACGAATCACAGTAAGTCGCGACGAAACCTAATCAAAACCAGAACACTGTACGTATCGCGACGAGTACTCGTGAGAACTGTACCACTCGCGACGAAACATCCACTTGTCGCGACTCGGACTTAAAAATTGTAAAATTAATTTCAAAAATAAATTTGAACTTAAATTTACCAATGTCTTCCGATCGTACCGAATCCTCGGGATCTGCTTCCTCATCTTCAAGTCATTCGGACTCCTCATCCAATCCGGGGAGTTTCGATTCATTTTCCGCAACTTTTCCTCCTTGTCTTTCCACCGTAAATTCCCATTTTTTCGAGACGGTGACTCATCTTGAAAACACCCTCGGTCCTCAAAATTCCGCGGTTAAAGTTCTTAAATCTTTTAACCAACCTCATATCATGCATTCTCGGAAGTGGAGATCGATTCTTGAAGAATACTATTTCCCTTCCGACTGTGTGCTATACCAACCCGATCCTAGTGCTAGTCTTTTGATGCCTCCGATTGCCACCCATACCGTTTCTCTCGAACATTTAGAATGTGGTCTTCGCTTTCCTCTTCATTCATTCCTTGTAGAGTTGCTCTCGCACCTACAAATTCATTTATTTCAATTAACTCCGAATTCTATTTCTCTCATCATCGCCTTCATAATTTTTATGGAAGTGAATTGTATCCCCCCAACGATAGATCTTTTCTTCCGCATTTTCTATATCGGTGCGGCCGCCAATTTTGGTGCCCAGGGTTGTATATACTTCCGCCCGCGGCACAAGACGAGCCCACTTCCTTTTTCCGCACCCCACTCCAACCATGACTCGAAGAAACACTTTTTCTTCGTCAGCGGGGTGGGGGAGACGAGGTTGTCTCCCTTGAGCCTTCCTTGGCGGTTCCCCGTTGAAGGGGAACCATTTTTTCCTGAGGCCTACGACCCAAAATTCCGGGTGTCCCTTGCGAGAACCCTGAGGAAGGCGTTCCTGGACTGCTCTAGGTCTGACGGCGCCGACTGGACCATGAAGACCCTACTTTACGCTCCGATCTTGGTCGCCTTCAACCTTCTTCCGGTACCCCCCCACTTTAGTAGAGAGCTGCTAGGTACCTCGTCCGTGTATTTAACCGTGTATAATAATAATTCTTTTTTGATAGGATCTGCGCTTAGGAACCTAATTTAATTTATCCTGAGCTCAAATTTACGTTTCTCACTTAACTTGTGTGTTTTGCAGATAAGATAATGGCTCCAGCTCAGGATCAAAATAAGAAGGGGGATCGGCTGAATTTCCTCCGCGATCTTCCTGCGGAGAATGATGAGCTTCTTTTTGAGGCGCCGCCGGGGACTCGGAACCGCACTGCCGCGGCCGAGTTGGCGTCAAGTTTGCAAGAGACGGCGTCCCCGACTGGGGAAATAAGAAGCGAGGTTCCTCCACCACCACAACCTGTTGCAGCGGCAGCTGATCTCGGACCGGTAGAAGAGGATCCGGCTGCAACGAACATTGAAAGTCCCCAAGACCTAATCCCGCTGTCTCGGCGATTGGGATATACGGTCGAAGAGCCCAATACTGCATGCTTAGGCATTCGGAGCTCGACTCGCCAGACTTCATCGGGGAGCAGACTAGGAAGGCGGCGGAGAAGCTGATGCAGAATCAGCGAGATAAACATGCTCAGGAGATGGCAGCACTCCGTGAGGAGCATAGTAAGGCGATCGAGTCTCTACTCCGAGCTCATCGCAGCGAGCTGACAGAGAATTCCGCCTTCCATATCGGGCAAAGGCACGCCCTCGAGCAATCCATAGAGACGCTCAAAGTGAATGAGAAGTACGCACAGGACAAGCTGAAGGAGATCCGAGAGCAAACTGAAGAAAAATTGAAGAAGGCCAAGGAAGAGAACGCGGCCGACAAAAAGGCTCTCGGAAAAGCTGTGCAGGAGGTCAAAGAGCTCACAACGAAAAATGAAGGCCTCCAGTCCATTACTGATCGACTTCGGGCACGAATNGACGATGATGTAATGGCGGCGTATACCCCTCAAATATATACTCCCGCTAGTGTAACTGGAGCTCGGGAGCGCCACGAAGATGAAATAGCGAGGTTTTCAGCTGCCAAACCTCCCTCCTCTCAAAAAATAAAGTTGGTGAAAAAGCGCCCCAGCGGACCTGGTGAAGGCTCAGGCTCCCAGAAGAAGAAGAAGAAATAAACTTCCATATATAGTTTCTTCGATTGTTGTACTCTCTCCCCGTTTTTGTATTCCCCATATATAAAATTTTGCTTTTACTTTCCTTTCGATTTTTGCACTTTACTTTCGAATAAATAACCATACTCTGAATAATGTAAGTTCTCCTCTTCTCGACTTATTTTCTCGCCACATTCCTCAAGAAAAATGTAATTTCGGATAACCTTCTTCAAGGAATAATCTTTCGAGAATATAAGAATATGCGTGGATTTCTGATATGGAATCTGCAATTCCGAATGATCCTTAGCAAGAAATTACCTTCTGAATAATCCTTGAATCTCCGATTATGGACGCGCAATGACAACGCATATAACAATAATAAAGATGTAAGAGAGTCCTCAGTGTAGTGGTGTAGTGAGCCTTTTTAAAATGAGTAGGTACTCAAGATAAGTCCATTGCTTTGCATTCACCAATATGTCTCTGCCACCGGTATACACTTACACCCGGGGTCGTTCGGATTTTACTACGCTTGACCTTTTTTGTCCTCCTCCGCAAAAGAGAATAAACGTAGGGAACCTGAACTGCCCGAATAGAAGTAGCGCTAGGTTCAGGGTACAATCCTTAGACTAGCATAAATATTTCACTCCTAGTCGGATAGATCAGGTGCCCCGCATCCTCGACCCGTTCATAAAACGGAGTCGTCACATTCTTGCCACCGGTATACACTTACACCCGGGGCCGTTGCCAGATCGACCCGTTCATAAAACGGAGTCGTCACATTCTTGCCACCGGTATACACTTAAACCGGGGCTATCGTACAATTGACCCGTTCATAAAACGGAGTCATTTGGCCCGTTCATAAAACGGTGCCATCGCATTTTCGACCTGTTCATAAAACGGTGTCGTTTGGCCCGTTCATAAAACGGTGCCACCGCACTATTGACCCGTTCATAAAACGGAGTCATTTGGCCCGTTCATAAAACGGTGCCATCGCATTTTCGACCTGTTCATAAAACGGTGTCGTTTGGCCCGTTCATAAAACGGTGCCACCGCACTATTGACCCGTTCATAAAACGGAGTCATTTGGCCCGTTCATTAAACGGTGCCGTGCGGATGAGGACCAGCCTCCGGCGAGGGCGCGACCCCCGTCGGCGTGTCATGGGGGAGTCAGGTATATACTTGCACCCTGATTTGCCACGGATATACTCATCACAACAACAAGCCTCTTAACATATTCCAACAGTCATTGTGTATAGACGGTTCTGCCGCGGACAGGAAGACTCCTCATGTTCAAAATATTTTGACACAGTATTTAATTTGACGAGTTTGAAAATTATCGACTATAAAACCGGTCGCACATTGCGTTTCTAATCTATCTTATTTAATTTATTCCAACCTCCTTCATACTAAAACGCAATGGGCCTACTCCTACCTTACCAGTCCCCTAGTCGATTGGATTCATGTCGTCAAAAAAGATACTTAAAAATTCAGAAAATGACCACCAAAAAGAGGGGAAATTTTATTTTCAAAAAGATCGATGAGTCACGTCTATACATAATACTTGCGCAAATTGGAAATATGCCAAGTCCGTGGCAGCTCCTCCCTGCTCATATTTGCGATTTTGTACGATCCTTCCTTTATTACGGCCGTTACTCTGTACGGTCCTTCCCACTTTCGATCCAACTTGCCAACATGCTTCGAGACTTCCACTTTCTTAAGGACCATGTCTCCAACTTTTAATAACATAGGTCGAACGCCTTTATTATGTTGCTTAGCCATCCGCCTTTTACATATCTCCATTCGTATCGCGGCTCTTTCGCGGATATCATTAATACTGTGAAGATCTAATTTTCTCATATCCTCGTTCAAAACTTCGTCATAAGCGATGACTCTCTCAGATAAAATAGTTACTTCGACCGGAGATACGGCCTCTGAGCCATATACTAGAGAGAAAGGGCTGAATCCGGTAGTAGACCTTGGTGATGTCCGATATACCCACATCACGTTATGCAATTCGTCTACCCAAGAGCCTTTGGACTCATCTATCCGTGCTTTCAATTGCTGTAGGATAATGCGATTGATAACCTCCGTGAGCCCGTTTGTCTGTGAGTGTGCCACGGAGGTAAACCGCTGTTCAATTCCATAACTCTCACACCATTCGCTTACTCTTTTACCGGCGAATTGCGTTCCGTTATCTGATACCAAAATCCGGGGAATTCCGAATCGACACACAATGTACCTCCAAAGGAAACTGATAATTTCCTGTTCCCGAAAGCGTGATACCGCTTCAATCTCTATCCATTTGGAGAAATGTTCCACAGCCACGATGCAAAATTTCTTTTGGCTAGATGTTTTTGGGAACGGTCCCAAAATATCGATGCCCCACATATCGAAAGGGCATGTTGTCGGTAAAGGTTTCATAACGGCTCTTGGTACATGATGCACGTTTGAGTGGAACTGGCATGCAGAACAAGTCCGAGCAAAATTCACACAATCTTTCACCAGTGTTGGCCAAAAATAACCGGCCCTCTTAACCTTGTTTGCTAAGGATCGACCTGCTGAGTGATCACCACAGTCCCCAGCGTGAACTTCTTCCATAACGGCCTTTGCCTGTACTGGGGACAAGCATCGAAGATATGGGCCTCCAAAATTCTTCTTGTATAATTTATCGTCCACATAGATGAAATTCGTAGCTCTTTGCATAGTCCTTCGAGCCTCACCTTCGTCAGTGGGTAACTCTCTCTTGATGAGATAATTCACAATAGCATCCTTCCAAGATGGCTCGTCAGTTATGGCATCTAATAAAAACCATGTTTCATTCGAAAATTCCAAATTAGCCACCTCGGCTGTCTGTTTCTCCAAAGAACTGACAGAGGGCTAATAGTGGATCATTGTTGTTATCTTTGACTCGTCGGAGAGTTCTAAAATCGTCGCCGCCTTTGCAAGGCCGTCTGCACGCGTGTTTTCCTCCCTAGGAATATACGTGAGCGTAAATATCTTCAGATTCTTGGCGGCCTGCCTGAGCTTTTCTAAATATCTGCACAAATAGTTCCCGCTTGTGGCGTAAATATCTGCAAACTGGTTTACCACTAACTGCGAATCAGAGTGGGCATGCAAACGAACAATTCCAATTTCTACCGCCAAGTTAATACCGAAGATCAAAGCTTCATATTCCGCGACTTTGTTAGTTGCGGGGAAGCGCAACTTTACGGCGTACTCATGCTCTTCGCCAGATTTCCTTTCTTTAAAATAAACACCGATATCGGCTCGCCCGGCAGATACCGATCCATCGACAAAGGCGTCCCAATATTCTTGAATACCCAATTACTCCGACCGAGTCATCTCCACTATGAAATCCACTAGTACCTGGGCCTTTAATGCTCGCCTGGAGATATATTCTATCTGATACTGGCCCAATTCGATATTCCACTTTGCTAGCCTACCAGAGGCATCAATCTTTGATAACACGCTTCGAATAGGCTGATCCGTCAAGACTGCAATATGATGTCCTTGGAAATAGTGTCTCAACTTCCTCGAGGCAACAACCAGAGCTAATACAAATTTCTCCAAATCAGTGTAGCGAGATTCCGCTCCATGCAATTTCTTGCTCACGTAATATATCGGCCTGTGCTCTTTGTCGCTAAGTCTGACCAACGCAGCACTCACTGCCTCTCTTGTCACTGATAAATATAAACCTAATGGTTCCCCCGGAGATGGAGGAGACATGAATGGTGGTTTACTCAGGTAGTCTTTCAAACTCTCAAAAGCCCTGCTGCATTCATCATCCCAATACAAAAGATTCGTTTTGCGCAACACTTTGAAAAACGGCAAGCTTCTTTCTGCAGATCGCGAGATGAAGCGATTTAACGAGGCTAACTTCCAGTTAGCCTTTGAACTTCTCTGACAGTCGTTGGAGGGGTCATTTCTTGGATAGCTGTTATCTTATCCGGATTCATCTCGATTCCTCTTTCAGATACCATAAAGCCGAGGAATTTACCTCCTTTCACACAAAAAGCACACTTGAGGGGATTCAATTTCATCCTGTACTTTCTCAGTACTGCAAAACAATCATTCAGATATTGGATGTGATTATCCCCATGCTTACTCTTTATTAATATATCGTCGATATAAACCTCCAAAGATTTTCCGATCATATCTTTGAACATCGAATTCATTAAACGTTGATAGGTGGCCCCAGCGTTTTTCAAGCCGAATGGCATAACTCTATAGCAAAAAACGCCTTTGTTTGTCATAAATGAAGTAAACGACTTGTCTTCACAATGCATGAAAATTTGGTTATAACCCTTAAAGGCATCTAACATACTAAGCAGTTCAAAGCCACAGGCCGCATCCACCATCATGTCAATGGCCGGTAGCGGATACGGATCCTTCGGGCATGCTTTATTTAAATCCGTAAAATCGATGCAAACTCTCCAGCCACCACTCGTCTTTGGGACCACCACTGGATTCGCGACCCAATCCGTGTATCTAACACGCTCTATGAATCCTGCCTGCAGCAAACTTTCCACCTCCTCATCAATTGCTCTTTCTTTCTCCGGGGAAAACTTCCTCTTTTTCTGATGAACTGGTCGCACATATGGGTTAACATTGAGTCTATGAGAACAGACTTGGGGATCAACCCCCACATAATCCTGATAAGACCAAGCAAAAACATCTACATTATTTCGCAAAAAAGAAATTACCTCCTTCTCAACCTCAGGTGACAACTCGGAACCGATTGTCACTGTTTTTTCAAGATTGCCGGGAAATAAAGGCACTGTCTTGATCCCCAAAGGCTCCATCTTCATATCATTTTCTTTAAACTTCCGAAGAGAAGGTTCCTCATTTGTTTCAATAACTTCATCAGACGAGAAATCCACCATATAAACGCTAGATTTTGCTTTCGACCCATCCATACCACTCCTGCACATCACATTATAGCATGATCGCGATATCTCCTGATCTCCCTTCATCTTTCCAACTCCCAGTTGTGTTGGGAACTTCATCATCAAATGTGGTTGAGACACCACAGCTCCGAATAGATTTAAACAACTTCTCCCAAGAATTGCATTATACGGGAGTATGGGGAGATCTACCACCACAAATTCCACCATCAAAGTCCTTGATATCTCGGGATCGCCCAAAGTTACCGGTAGGAGAACAGATCCCTCAGCAGCGACGACGCTGTTGTTAAAACCCACCAATTTCGTATTAACAGGTTGTAGTTGGGTGTTTCCTTTTAAAGCCATTTGTTCAAAAGCTGCAAGAGTCAAGATGTTGGTAGCAGCTCCGGTGTCGACTAACACTCGAGAGACAGGATGATTTGCGATAATAGGAGAGACGACCAATGCATCGTCTTGTGGGGAGAAAATCCCAGATAGGTCTTCCGGTCCGAAAGAGATTACCATTTTGTCCAAATCTGTCAGTTGGACCATGTTTACTTCCATAAAGCGCCCTTTTTGATGCAATGCCTGATAAGACCGCTTGCGGGCGCGGTTCGAATCGCCGACGCTTTTTCCCCCGGCGATAGTCATGATGTTGGGGCCTAAGTTGCCCCATCTCGGTTGGGCATTTTCAACGTTCAAAATAGGTTGACCCTGGTTGGGGCCAACCGGAGGGGGAGGAGGTAGTGCCTGTTGATTCGCCGGGGCCGGTGGGTAAGCATCGTACCCGTACCCTTGTTGGTTTCTTTGTGGCTGATACCTGCCACGGCCGCGATTGTTTCCTCTCCTTCCTCCTCTCTGATTCTGCCTGCCCCCGTTAAAATATCCTCGGCCACCTCCTTGGCGCTGGCCGCGTTGTCCACCATTTCCACGTCCTCTTTCATTGGCACGTGGTGTGTCGGGTCTTGGGGGTTTGGCCGCCCCCTCCGGAATATTGATCTTCCCCAGTTTAGACTCGGGGATAGCTTCCACAGTACTGATCAGCTCATCAAGCTGACCCAATTCCAACAACCTTTCTACTTCGGACATTAGCTCTTGACAATCATTCGTGGTGTGTCCGAAGCTCCGATGAAAACGACAAAATACTTGGGACTCATAAGTCCCCGGTGTTGGTTCATGCAAAGGAGGGGGATAGCGGAGAGATCCGCCCTTCTTCTGCTCGATAATTGCGAAAATCTGTTCATAGTTGTATGTCGGAAATGCTCTTAACTTTGGTTTCGCATGAGGGACAACCTTGTCCAAACCACGACATGCAACAATATTGTGGATTCCCTTTGCAAAAAACTGTTTTAGAATGTTTGGAATAATGTGTATGGTGAATGGTGAATACACTAAAAATCAATTATGGTGAATACTATTTTTAGACCATAAACAGCTTTTTGGTGAATCCACCAAAAAGCCAAATCCTCCATACTTTCCGGAGGATCTCTGTTCAAAGAATTACATAACGGGTGCCCAGCTAGAATAAGCTGCAGCACCCCGACTTTCTCACTGACTGTAATCCGAGGTATTTTCCTACACTCGGCCTCAAAACGGGTAATAAAACCCAACAATCTCTCAGAAGAGTCATACCGCAACGCGGTCAAAGAAGTAATAGACTTTATTGGCGTGTTGAAAGGCGCGAAGGCCGAATAGAATTGATCCTTGAAATCTTGATAAGAAACGATTGAACGTTTCGGTAATCGGTTGAACCATCGGAGAGCTGATTCTTTAAGAGAGGCGGCAAAAACGAAGCACATAGCCGCATCACTGAAGTTCATCAAGCTTACATGAATCTCCAGATTCGATGTATGAGCATGCGGTTCAGTCGACCCGCGATACTGTGGGAGATCTTTTGGCATTTCAATAAACTCGGAGCGAGTGGCTCCGATAATTGCCATGGAAAAAGGAGATAGGGCATTCGAAGTGTTCCATGGGCTTTGCAAAACTTCTAGAGACGGTGATGCTTTCCCTCGATTTGCGGTGGGCTCATTAGCCCTTTCATTCTCAAAGTAATCACCCTCGTAAGCTGAGGTCTGATGAGTGTCCCGGGTATGTTCCCCGTACACTCGTCTCCTTTCCTGGCCAAGAGTCAGGTTGGCCTCCAACTGGTTCATTCGAGCCTCGCTCTGTTCCAGTTTCCCGCTCATTTCTTTCAACTTGGATTCGATCATCTCTCCAATCTTTTGCAAAGTGTTGCTTTGCTCTTCGACTGCTGCGGTATTTGCCCGCGGTTCCGGGATACGATCGACATGATCCCCTGAAGCCATATTGATAACCGGTTCCGGGGTGGCATTACTCCTTCGAGCTCTCCTTTGAGCCTCAACTTGCTCCAATTGGGCGATTAGAATATGCCTCCGCTCTTCTAGATCCTCATCGGTGTCTATCGGATCTGCAGATCTAGACCGCACAGGTGGCGGTAGGTGAGCGGTGTTACGGACCGCGACTCGCCCAATTCGCGCGAACTCATAGCATTTAGATAGGCACTGGCGCGATTGGGGATAAAAGCTTGGTCCCTCTCCGGATGAAAACCCGCTCCGGGAGGGCCGGATAGCAACATTGTGAACAGGGGGCTCTTCTAGAGCTGACGATCGAGCCCCCGATAATACATTAAGGTCATCATTAATTTGAGGAATAGGATCCGCCTCAAATTCTTCATCATAAATAACTTCACTAGAAATCCGCGTAGTCATGATAGTAGAAATCCACACTCAGCAATAAAGCCCTCAATGGGATAAAAATCTCGTCTCCCCACGGACGGCGCCAAACTGATCTTATCTAAAAATGTTTTATATATTTATTCTTAGATCAGTCAATTTATGATTAATTCGCAAATTATGTTGTTCTGGGGACACGAGCGATATACGAGGTTGGGCCCACAATATGTGGGCTTACGTCCTCGGGAGAGCGATGCTCTACCTTGGTTTTCACTATAAAAATCAAGTGATACAAATACAATGAGATGATAATGGTGAAACGAGTGAAAACGAATCGAAAAATGATCGAATGTGTAGTTACGTCGCACTGGACGCGAATGAATAGTGCAGAAAGGCAGACTCGTCGCGGCAGGGAGCAACTCNTGGGAAGGACCGTACAGAGTAACGGCCGTAGTGAAGGAAGGAACGTACAAAATCGCAAATATGAGCAGGGAGGAGCTGCCACGGACTTGGCATATTTCCAATTTGCGCAAGTATTATGTATAGACGTGACTCATCGATCTTTTTGAAAATAAAATTTCCCCTCTTTTTGGTGATCATTTTCTAAATTTTTAAGTATCTTTTTTGACGACATGAATCCAATCGACTAGGGGACTGGTAAGGTAGGAGTAGGCCTATTGCGTTTTAGTATGAAGGAGGTTGGAATAAATTAAATAAGATAGATTAGAAACGCAATGTGCCACCGGTTTTATAGTCGATAATTTTCAAACTCGTCAAATTAAATACTGTGTCAAAATATTTTGAACATGATGAGTCTTCCTGTCCACGGCAGAACAGTTTATACATAATGACTGTTGGAATATGTTAAGAGGCCTGTTGTTGTGATGTATATTTCCTTGGCAAATCGGGGTGCAAGTATATACCCGACTCCCCCATGACACGCCGACGAGGGTCGCGCCCTCGCCGGAGGCTGGTCCTCTTCCGCACGGCACCGTTTTATGAACGGGCCAAATGACACCGTTTTATGATCGGGTCAAAAGTGCGGTGGCACCGTTTTATGAACGGGCCAAACGACACCGTTTTATGAACGGGTCTGATCTTATCTAAAAATGTTTATATATTTATTCTTAGATCAGTCAATTTATGATTAATTCGCAAATTATGTTGTTCTGGGGACACGAGCGATATACGAGGTTTGGCCCACAATATGTGGGCTTACGTCCTCGGGAGAGCGATGCTCTACCTTGGTTTTCACTATAAAAATCAAGTGATATAAATACAATGAGATGATAATGGTGAAACGAGTGAAAACGAATCGAAAAATGATGGAATGTGTAGTTACGTCGCACTGGACGCGAATGAATAGTGCAGAAAGACAAACTCGTCGCGGCAGGGAGCAACTCGCGACGAAAGGCGCACTCGTCGCGGCCGCGTCAAAAACTGGGGATAAGGGAGTGAGGCTGATTCGTCGCGAATCGGGCCTGTGGCTGACTCGTCGCGAGTCAGGTTTATGGCTGACTCGTCGCGAGTCGATGTTTTGGTCGCGGCAGAAGAGCAGTTTTCGCCTTGGGATGCGTGATCAATATTCAAAAGTCCAAAAGTCCCTTCTTAATGCCTTAAGACTCCTATTTATAGGCAAATTAAGCCCAAAACTCACCTTCTTGGGCCCATGAGCCTAGTCCACCTTACTTAACCCAAAATAATTGAATATCTTTAATTATGGCAAAATAAATGCCATGTAGACCTCGACGCCTCGGGAAGCAAACCGAATAATATGTTAATCGGGAATACGATCAGAAAATTTCCCCGAACTTCGTATGTCGACCCTTTGCTTTTAAATAATGAACTCGCAGCCGGATAACCTTATTGTACTTGTTCGGTGCGCCCTCGGTGGCAAATGACGGAAATACCCCTGGCTTCGTCCGGGTCCGAAGTGGCCTGAAATACTTCAAAATGCTCACCGAGGCCTTATTACGAATTACGAGAATTACGAGAATATCGAAATGCTTGGCAATCTCCGAGAATTACGAGAATTACGAGAATCACCGACGCCTCGGGAAGCAATCTCGTAATGCTTGGCAAGTCAGAATTACGAGAATATCGAAAATACCGAAAATACCGAGAATACCGAAAATACTGATAATCACGCTAGACGAGCTCCTAGGGTGAGAACAAACACAAGAGAATATTTCCGGGTAATATCAGGTACAGACTTCAATTTTTAAAAAATGCAAAATTTTACAACCTATGAAATTACAATAATAGAATATTAAAGTTGTCAAAACTTGACACTATTGGAAAAGATGTAAAAATTATGTATAAGTATAATTTGACCCTCGAACATCGTAAAACTATATCAAATGTCCATTATCGTTTTAATCATTTGTCTGAGGGGATTAAAAAGGTAGTTTTATTTTTTTTGTGATGATGGTTACTAAATCTTTAGCACTAAGAAAATATGAGATTTTACTATAGGAAAATAATACTTGTACTAAAATTTTTAGCTATTCTCCCTTCTTCTCAGTTTGTTCAATTTATCCTCATTCTCTACTTCTACCACTCTTTATTGTAAGATGAAACATTATTTTATTTTGAAGATTTTATCCAAATCATAATATTATACCTCAAACTTCAAAAGAAGACTTAGATGCCCAAAAGTCTCAAGGCCTTCAATAGGTGCGGCCTTTTTTTACCACAGTCCATCGACCATTCCACAAAATCATAAAGTATGGATCATATTTGAAATCACCAACCAGACATCCTTGACGGATGTGTCGACCGCTACATCACATGTAAACCGCAACATCAATCAGTGATGATCGGTGTGTTGTTGACTTCTTGACTATCGAACATTTAATCCGATACTATCGATCTATATATTAATATTAGCCCTTCAACTTTCTTTGATCGTCATCGTTGAAAAAAAGTTTAAATTGCCATGATCTATATTCGGTCAAAATACATCTCTTCAAATTCCACCTCGGTTGGTACACATCTTTTAAAATTCTTCCGTACCTCAAGGTACCCATATTGGGGAGAATTTGCAAAATAGCCGTCTGCAAAAATAGTATTTGCAAAATAGCATATTTTGATAAAGAATTTGCAAAATAGTCTGTTTTCATAAAGTATTTGCTAAATAGCCTACGTTTATATATTTTAATAAAACAAAATCAAATAATTTATATTATATATATATATATATTAATTAAAAATATATAATAAATTAAATTACAATATAATAATATTAATAAAATATTATATCGAACGACACGTAAAATACCGGGTACTAATTGATATATCGTTCATACTCTATGAATCGGAATACATACTTTTATATTGATCGATATGGCGGCATTGAGTTATAGTCTCGGATATCGGTCCATATTTTTATATCGTAATTTCACATATCGATCGATATGAAAGTATATCTTCCGATTCGGGGAGTATGACCGATATATCGATCGATAAATGGTAGATTACATGTTGCACCGAATAATATTTAATCAATATTTTCATAGCGTCTGGTATAATGAAAGNCACCACTCGTCTTTGGGACCACCACTGGATTCGCGACCCAATCCGTGTATCTGACACGCTATATGAATCCTGCCTGCAGCAAACTTTCCACTTCCTCATCAATTGCTCTCTCTTTCTCTGGGGAAAACTTCCTCTTTTTCTGATGAACTGGTCGCACATATGGGTTAACATTGAGTCTATGAGAACAGACTTGGGGATCAACTCCCACATAATCCTGATAAGACCAAGCAAAAACATCTACATTATTTCGCAAAAAAGAAATTACCTCCTTCTCAAACTCAGGTGACAACTCGGAACCGATTGTCACTGTTTTTTCGAGGTTGCCGGGAAATAAAGGCACTGTTTTGATCCCCAAAGGCTCCATCTTCATATCATTTTCTTTAAACTTCCGAAGAGAAGGTCCCTCGTTTGTTTCAATAACTTCATCAGACGAGAATTCCACCATATAAACACTTGATTTTGCTTTCGACCCATCCATACCACTCCTGCACATCACATTATAGCATGATCGCGATATCTCCTGATCTCCCTTCATCTTTCCAACTCCAAGTTGCGTTGGGAACTTCATCATCAAGTGTGGTTGAGACACCACAGCTCCGAATAGATTTAAACAACTTCTCCCAAGAATTGCTATATACGGGAGTATGGGGAGATCTACCACCACAAATTCCACCATCAAAGTCCTTGAGATTTCGGGATCGCCCAAAGTCACCGGTAGAAGAACAGATCCCTCAGCAGCAACAACACTGTTGTTAAAACCAACTAATTTTGTGTTCACAGGTTGTAGTTGGGTGGTCCATTTCAATGCCATTTGCTCAAAAGCTGCAAGAGTTAAAATGTTTGTAGCAGCTCCGGTGTCAACCAACACTCGTGAGACAGGATGATTAGCATTAATAGGAGAGACGACTAACGCATCGTCTTGTCGGGAGAAGACCCCAGATAAATCCTCCGGTCCGAAGGAGATTGTCATTTTGTCCAAATCTGTCAGTTGGACCATGTTTACTTCCATAAAGCGCCCTTTTTGATGTAATGCCTGATAAGAGCGTTTGCGGGCACGGTTCGAATCGCCGACACTCTTTCCCCGGGCGATAGTCATAATATTGGGGCCTAAGTTCCCCCATCTCGGTTGGGTATTTTCAACGTTCAAAATAGGTTGACCTTGATTGGGGCCAACCGGAGGAGGAGGAGGTAGTGCTTGCTGGTTTGCCGGGGCTGGTGGGTAAGCATCATACCCATACCCCTGCTGGTTCCTTGGCGGCTGATACCTGCCGCGACCGCGATAGTTGTTTCCTCTCCTTCCACCTCTCTGATTTTGTCTGCCGCCATTAAAGAATCCTCTTTGGGCACCACCTTGACGTTGGCCACGATGTCCGCCATTTCCACGTCCTCTTTCGTTTGGCCGTGGCGCGTCGGCTCTTGGGGGTTTAGGTGCCGCCCCCTCCGGAATATCGATCTTTCCCAGTTTAGACTCGGGTAGAGCCTCCACCGTACTGATTAGTTCATCAAGCTGGCCCAACTCCAACAATCTTTCCACTTCAGACATTAACTCTTGGCAATCATTGGTTGAGTGCCCAAAACTCCGATGGAAGCGACAAAATACTTGGGACTCGTAAGTCCCCGGTGTTGGTTCATGCAAGGGAGGGGGATAGCGGAGAGATCCACCCTTCTTCTGCTCGATAATCGCAAAAATCTGTTCATAATTATACGTCGGAAAAGCCCTCAGCTTTGGTTTTGCGTGCGGGACAACCTTGTCCAACCCATGGCACGCAACAATGTTGTGGGATCCGTATATCCGTACTTCAATCACTCCATGGTCTCGTAGACCTTCATCTTCTCGGATGTATTGCGTACATCTCAAAGCCAAATCCTCCATACTTTCCGGGGGGTCTCTGTTCAAAGAATTACATAACGGATGCCCAGCTAGAATAGCTGCAGCACCCCGAATTTCTCACTAACTGTAATCCGAGGTATTTTCCTACATTCGGCCTCAAAACGGGTAATAAAACCCAACAATATTTCCGAAGAATCATACCGCAACGCGGTCAAAGAAGTGATAGACTTTATCGGTGTGTTGAAAGGCGCGAAGGCCGAATAAAATTGATTCTTGAAATCTTGGTAAGAAACGATCGAACGTTTCGGCAACCGGTTGAACCACCGGAGGGCTGACTCTTTAAGAGAAGCGGCAAAAACGAAGCACATAGCCGCGTCACTGAAATTCATCAAACTTACATGAATATCCAGATTCGATGTATGAGCATGCGGGTCAGTCGACCCGCGATACTGTGGAAGATCCTTGGGCATTTCAATAAATTCGGAGCGAGTGGCTCCGATAATTGCCATGGAAAAAGGAGATAGAGCATTCGAAGTATTCCATGGACTTTGCAAAACTTCCAAAGACGGTGATGCCTTCCCCCGATTACCGATGGGCTCATTAGCCCTCTCATTCTCAAAATAATCTCCCTCATAAGCTGAGGTTTGATGAGTGTCCCGGGTGTGCTCCCCGTACACTCGCCTCCTTTCTTGGCCAAGAGTCAGATTGGCCTCCAGCTGGTTCATTCTAGCCTCGCTTTGTTCCAACTTCCCTCTCATCTCTTTAAATTTTGATTCAATCAATTCTCCAATCTTTTGCAAAGTGTTGCTTTGCTCTTCGACCGCTGCGGCAGTTGCCCGCGGTTCCGGGGCACGATCGACATCATCCTCAGACGCCACATTAATAACAGGTTTCGGGGTGGCGTTGCTCCTTCGGGCTCTCCTTTGAGCCTCAACTTGCTCCAATTGGGCGATTAAAGTACGCCTTCGCTCTTCCAAATCTTCATCGATTTCTGTCTGATCCGCAGATCTAGAGCGTGCAGGTGGCGTTATGTGGGCGGTGTTACGGACCGCAACTCGGCCAACTCGCGCGAATTCGTAACATTTGGACAAACATTCGCGCCCCCCCGGATGAAAACCCGCTCCGGGAGGGCCGGATAGTCACATTATGAGTAGGGGGCTCTTCCATAGCTGAAGATCGAGCCCCCGGTAACACAGCAAAATCATCGTTAATTTGAGGAATAGGATCAGCCTCAAATTCTTCGTCAAAAGTATCTTCATTAGAAATCCGAGTAGTCATGATAGTAGAAATCCAAACTCAGCAATAAAGCTCTCAATGGGATAAAAATCTCGGTCCCCACGGACGGCGCCAAACTGATCTAGTCTAAAAATGTTTTGGATATTTATTTTTAGATCAGTCAATTTATGATTAATTCGTAATTTATACTGTTGTGGGGACACGAGCGATATACGAGGTTGGGCCCACAATGTGTGGGCTTACGTCCTCGGAGAGCGAAGCTCTACCTTGGTTTTCACTATAATAATCAAGTGATATAATTACAATGAGACGATAGCGATGATACAGGTGAAAACGGATCGAAAAATGGTCAAAACTGCAGTTGCGTCGCACTGGGCGCGAGTGAACAGTGCAGGCAGGTGGACTGGTCGCGAGTAGTGAGACTCGTCACGACAGGGAGACTCGTCGCGAGTAGGAGACTCGTCGCGGCTATGTGACTGATCGCGAGTAGGGGACTCGTCGCGGCTAGGGGACTCGTCGCGGCTAAGTGGTTTTGTCGCGGCTAAGTGCCTTTGGTCGCGAATAGTGGGTTTTGTCGCGGCCGGAAGATCAGGTTTTGCCTTGGGAAGCGTGATAAGAGTCCGAATCCTTTCTCGAAGCCTTGTGACTCCTATTTATAGAGGAATTTAGCCCATAACTTACCATCTTGGGCCCATAAGCCTAGTCCACCTCACTTAACCCAAAATGATTAAATATTCCTAATTATGATATAATAAATGCCATGTTGATCTCGAAGCCTCGGGAACCAATCCGGACAAGGTATTAGTCGGAAATACGATCAGAAAATTCCCGAGAAAATCGTATATTGATCCATTGCCTTTAGATAGCGAATACGCAGCCACATAACATCATTGCACCTGACCGATGCACTCCCGGGTGGCAAATGACGAAAATACCCCTAGCTTCGTCCGGAGCCGAAATGGCCCGAAACACTTCAAAATGCTCACAGAGGCTTTACATGTCGCTCGGCAAGCCAGAATTACGAGAATACCACTTGAGAATGCCATCCGATAAAAATATGAGAATACCGAAAATACCGAGAATAGCGAAAATACCAATAACCACGTTAGACGAGCTCCCGGGTGAGAATCAATACAAGAGAATACACCCGGGTAATATCAAGTGTATTTATAGGGGAAAAATCCCGGGCCGGAAAATCCCGATATTTTCACCCGAGCTCAGAATCTGACGTACTTAGTGTCAAAACGATCGTATCGACGAGAGGTTTTCAACCATGCTAAGGATTTCATCGGCGGGGCCCCAGAACGATAATTGACTTTCGGGACGAGCTATTGATATATGGTTTACGACACAGACTCTGAATCTGAAAACCAGGGGACTATTGATATTACCCGGGTATATTCTCTGATATTTATTCTCACCCGGAGCTCGTCTAATGTGGTTATTGGTATTTTCGGTATTCTCGGTATTCTCGGTATTTCCGGTATTCTCATATTTTTATCGGATGGCTTTCTCAAGTGGTATTCTCGTAATTCTGGCTTGTCGAGCGACATATATAGCCTCTGTAAGCATTTTGAGATACTTCGGGCCATTTCGGCCCCGGGAGAAGCCAGGGGTATTTTCGTCATTTGCAATCGGGAGTACACCGAACAAGTGCAATAATGTTGTCTAGCTGCGAATTCGCTATCTAAAAGCAAAGGATCAATATACGAGGTTCTCGGGAATTTTCTGATCGTATTTCCGAGTAATACCTTGTCCGGGTTGGTCCCCGAGGCTTCAAGATCAACATGATATTTATTATATCATAATTAGGAATATTTAATAATTTTGGGTTAAGTGAGGTGGACTAGGCTTATGGGCCACAGAGGGTTAGTTCTGTGCTAAATTCCTCTATAAATAGGAGTCACAAGGCTTCGAGAAAGGATTCGGACTTTTTTCACGCTTCCCAAGGCAAAATCTGATCTCCCAGTCGCGACCAAACTCACTATTCGCGACCATTCCTGATCAGCAGCGACGAGTCCTCCACCTCGCGCCCAACCACACTCGCGACTAGTCACCAACTCGCGACGAGTGGCCAGCCAAACCAACTCGCGACCAGTCATCGATTCCCCGCGAACAGTGCTTCCTCGCGCCCAATCGCATTCGTCGCGAAAAGTCCACCTGCCTGCACTGTTCATCCGCGTCTAGTGCAACGCGACTGCACATTCGATCGTTTTTCGAACAGTTTTCGTCCGTATCGTCATTATCATCTCATTGTAATTGTATTCTCCGAATATTATAGTGGAAACCAAGGTAGAGCTTCGCTCTCCCGAAGACGTAAGCCCACACATTGTGGGCCCAACCTCGTATATCGCTCGTGTCCCCACAACAACCTAATTTCGAATTAATTACAAATTGACTGATCTAAAAATAAATACCCAAATATTTTTAGAATAGATCAATGTTTAATTGAAATCAAAATCATCACAACTAGAACATGTGGAACTACGTGAAAAATGAGCCAAATCATATTAATTCAAATGACATTGTAAATTTGGGAAAACCAAGTGTATTCAAACTAAACAAACGCTAACATCACGAATATATGTTGTATATACAAAAAAATTAAGTTCGAAAACGGAATGATCGTGCAAGTCAAAACAACGTGACTTCATGGCAAAAGCATTTAAACTATAGTTCCATCACATAAATCATGGTATAACCAAGTTTTTCTTTGTTCTAACAACATGTTTAGATGCTTTAACAACATCAATTCATGTTTAATTGAAATCAAAATCATCACAACTAGAACATGTGGAACTACGTGAAAAATGAGTCAAATCATATTATTCAAATGACATTGTAAATTTGGTAAAACCAAGTGTATTCAAACTAAACAAACGCTAACATCACGAATACATGTTGTATATACAAAAAAATTAAGTTCGAAAATGGAATGATCGTGGAAGTAATAACAACGTGACTTCATGCCAAAAGCATTTAAACTATATAGTTCAATCACATAAATCATGGTATAACCAAGTTATTCTTTGTTATAACAACATGTTTTCATGTTTTCACAACATCAATTCATGTTTAATTGAAATCAAAATCATCACACCTAGAACTTGTGGAACTACGTGTAAAATGAGCCAAATCATATTCATTCAAATGATATTGTAAATTTGGTAAAACCAAGTGTATTCAAACTAAACAAACGCTAACATCACGAATATATGTTGTATATACAAAATAATTAAGTTCGAAAACGGAATGATCGTGCAAGTAATAACAACGTGACTTCATGCCAAAAGCATTTAAACTATATAGTTCAATCACATAAATCATGGTATAACCAAGTTATTCTTTGTTATAACAACATGTTTTCATGTTTTCACAACATCAATTCAAGTTTAATTGAAATCAAAATCATCACACCTAAAACATGTGGAACTACGTGTAAAATGAGCCAAATCATATTCATACAAATGATATTGTAAATTTGGTAAAACCAAGTGTATTCAAACTAAACAAACGCTAACATCACGAATACATGTTGTATATACAAAAAAATTAAGTTCGAAAACGGAATGATCGTGCAAGTCATAACAACGTGACTTCATGCCAAAAGCATTTAAACTACAGTTCAATCACATAATCATGGTATAACCAAGTTTTTCTTTGTTCTAACAACATGTTTTGATGTTTTAACCACATCAATTCATGTTTAATTGAAATCAAAATCATCACACCTAGAACATGTGGAACTATGTAAAAAGTTAGTCAAATCATATTCATACAAATGACATTGTAAATTTGGTAAAACCAAGTGTATTCAAACTAAACAAACGCTAACATCACGAATATATGTTGTATATACAAAAAATTTAAGTTCTAAATTGGAATGATCGTGCAAGTCAAAACAACGTGACTTCTTGCCAAAAGCATTTAAACTATAGTTCAATAAAAAAATCATGGTATAACCAAGTTATTCTTTGTTCTAACAACATGTTTTCATGTTTTCACAACATCAATTCAAGTTTAATTAAAATCAAAATCATCACACCTAGAACATGTCAAACTATGTGAAAAATGAGCCAAATCATATTCATACATATGACATTGAAAATTTGGTAAAACCAAGTGTATTCAAACTAAACAAACGCTAACATCACAAATACATGTTGTATATTCAAAAAAATTAAGTTCGAAAACGGAATGATCNCGGACGAAGCCAGGGGTATTTTCGTCATTTGCCACCGGGAGCGCACCGGACAGGTGCAATAAGGTTGCCTGGCTGCGAATTCACTATCTAAAAGCGAAGGATCGATATACGAGGTTCTCGGGAATTTTCTGATCGTATTTCCGACTAACATCTTGTCCGAGTTGGTTCCCGAGGCTTCGAGATCTACATGGCATTTATTATGTCATAATTAATGATATTTAATCATTTTGGGGTTAAGTGAGGTGGACTATGCTTATGGGCCCAAGAGGGTGAGTTTTGGGCTAAATTTCTCTATAAATAGGAGTCACAAGGCTTCGAGAAAGGGTTCGGTCTTTTATCACGCTTCCCAAGGCAAAACCTGATCTTCTAGCCCCGACCAAACCCACTTAGCCGCGACGAGTCCCCTAGCCGCGACGAGTCCCCTACTCGCGATCAGTCACTTAGCCGCGACGAGTCTCCTACTTGCGACGAGTCTCCCTGTCGCGACGAGTCTCACTACTCACGACCAGTCCACCTGCCTGCACTGTTCACTCGCGCCCAGTGCGACGCATCTGCAGTTTTGACCATTTTTCGATCCGTTTTCACCCGTGTCATCGCTATCGTCTCATTGTAATTATATCACTTGATTATTATAGTGGAAACCAAGGTAGAGCTTCGCTCTCCCGAGAACGTAAGCCCACACATTGTGGGCCCAACCTCGTACATCGCTCGTGTCCCCACAACAACATAATTTACGAATTAATTATAAATTGACTGATCTAAAAATAAATATCCAAAACATTTTTAAACTAGATCAATATTCATTCAAATGACATTGTAAATTTGGTAAAACAAAGTGTATTCAAACTAAACAAACGCTAACATCACGAATACATGTTGTATATACAAAAAAATTAAGTTCGAAAACGGAATGATGGTGCAATTAAAAACAAAGTGACATCATGCCAAAAGCATTTAAATATAGTTCAATCACATAAATCATGGTATAACCAAGTTTTTCTTTGTTCTAATAACATGTTTTGATGTTTAACAACATCAATTCATGTTTAATTGAAATCCTAATAATCACACCTATAACATGTGGAACTATTTAAAAAATTAGCCAAATCATATTCATACAAATGATATTGTAAATTTGGTAAAACCAAGAGTAATCAAACTAAACAAACGCTAACATCACAAAAACATGTTGTATATACAAAAAAATTAAGTTCGAAAACGGAATGATCGTGCAAGTCAAAACAATGTGACTTCTTGCCAAAAGCATTTAAACTAAAGTTCAATCACTTAAATCATGGTATAACCAAGTTTTTCTTTGTTCTAACAACATCTTTTTATGTTTTAACAACATCAATTCATGTTTAATTGAAATCAAAATCATCACACCTTGAACATGTGGAACTACGTGATAAATGAGCCAAATCATATTCATTCAAATGACATTGTAAATTTGGTAAAACCAAGTGTATTCAAACTAAACAAACGCTAAGATCACGAATACATGTTGTATATACAAAAAAATTAAGTTCGAAAACGGAATGATCGTGGAAGTCATAACAACGTGACTTCATTCCAAAAGCATTTAAACTATATAGTTTAATCACATAAATCATGGTATAACCAAGTTTTTCTTTGTTACAACAACATGCTTTGATGTTTAACAACATCAATTAATGTTTAATTGAAATCAAAATCATCACACCTATAACATGTTGAACTATTTAAAAAATTAGCCAAATCATATTCATACAAATGATATTGTAAATTTGGTAAAACCAAGAGTAATCAAACTAAACAAACGCTAACATCACGAAAACATGTTGTATATACAAAAAAATTAAGTTAGAAAACGGAATGATCGTGCAAGTCAAAACAATGTGACTTCTTGCCAAAAGCATTTAAACTATAGTTCAATCACATAAATCATGGTATAACCAAGTTTTTCTTTGTTCTAACAACATCTTTTGATGTTTTAACAACATCAATTCATGTTTAATTGAAATCAAAATCATCACACCTTGAACATGTGGAACTACGTGAAAAATGAGCCAAATCATATTATTCAAATGACATAATGAATTTGGTAAAACCAAGTGTATTCAAACTAAACAAACGCTAACATCACGAATACATGTTGTATATACAAAAAAATTAAGTTCGAAAACGGAATGATCGTGGAAGTCATAACAACGTGACTTCATTCCAAAAGCATTTAAACTATATAGTTCAATCACATAAATCATGGTATAACCAAGTTTTTCTTTGTTACAACAACATGCTTTGATGTTTAACAACATCAATTAATGTTTAATTGAAATAAAAATTATCACACCTTAAACATGTGGAAGTACGTGAAAAATGAGCCAAATCATATTCATTCAAATGAGCTTGAAAATTTGGTAAAACCAAGTGTATTCAAACTAAAGAAACGCTAACATCACGAATACATATTGTATATACAAAAAAATTAAGTTCGAAAACGGAATGATCGTGCAATTAAAAACAAAGTGACATCATGCCAAAAGCATTTAAATATAGTTCAATCACATAAATCATGGTATAACCAAGTTTTTCATTGTTCTAACAACATTTTTTGATGTTTTAACAACATCAATTCATGTTTAATTGAAATCAAAATCATTACACCTTAAACATGTGAAACTACGTGAAAAATGAGCCAAATCATATTCATTCAAATGACATTGTAAATTTGGTAAAACCAAGTGTATTCAAACTAAACAAACGCTAACATCACGATTACAGGTTGTATATACAAAAAAATTAAGTTCGAAAACGGAATGATCGTGCAAGTCAAAACAACGTGAGTTCTTGCCAAAAGCATTTAAACTATAGTTCAATCACATAAATCATGGTATAACCAAGTTTTTCTTTGTTCTAACAACATCTTTTGATGTTTTAACAACATCAATTCATGTTTAATTGAAATGAAAATCATCACACCTAGAACATGTGGAACTACGTGATAAATGAGCATCATGCCAAAAGCATTTAAACTATAGTTCAATCACATAAATCATGGTATAACCAAGTTTTTCTTTGTTCTAACAACATGTTTTGATGTTTTAACAACATCAATTCATGTTTAATTGAAATCAAAATCATCACACCTAGAACATGTGGAACTACGTGAAAAATGAGCCAAATCATATTCATTCAAATGACATTGTAAATTTGGTAAAACCAAGTGTATTCAAACTAAACAAACGCTAACATCACGAATACATGTTGTATATACAAAAAAATTAAGTTCGAAAACGGAATGATCGTGCAAGTCATAACAACGTGACTTCATGCCAAAAGCATTTAAACAATAGCTCAATCACATAAATCATGGTATAACAAAGTTTTTCTTTGTTCTAACAACATGTTTTGATGTTTTAACAACATCAATTCATGTTTAATTGAAATCAAAATCATCACACCTAGAACATGTGGAACTACGTGAAAAATGAGCCAAATCATATTCATTCAAATAACATTGTAAATTTGGTAAAACCAAGTGTATCCAAACTAAACAAACGCTAACATCACGAATACATGTTCTATATACAAAATAATTAAGTTCGAAAACGGAATGATCGTGCAAGTCATAACAACGTGACTTCATGCCAAAAGCATTTAAACAATAGCTCAATCACAAAAATCATGGTATAACAAAGTTTTTCTTTGTTCTAACAACATGTTTTGATGTTTTAACAACATCAATTCATGTTTAATTGAAATCAAAATCATCACACCTAGAACATGTGGAACTACGTGAAAAATGAGCCAAATCATATTCATTCAAATAACATTGTAAATTTGGTAAAACAAAGTGTATTCAAACTAAACAAACGCTAACATTACGAATACATGTTGTGTATACAAATTAATTAAGTTCGAAAACGGATTGATCGTGCAAGTCTTAACAACGTGACTTCATGAAAAAAACATTTAAACTATATAGTTCAATCACATAAATCATGGTATAACTAAGTTATCCTTTGTTCTTACAACATGTTTTCATGTTTGCACAACATTAATTCAAGTTTAATTGAAATCAAAATCATCACACCTAGAACATGTGGAACTACGTGAAAAATGAGAAAAATCATATTCATTCAAATGAAATTGTAAATTTGGTAAAACCAAGTGTATTCAAACTAAACAAACGCTAACATCACGAATACATGTTGTATATACAAATTAATTAAGTTCGAAAACGGAATGATCGTGCAAGTCATAACAACGTGACTTCATGTCAAAAGCATTTAAACTATAGTTCAATCACATAATCATGGTATAGCCAAGCTTTTCATTGTTCTAACAACATGTTTTGATGTTTTAACAAAATCAATTCATGTTTAATTGAAATCAAAATCATGACACCTAGAACATGTGTAACTACGTGAAAAATGAGCCAAATCATATTTGATCTTATCTAAAAATGTTTTATATATTTATTCTTAGATCAGTCAATTTATGATTAATTCGTAAATTATGTTGTTGTGGGGACACGAGCGATATACGAGGTTGGGCCCACAATATGTGGGCTTACGTCCTCGGGAGAGCGATGCTCTACCTTGGTTTTCACTATAAAAATCAAGTGATACAAATACAATGAGATGATAATGGTGAAACGAGTGAAAACGGATCGAGAAACGATCAAATATGCGGTTACGTCGCACTGGACGCGAATGAATAGTGCAGAGGGGCGGACTGGGCGCGGCAGAGGGCCAACTCGCTACGAATGGGACGTTCGTCGCGGCCGCGTCCAACAGGTGACTCGTCGCGACAAAGGGGGTTGGTCGCGATTAAAGTTGAAGAGCTGATTCGTCGCGATTTGGTGCTTGGTCGCGGCGAAGGGATTTTGGTCGCGACTGAAGAGCAGTTTTCTCCTTGGGATGCGTNCGTCATTTGCCACCGGAAGTGCACCGAATAGGTGCAATAATGTTGTCTGGCTGCAAATTCACTATCTAAAAGCGAAGGATCGATATACGAGGTTCTCGGGAATTTTCTGATCGTATTTCCGACTAACATCTTATCCGGGTTGCTTCCCGAGGTTTCGAGATCTACATGGCATTTATTTTGTCATAATTAGGGATATTTAATTATTTTGGGCTAAGTGAGGTGAACTATGCTTATGGGCCTAAGAGGGTGAGTTTTGGGCTAAACTTCTCAATAAATAGGAGCCACAAGGCATTGAGAAAGGATTCGGACTCTTATCACGCTTCCCAAGGCAAAATCTGCTCTCCCAGTCGCGACGAAACTCACTATTCGCGACCACCCCCCTTAGCCGCGACGAGTCACTTAGCCGCGACCAGTCACTTAGCCGCGACGAGTCACTTAGCCGCGACCAGTCCCTTAGCCGCGACGAGTCCCTTAGCCGCGACGAGTCCTCCATTCGTCGCAAACAGTGCCTTCTCGCGCCCAGTCCACCTGCCTACACTATTCACTCGCGTCCAGTGCGACGCAACTGCATATTCGACCGTTTTTCGACCCGTTTTCATCCGTATTATCGTTACCATCTCGTTGTAATTGTATCACTTGATTATTAAAGTGAAAACCAAGGTAGAGCATCGCTCTCCCGAGGACGTAAGCCCACACATTGTGGGCCCAACCTCGTATATCACTCGTGTCCCCACATCAACATAATTTACGAATTAATCATAAATTGACTGATCTAAAAATAAATATCCAAAATATTTTTAGACTATATCAATGTTGTATATACAAAAAATTTAAGTTCGAAAACGGAATGATCGTGCAAGTCAAAACAACGTGACTTCTTTTCAAAAGCATTTAAACTATAGTTCAATCACATAAATCATGGTATAACCAAGTTATTCTTTGTTCTAACAACATGTTTCATGTTTTACAACATCAATTCAAGTTTAATTGAAATCAAAATAATCACACCTACAACATGTGGAACTATGTAAAAAATGAGTCAAATCATATTAGGTTTAGTAAAACCAAGTGTATACAAACTAAACAAACGCTAACATCACGAATACTTGTTGTATATACAAATTAATTAAGTTCGAAAACGGAATGATCGTCCAACTCCTAACAACGTGACTTCATGCCAAAAACATTTAAACTATAGTTCAGTCACATAAATCGTGGTATAACCAAGTTATTCTTTGTTCTAACAAGATGTTTTCATGTTTGTGGGACACGAGCGATATACGAGGTTGGGCCCACAATGTGTGGGCTTACGTCCTCGGGAGAGGAAAGCTCTACCTTGGTTTCCACTATAATATTCGGAGAATACAATTACAATGATGTGACATCAACAAAACGGAAGAGAACGGCTCGTGAAATGATCGAAAACACTCAGTCGGGCTCGTAAAGCCGGCAGTCGCGAGTTGTGGATAACAACTTGCAGAAAATACTGTACTAGCAGCGTAACCGGCACTGTACGATGAGTGCAGAGAACACTGTACGATGAGCGCAGCCGGCACTGTACGATGAGCGGCAGAGAACACTGTACGATGAGGGTGACCGCGCGAACTCGTGCGAGTTGTCGCGAATAGTGACCCAGATGAGGGTGGTCACGCGAACTCATGGGAGTTGTCGCGAACAGTAGCTGAAAAAGCGAAGTCTCACGATTTCGGGCGAAAATCTTGCCTTGGGAGATGCGAAAAGGATCCGAATCCCTTCTCAATGCCTTAGGACCCCTATTTATAGAGAAATGTAGCCCAAAACACAAGTTTAGGCCCAAGAGCCCAATTTCATTAGATTAAGCCCAAGACACCTTGAATAATATCCAATTAAATTAGAACAAATACCATTCCGCAATAGAACTTCGGAAATGCGTCTCGATCCAGAATTAGGCCGGAATATCGAGGAGAAAATACCGGAGGACCCCGTAAAATAATCCACTGCTTCCAAATAGCGAATACGCGGCCACATAACATCATTGTAACTGACCGGTGCGCTCCCGGGTGGCAAATTACGAAAATACCCCTGGCCCCGTCCGGGGCCGAAATGACCCGAAACATCTCAAAATGCTTACAGAGACTTTATGCGGGGCCTAGTGGGCCTGAATTGTGAGAATACCACTTGAGAATGTCATCCGATAAAAATACCGAAAATATCGAGAATACCAATAACTGCGTCGGACGAGTCCCCGGGTATGGATAAGTACAAGAGAATATACCCGGGTAATATCAGACTCCATCTTCATATCGTTCTCTTTAAACTTCCTAAGAGACGGTCCGTCATTTGTGTCAGTACCTTCACCATACGATAATTCTACCATACAAACGGGTAACTTCGCTTTCGATCCATCCATACCACTTCTACACATCACATTTTAACAAGAGCGCGCCAGCACTTGATTTCCCTTCATTTTCCCAACCCCTATCTGTGTTGGGAACTTCATCATCAAATGTGGTTGAGACACCACAACTCCAAATATGTTCAAACAACTTCACCCCAGGATCGCATTATAAGGGAGAATAGGGGGATCCACCACCACAAACTCCACCATCAAAGTTTTTGATATTTCGGGATCGCCCAAGGTTACCGTTAGAAAAACAGATCCCTCAACAGCAACAACACTGTTATTAAAGCCGACTAGCTTTGTATGTACGGGCTGGAGCTGGGTGGTTCCTTTCAAAGCCATCTGCTCAAAGGCTGCAAGAGTTAATATATTGGTAGCAGCTCCGGTATCTACTAGCACTCGAGAAACATGATGATTAGAAATAATGGGAGAGACAACCAACGCATCGTCTTGTGGGGAGAAAACCCCAGATAAATCCTCAGGTCCGAAAGAGATTGTCATTTTGTCCAAGTCTGTTAACTGGACT
>RWGZ01000992.1:986418-1069281 GCA_009725065.1 Utricularia reniformis | reverse complement strand
AATCATTTAATATACTCAACATTTCAACTAATAAATCAATCCAAACTACATTCATTTTTCAATATGGGATAATGTTATATTTCAACAATTACCATCTATGCAGTTTCTAGCATTGCATTTGCAGAGACGGGTTGTCACTATTAGTGTGACGTGATTATCGAAGAAGGTTGTAGTCGAGGTGGTAGGTAGGTCTTACATTAGTGATTGAGGAATTTGAAGTGTTTCGTGGAAATTTGTTTAGTTAATTCTAATTAATTGTTTAGTTATGCGATATATAAATTTGTTTACATTTAAAGCCGACGAACCATATTTAAACCGTGTTTTTTTACCTACTAGTTTTCTGTAAATGACGCCCATTGAGATAGGTTACATTAGCAAGCAAATAAAGGATGTTTGTGTGAGTGTGATATTGACGGGGTTATTTATGTAATTATGATACCACCGGGGCTCGTTTGACTGTGATTTTCTATTATATTTATTGATTACTGTGATTTTGGGGGTAATATCGTAATTTGGCCATGCTGGGCCCCTGTATGAGGATTCTAATGGTGTTGTGTTGTTTTGGATGATTTCGGTCGAAAATGATGTCAGGGGTATTTTCGTAATTTTGCACTCGGAGAGCTCGTTGGAGATCTAAGACGATATTTTTTGCTATCTCCTAAGCATTTGGAGACAATGAACTGGTAAAGAATATTCCCGGGAATTTTATCGACATTACTTGCTACTAGTGTTCGATCGAGGTGCATTCTCAAAGTTCCGGGAGGCTGTTACACGTATTCCGGTTTAATTGGATATTATCTAAGTAAGTTGGGCTAATTTGACTAAGATTGGGCTTTGGACCTTAAGTTGACATATTGGGCCGAGTTTTTCTATAAATATAAGACCATAGGTCCTAAAAAATGGTGGAGACTCTAAGCACGATTCCCAAGGTAAAGCTCTCGCTTGAATTCATCTCTGTATTCGCAAGATTTCGTTGTCCAGGCTCGTACCCGCGACTTTTCGTTCGAAAATTCGCGAGTCGCGAGTTTCTGTTCCAAAACTCGCGACTCATTGTGTATCCCGCGACTTTTCGCACCCCTTGGCCAGGGGACTCACGAGATTTCGTTCGAAATCTCGCGACCAACATCACGTTCGCAAGTTTTCACCAGAGTATAACACTATTTGTGAGTTTTTGTTCGAAAACTCGCGAGTCGCGAGTTTTCGACTGCTTTGGCGTAACGGAGCATATTTGATTGTTTTTCGTGTCGTTTTCACCCGGATTACCACTATTTCTTCATTTTAATTGTATTTCTTGATCATTATAGTGGAAACCAAGGTAGAGCTATGCTCTCCTGAGGACGTAAGCTCACACATTGTGGGCCAAACCTCGTATATCGCTCGTGTCCCCACAATAATTGAATTCAAATTTAGATAAAAAATCTACTGATCTAAAACAAACTCTCTAAAACAAACTCTCTAAAAATTAACACGCTAAAGGGATGAAAGGGTTGCAAAAAAAAAAATTGTCTGGAAAATGCCGATTTTTGGCATTACGAAAATTTCATGGGAGACTCAATTTTATGTCTACAATCACATGGTGATGTGACGGTGTAATATTTACCTGGTCGGATATCGGTGGCGTTTTACTATTCCATTTCGGTCCATTTATTTAGAATTGGGGATATCTTGAATGGTTGAAAGGATTTTACTATGTGGCAGAGATATATTGGAGGTCAATATGGTCATCGGTTATAAAGAAGAGGATTATTTGGCAAACATACCCGATATATTTACATACCTTCGCTTGCGAGGGTTATTTTCCTTCACAAGATCGGCCTATATTGAAACTCCTAAGGATCTCCTCAACATTGATACTTGAGATCCATGTCAGTTTGATGAACTTCAATGACGTGACCATGTACTTTTGCCGGATATTTGGAAAAGTTTGTTCTCCAATAGTTCAATTAGTTGCTGAGGTTTTCTACCATTTTCTATTGTGATTCAAGTATAGGTTATTATTCGGAACGGCATAACGATTCTTGGGAGAGGTCGTATGGTTTTCTAACCGTTTTGTGGTGGTTGTGTGTATTGCTTGGAGTACTTGTGAGACACGTGAACCTCACATGGAAAATGAGCGGATGCGTAGTTGCATTGGAGGAATTTGGTCACGTGTTGCTTGATTGTATATATGTGCACAAAATGGTTGGCGAGAGTGTTTGTTGCGGAAAGTTGGAAGTTCCAAGTCAACACAATTTACCGATTACATGAAAGGATAAGAGGTTACATGAGTATATGCGGCTTGTCATGTGGAATATGTGATGCTTCCCAAGGATAGGCGACGGTGTCAATAGCAATAATGTGACCACGATCCTAGTTCCGATCCGAGTTCACCCATTGAATCGTATTTGTGAATTTTTGAAGGATCATGAGAAGTTTTATACTACGTTTCGACAGCGATAATGTAAGAAATAAAGTTCGTAAGAAAATGAGAGGTTATGGAGAAGATGAGAAAGGTTGATCGTCGTTTGTTTTTAGAGGATCCATATTAAAGTATGGAAGAGCTTGGACTCACATATACACAACATATTCGGGAAATGAAAGATTGTATACTTATGGTCACATGACGTTGTCGTAAATAATGTGATCGATCGAATGTATCGCTGCCGAAGTCCAACATGCAAGCCTTGTTAGTATTCAATTGCAAGTATATTTATTCAGTTGCAAGTATATTTCTCGCCATGGTTGATGAGAATGAAGTAGGATCCCTTATATACGCACTTCTATTATAAACACCGACACCGGGGACTCATGGGTCCCCAAGTATTTTCTCATTTTCCGTCACAATTTCGGACAATTTACTAATGATGGTCTATAATTTGTGTTTGATGTTGAGAGGTTATTGAAGCATGGCTAGCTTGGGAAGTTGATTTGTACGGTAGAAGGAATGCCCAATACCGAGGTCGAGGTCGAGGAAGCTGACTTGCATATTCAACCCGAGAACACAACCACTCTCCCTAATAACGATTTAACATGACCTGAGGAAAGACGGCATGAGTATGGAGGAGCTTACTCAATATGTACTCAGTTTGTTTGGGATTATAGAACGTGTGAAAGAGTGAAATTAATGATGTGAGTTTTTTTGGTTTTGAGAGATCAACGGGGTTTTCCGGTTATCCATTCGTGAAGAGTCTATACAGCTACCGTGCATATTCCATACGTTATATCGGTTACTTTGGTGGTTTAAGATTCAAAGCTCGGAGACTGAGGAAGTTTATGAAAACTTGTTGAACTGTTTATTGGTACATAGATTGTACATGTCCTATAGTGCGGAAGTTAGTATCTTAATATACAAATTGAGGAGTCAAAGGATAAGCTTTTGGGAATATAACACATCGATAAATTATTATGACAAAAGACAACAAAACTAGTATGGAAGATAAGACGTTCGCGAATAAATGTATTTATCGTGACAGAAGGAGAAGCTTCTAGTATGGATAGTGAAGATGTGCTTAAAATGCCAAGTTATTAATCAATGAATAACTTAGGAACGCGTTAAGTTATTATATAATCATAAGATGAAACCTAGTCGTTGAGCTGTGTTATTGAGAAACGACCTCGTCTCCTCGTTATTTGAAGTGTATATTTATGTCTTGATATTCATTCTCAGTAATCAAGACCTCCCTAATAGTTATATGGACTATCAGACCTCTTACTCATCACTCAGTTGATTCGAGCATGTTTGTGGAGTAGTCAAATAACCTAGGTTTTCATTGGTGATTAATTGTTGTTCGAAAAATGGTCATGTCTTTACTCACCGGTGTTCTCTATTTGGATCATGTGTTGGTCTGCATTAACGAAAGCCCTTGAAGAGTCTCACAACTCTTGGAATTATGGTTGAGCTTCAATGGTTGAAGTTAGATCTCTACTCGATGATCAAGTTATTGATAACATGAACCCTATTTTGAAGAGTGCATCTAATTATTTTTCTTAATCATCCGAGATGGTATGTGTTCGGATTATTCTTATTCTATCGTGAAAGGTTCGTCTTTTTGATTTACTACGCTATCCATAATGGTTTTCGTCCGGAACATTATCCATGAGGACTTCCAGCAATATGTTATTTGTCGTAGCATCACCATGTCAGCCATTGGTGATTACTTGATCTTTCCAAATACCTTCATTGAGTTATCTATCAGTGTTATCTTTTTGTGTCATTTAATGAGATCCCGAGAATTATGGTTGTTGGTATTCAAAAGTATCAACCATTATCAAACTTTGTCTATTGGTGTTCACGAAAGAGACGTCCAATTGGGTTATTTTATTGATCGCTCGGAACGGTATCAGTTCGGATATATATGATTATTGAGCCTGCTTTCTTAATTGATCTATTAAATTATCGAGCTGACAAGTATTTTGAGCGTATATGCTTTCTAGAGGATGTCTTAGCATTAACTAATGAGCAACGTATTGAGTTAGTCGAGTTTAACAACAATTTTATTGCTTTCGAACGATTTGTTATTCTCCTAGTCACATTGGGATATCAGGAAATATCGAGGTCTTTATTAACATAATTCATAGTGGTGGATCTTCCTATCATCCTTTATAATATTGCCCTTGCTAGAAGTGATTTAAATCTAATAGGATCAATCATATCTCTACCCCACTTTGATGGTGAAACAACGTAAAAAAGATGAAGGGAAATCATGTTTCGGCAAGATATGTTCCTAGTGTTATGTTCCGAAGCAATACGAGGGCATCTAGTGCGAAGAAATGCATCTATATGGTGGCATTCTAAATGAAAGATCGAGTGTATTAACATGATATGGTTTTGTTCTAGAAGAAAAAGAGAAAATTGTATAAACATGGAACATCTAGTATTGAGGGAATTTTAAGATGCAATAAAATTCCTCAAAAGAAGTGGATATTCTCCCGTGAAAATGAAAAGATAGTTATTGAAGATGTGAAAATCCTATTGCAAGAAAGGGCTCTATGAAATACACATAATCGGTCGCAGACCTATTTATGGCTCCAAAGTTGAACGATGACTACAGAGTTTATGTTGTTTTCACTTAATTGAGAGAAGCATGGTCGGAGGACCCATATCTATCGTCGACATTGACATATTGTTTAAGTTTGTCGGCTTGAAGTTTTTCAATTATGTCTTTTGGTTCGAAGAAACCAAATGCCACGTACTAACAATCGATTAAATCAATATGTGGGGAGAAGAATGTGCGGAAGTCAATAATGATGGTATTCAGATAAAAACCGGTATGCAAATAATCATTTCCAATATTTGAGCGAGTGGTTGAGAATACTGAGGAAGTATTGAATGAGGTGCAATCCTCATAGATGTGATTTCTTGGTGAAAGACGGAAGTTTTCTTGGTCTATGATGTTTGTAAGAGAAATATAAATTGATAAGTTATCAATCAAAAAAATTTTATATTCCTTCATACATAGTCGGGTGGCTTTTGAAGGTTGAAAATTTTATATAAATATCGATTCGTTTATGTCTCCACTCCTCATCAGAAACCTTTGGGTTTATATTTTGACATTCAAAGAAGTCATAAGTGCTTCCTTAGTTGGGTTTGATGATGAGAAAAAAGGGTCATAATGATGTTAGTAGGAAACTACAAAAGGTGGAATTTCGATGAACCGACCTTAGACTTGTTAAGAGAGAAGATTTAAGATCTTATGAAAGTGAGTCTCATTAAAGTGATCATATGCGCAACCATCTATCGACAAGAAGGGACGGAGCAATTATTTCCTTTCAAGGAAACGTTGAAAGGAATAGTACGTGACGTTGTCACATTTTCAGTGTCCGCTCGTGGTACTACACATGTTTTGATGGCCGGGGAAGTAAAGACCCATGCTATTTAACCCCGTAGCGAGATACAAACAAAAATTTTTCTACATGATAAAGCAAGTACGCTTATTACGTTGTTACGAGCGGAATTTCTAATGCTTAAAGTGGAGATTGCAGACAATTGCGATACTTGCAAACCTAATTCATTCAGCACTAAGGACTTGCGAATAAAAACGTTTGATCAATATGGAAGACTATGTGGACATTATAATAGTTTTGAATTAATATGGAGATGATATAATCGTGATATTTGAACTAGCAACCAAGAGAAAGCGAATAAAAAGAATCTATTGTTTATTTCACTCGGAAGAATGAGGGTATGTTGAAGGGAGTGAAACCCATTGTTGTTAGAACTCTTGATACATATTATTGATTATCATAAAGTCATGTCTTTCTGCTCAAGGGATTGTTTTATTTATCTGCACATGATAGTGCTAACGGATTTATCCTCAAGTCAGCATATAGAAGTTTATCTTTTTTCGGATCGATAAACAAAGACGTTTAATGAAATTAGACATTTATGCATTTGTAGGGTATTCAGAATAATGGACTTTCAAGATTTGTATCTTATACAGTGAAATGTATTGCGATGCAAGAGAATACTCGTACCTATCCTCATTATGGAGAAATCACTAGTGAGGTTATCTCAATACGAAGGTCAATTTATGGAATCGTGAAATTGGCAACCGAGTTTGCTTATAAGTACTAGAAGTGGCAAGTAGAATCGGTTAGTAAACAATTTATATCTCTGCTGATCATCTCTTGCCTAGCTAAGTGCATCCAAGAAAGAAGTATATGCTGGGGACTATGCTGACTATGAGAAAATGATGAGATAAATATGGCAATTTAAGTTGGAAATTGGGTCAGTGTTGCCCTAAGTATCTACAGTGAATATCACAAGTGAAATTATAAGTTGAGTCATATTTGCATTGAGTATATGTGACGACAATTAAACAATTGTTTATGATTTCTAAGTCGACACATGGGGACTGACATTAGTATGGGCCTTCGTGATGGTTGTGGACATGAAGGAATTGTGCATTTTGGTATTGAGATGAGATATTGAACATATATAAGTCGAATAAGTATCCGGAGTTTGGGAACATGAAACGAGAAGTTTCGTTCTGATCGTATTGTTTGCTAGTTTGGGATTCATGAGGACTTGATCTCATAATACAATGAACTCTTTGTAAAGCAAACAAGTGAATTATGCAATTATTATCATTTCTAGCAGAAACAGTGCCTCGTGCCTGGTAGAGGCAAACGAAACTCCCTATAATGTTTCAATTCTATTTTCGATGTTAGACATTGCGCACAATTTTTTGGGGAAAAGCACAAGTGAATAATGCGTGCAATATTATGTTATGTTGAATTCTTTGCCTAGGACTTTCAGAGTCACTAATAGATTTTTTTGAGATACGTGAAAGCTAAATCTCCGATGTATTAAGAACCCCGTAAGGAGCGCAACTAGTCAAATTGAGGTATGTTATTACAATTGCGTTCATTGCTATTAATTGTTGTTAAATTACATGCACGTTGTACATGGAGTGGGAAATTTGGTATGAGATCACGGCGGTGGTGAGAGAAGGAACGTATAAGATTGCGAATATGAGCGGAGAGCAGCTGCCACGGACTTGGCATATTTCCAATTTGCACAAGTATTATGTATAGACGTGACTTATCGATCTTTTTAAAATAAAACTTCCCCTCTTTTTTATGGTCATATTCTAATTTTTTGAGTATCTTTTTTGATGACATGAATTCAATCGACTAGGGAACTGGTAAGATAGGAGTAGGTCCATTGCATTTTAGTATGATGGATGATGGAATAAAATGATTTGTTAGATTAGAAATGCAATGTACCGCCTGTCTTGTAATCGATCATTTTCAAACTCGTCAAATTAGATACTGTGTCAAAATACTTTGAACATGATGAGTCTTTCTGTCTGCGGTAGAATCGTCTGTACATACATACTATTGGAATATGTCAAGGGGCCCGATTTATTATGAGATAGTCGGCTTAGTACCGAGCATGTTTCCGTGGCAAAACGGGGTGCAAGTTTATACCCAACTCCTCCATGACACGCCGGCAAGGGTCAGGCCCTCGTCGGAGGCTGGTCCATTTCCGCAGTGGCCCCGGGTGCAAGTATATACCGGCGGCAAGAATGTGATGGCCCCGGGTGCAAGTATATACTGGGGGCGAAAGTGTGATGGCCTCGGGGGCAAGTATATACCGCCGGTGAGAATGTGATGACCCCGGGTGCAAGAATATACTGGCGGGGAGAATGTGATGGCTCCGGGTGCAAGTATATACCGGCGGCGAGAATGTGATGGCCCCGGGTGCAAGTATATACCGGCGCCGAAAGTGTGATAGCCCCGGGTGCAAGTATATACCGGCGGCGAAAATGCGATGACTACGGGTGCAAGTTGATACCCGGAGACAACGTGCAAGTGAGATGCGGGAGCTTCATGAGGCCCTTTTAGAATGGGACGATCTCGGGTGCAAGTTTAAACCCGAAGAGAACATGCAAACAAATATCCAAGTGATGTTATGAGTAAGATAATCTCGAGTACAAATTTATACTCATCAAGAATGCAAGTTCTTCAAGGTCATATTTCTAGGAGAAATACTAAAAGTCGTTTGTGCGATAGAGACATCATTGTTCACGGAATTCAAGGCGAATTATCCTGGAAAAAATCTTGTTATTTATTGTCGGAGAAAGAATTTATGAAAGTACATTGCTACATGATTGGTTTAACTATCATTGCCGAGGAATACATTCTGCTAAAAGATCACACATTTTCAATTTCGATTGGAATGGCCGGTATTAGTTTTGTGATCGTATTCATGGTTTTCACTTAAGTAAACTATCAAAATGGCCAAATATTCGCCTTATGGTTTACATTCCACAAAATGATGTGATTACTGGGGACTCGTACCCATGCTCTGAACTATCGTAAAAGCTTTCTGTGATTATCTGGAATCCTTATCACATTTGCGAATATCTCTTCGCTAAATCATGTCGAATGATTATTTATCCCTAATCGGCAAACTAATCATATGGAAAGCTATTATTATTTTAGGGGTTAACTTCTCGATTCAGATTCTCCGGAGTGAGATTTTTCTTCAAGCTATTTGGGAAATTGAAAAGAAATGAATGGAAGTTTCATTATATGACAAAGAATACTAAGTTATTTACAATCAAGAGAAGAGTATTTACTATCGTAGAAATTATGAAGCCACGTTATAACATGGCCTCATTTGTTAGATTGGCCACATTACGGTCCTATATCATAGATTTGTTATTTTTGACCGCATATTTTAATTTACAATCAAACTGACCAAGTGATGGTCTTATGGTATCAATTCTCGTTAGTTATGGTCGGTCACTCTCAGATATTATCGAAATTGTAAAGTTATACCCCTATAAAAGAGGCCATTGTCTGAAAAATCCGTCATTTGGCTTAATCATCTGCATGTGCATTTATTTGCCGATAGATCATATTCATGGATTTCATTAGGATAAACGGTTAGAACTGCCAAATATTTGCCCGAGGATATTAATTCAACTGAATTCTATTACGACTGGGCACTCACATTTATGATCAAAGTGGTTATGATCAAAGCGATCGGAGAAGCGAACCACAACAAGGAATATTCCGAAGTAAATGTTTGCCCGAATAAGGATGTTTAATGACACTGATATTTGTCTATTTGATGATTAAGAGGTCTCATTCATGGTAGCCTTTCTAGCTTATGACACGAAAGTTGGCTTATTGGTGAATGAGCAAATTTATACATTACAAATCTCTCGAGAAAGATTGTAAAGCGACCTACGAAGTGGATTCGTTTCGGACAGTAAGTAAAGAAAGACATTTGTCTTGTCCATTCCACATAATATTCGTTTGATAAGTCGGTAGAATTGTCCCACATGATGACGTATCTTTATCTCGAACAATGTTGTGTCCCTTGCCCATTCTCCAGATGTCAACTAGATAAGTCAAAGAGATAGAAGGAAGTTATTGTTGGGCGCTCGGTTATGTGAGCAATGAACAAGCGAAAGTTTGTTAACCGGATGAGCCTGTATTGTTATCTAGTGTGACCGGCGCGTCCAGTAATTGTCACATGACCGTCTCGTATATTTTGATTACAGTTGAAAGAGCCAAGAAATTGGCTGGATGTATTAAGATCCCTCCCCCAAATGCGGTTGCGACATTCAAGGATAATTCCCTTATGTATGTTAAGGAAACTTATGTTACGATCTCATTTATGATCAAAGATACCTAACCGAGATTCGTATGAAAGTGATCAAGTAATTATCATCGAAAGGTGTATATTCTTTCAACATATGCGAATGGGTCTTAAGTATTTTGTGGATGCCTCGGGTTCATTATTTATGAGAGGGTCGGATTAGCATGTTGGTGTATAACGCGTACGTCTTTATTTATGGCCATTCAGTCCAGAGAATTATTGCGTGCATGACACAGATTGTCCTATTATCGTCGAGGATGTCAGAAAGTTGTTTTATGGATGACATAGATTTTCTTGCCCGAAATAATCCGAATATAGCAGCAACAATCACGCTAGATCAAGTTGCAAAATTTTATTAGAGACGGGACAATGTAAAGGTAAACCTTAAATTCACAAATAAAGGGAAGTGATTTCAAACGGAACTGAAGACTTATTTTATCAAATGAAACATATAAGGGGTTAAAATTGAGGTGATGGAGATGTAATGATTACCGGATTTCTCGTGAGGCAATTTTACGTTATTGCCTTAGTTTCATGTTGTCTCTATATGATTCCCAGTCGGGGCTTCTCGGTTTTCTTTTCTTATAACTCATAGAGTTCACCTAATGTCTTCTGAGGCGAAGTTCTCCCCACAACAAAGACTTATTTCAGAAAGAATCTTAATTTTCAGATAATATATGTGGGAAGTAGGAATAGAATGATGGTAATGATCCTACCGGAATCGGTATGTCCCACTACACAATTTTGACGACCGACAAAACTACTATTTAGTTGAGCCCTACTTTCTATACTTAGATGTCGGCTAGAGACACTTTGTTTTTTATGAGGTCGTATCTAAAAGAGAAAATAAATCATCATTTCGCCTCAAATAAAAGATTCAAATGATCTTTTACAAGTTTTACAGGCATGCTATATAGACGATAACCTTTAAAGGTAGCCGAGCTGCATATAAAAGATGCACATGATCGACCGTAGGCGTAAGATAGTTCCCCCGAAATAGTTAGAATGGTCAAGGAGTAAATACCAACCTCTTGTCGAAGGTGAGAAAGTGATGTTCTTGTTCGAACGTGGGGATATCTTATGCAGGAAAAAGATATATGAGCTCGAGCTCGTAGAGTAACAATCACGACCGGAACAAGATTGAATTGCGAAGTTGAGGAATCTAGCGATCCCCCTAATTTGTGAAGAGCTACATTTTGAAGAAGCCAAAAAGTCAAAGCTCCATGCTAATATTGAAAACCTTGATAGGCAGTNCTCGCTCACATGTTCAAAATTGGTGCATGCAAAATACAATAACCTAATGGAAAATGTATGGCGAAATACTCATCGAATAAATTTGGATGATTTTTATATAAATTTTTAGCATTATATGTTGGAGGATGTTGTTTAAATACTCTTCTTCTTAAAATAACAATACTACGAAAAACTTCGAACCAAGGCGGAGAATGAATATAATGAAGTTTTCATTTATTATCTCGTATTCATCTCTCAACTTTACAATACATCAAATACACATATATATAGAAATACTACTCCTAACCAACTACAATCTAAAAGACATACCTTTTCATAAAGACACAACCCTTCAATCTAATAAACTAACTTTAACTCCTAAAACCATAATATTTAATTATCTCAACTTTATTTTATTTTAATTTCCTAATTCAAGTTGACATTTCAACATCCTCCACTAAATTTGAATTCATCATCCTTCAAGTTTTTCATAACTTCGATCTTCACGCAGCGGAATCATTGAATTTCACATCATCTTTATAGACCATCAATAAAACATGACATTCTTCGTCTTGTTTATCTTCTACAAATAAATCCTTCTCATTTACGCCACCCTTGCATTCTCTTGCAAAATGACCTAATTCATGACAAGAATAACATTTAACTTTAGACGTGTCAAATTTCCGAGAATTAGAGGAGCTCCATACTTGTCCTCTCGCAACACCGCATCCCGGATATTGTTGATACTCGTTCGATGAACCTTAATCATCACTATAAGATTGGATATTTCGGTATCCTCCACGACCACGACCATTTCTTCCACGGCCACGATCACCGAAATTCCATCCTCTTTTCACTCTTGTTGATACCGGATTGAACCTGCAATAATTGAGCGTCTGGTTCATTACGTTGACGAAGCCTCTCTTTGTACGCTTGTAAAGAACCCGCCAATTCCTCAATAGACATATCATCAATGTCATGAGATTCTTCAATTGCAACGGTAACAAAATAATACATCGATTCCAAAGATCGAAGGATCTTTTCCACGATCCTAGCATCTTCAATTTTTTCACCATATCGCTTCATCTGATTCGTTACACTTTGTACACGAATAATATATGATGAAATTTCTTTGCCGGGTTTCTGTTTCAACGACTCAAATTCGCAACACAACGTTTGCAAGCTAACTTTCTTAGCCCGATCAACACCTTGAAATGACACTTGAAGAATCTCCCATGCTTCTTTTGAAGTTTTCGCCGTAGCTACTTTCTTGAACAATTTCTCATCGATAGCTTGATAAATCAAGGACAAGACTTTCTTATCATTTGTTTGTGATTTTGTGTCGGTAACAATAAATCCACCATTCGCAACGTCCCAACATTCATAGGCACCGAAAATCGCTTTCATACGAAGACACCAATGATCATAGGTGTTTTTCGTAAGAATAGGAACATAAAGTTTACCACCATTCGACATCGCACCAAGAATCGTATAGCTCCGATACCACTTTGTTGGAGGATGTTGTTTAAATACTCTTCTTAGATCATTTTTCTCCATTCATCCAGGAAGTAATAAGATGTACAAGAATTTGAAACAGAAATGGTAATGGTCTCGAATTAAACGAGATGTAGCTCAGTTTTTATGGCAAAGTGCAACGTTTGTCAAACAGTCAAAGATGAATATCAACGACCTGGAGGATTATTATAACCCTTAGACATATCGGAATGGAAATTTGATCATATTAACAAGGATTTTGGGACCGGGTTGCCGAGGTCAACAAGAATGATTGATACCATTTGGGTTATTGTCGATCGGCTAACGAAGTCTACTCATTTTATTGACATGAAACTTTCTTATAGTATGGATAAACTCCCAAACCTATTTGGATAATAATATCATGCTAGGTTGTGTGCGTTTGAGCATTGTTAGTGATCGGGATTCAAGATTTACTTCAAGATTGAGAAAATTGCATAATTAACCCCCAAACTTACGAGCTGTGAAAATGACATGACCTCCAACTTTCGAAATTGCAAGAATGACACCTAAAGTTATTAATACCATTTGTTTTTTACCCCTAACATTCTAGCACCCGGTTTTACGTAAGTTGAAACCGTTTGAAAACCATCACAAAGTACACATATAAGACTCGTTTGAAAAATTATACAAAATTTACACTTAATGTTCGAGAATTGTGCATAAAATATTAAAAATTTACGAGTTCCTTAAAGTGCCAATGATAAACGGTATTGGAAACTTGAGGTGTCTTATATGCATTTAATTGAAGTTGGAAGGCTACAAATGCATATTTTTGCTAAAAAAGTGTATCATATTTGCAATTTCGTAACTTGGAGGACATGTTTTTTACACAACCCGTAAGTTGGAGGGCCGTTGGCAACATCACCCAAAAATTTTGAACTAGTTTACGAGAATTGCTATGAACAAAGTTGAACTTAAGTTCGGCTTATCATCCTCAGTCAGATGGTCAATTAGAAAGAACAATACAGACGTTGGAGGAGAGTACATCTCAAATGACTTTGATACTTATTGCAGAGAAAAAAGAACCAGGCATTAGAAAACTGAACCTGGAACATCCCAACATAATGGTGTAGCTGAAAGGCTGAATATGACACTCTTGGACAAAGTGAGGTGTTTAATTGCAACTGCAGAATTGCTAAAGATGTTCTAGGGAGAGGCTTTATTGGCTGCTAGCTACTTCGGAAATCGATCACCATCAGCTTCGATCAATTTTAAAATACCAGAGGAGTTATGGAGTGGCAAGAGACCTAGGCAAAACTATATGAGAGTGTTTGGATGTAAGGCAAGCATGCTGATTCCTAAAGATCAAAGAAAGAAACTTGATTCACATTCTCAAACTTGTATATTTTTGGGCTATAGAGAAAATGAGTTCGGATACAAGTTCTGGAATCCAATAGAAAGAAAAGTAATTCGATCAAGGGATGTTGTGTTCTTTGAAAATGAGAACATGTCATATATTCACAAGGAGAATAAGTCTCAACAAGACCTGGAACCAAGAGCGGAATTGGAACAGACTTCTAAAGGAGATACAAACAGAAATAATGATCATGAGCAGACTTCAAGACTTGCTGATCAGTTTGATGAATCTTATTCTGAACCTCAAACTGAGTTGGAGAAACAACACATGCAAGTAAGAAGATCAACTCGAGCAAGACATCCATCAAACAAATATCCAGCAACCTAATATGTTTTTATCTCAGAACATGGAGAACCAGAAACTAATGAGGAAGCTTTAAGCATGAAAGATAAGGACAGATGGATCAAGGCTATGAACGAAGAACTTGCATCACTTGAGGAAAATCAGACTTATGAAATTGTTCAGCCACCACCAGGTAAACGAATCCTATCAAATAAATGGATTTTACGCAAAAGCTAGAGGAAAATTGTAGCATCAGATACCAGGCTAGACTTGCTGTAAAAGGTTTCGGGCAAAAGAAAAGTATTTACTTTGAAGAGGTGTTCTGTCCAGTAGTTAAACTTGTATCCATAAGAGCTACATTGGCTATAACAGCCTATTTAGACCTTGAAGTTGAGCAACTTGATGTAAAGACCGCATTTGTGTATGGAGACGTAGAAGAGGAGTTGTACATTCACCAACATGAAGGCTTCATTGAAAAGAGGAAAGAAAATATGGTTTTCAAACTGAGGATGAATCTCTATTTGAAACAAGCCCCGAGACAATGGTACATGAAATTTGATACATTCATGAAAGAAAATCAGTTCGAAAGGTCTAACGAAGACCATTGTGTTTACATGAAGTTCTATGGAAATAAAAGATATGTTATTGATTGGTCCTTATATGGAATTAATCAAAGAATTGAAAAATCGATTGTCCCATACCTTTGAGATGAAGGATTTGGGACCATCCAGCAGAGTTCTTAGTATGAGTATCATCAAGAACATATCAAGTAGATAAATATTCGTTCATCAGCAGATGTATGTTGATAAACTCTTGAACAAGTTTAATATGAAGAACGCAAAAGAAGTCAGGGTACCCTTGGGAACATAGTTCAGACTTGCTAAACTTTCAACTGAAATGACAAAGGCAGATATGCTAGAAATGGATTCAGTGCCTTACTCATCCTTAGTTGGGCGTTTAATGTATCTGATGGTTTGCTCTAGGTCAAATATTGCCTTCGCAGTAGGAGTACTCAGTAGGTATTTGTCAAATCGGGGAAAGGAACATTGGGAAGCAGCAAGTGGCTGCTTCGATACATGAAATGAACCAAGGATCTGTGGCTTAAATTTATAGCTGGAAATAAGTTGAATCTGACTTGTTTTTGTGACTCTGATTTTGCAGGAGATCATGACACAAGAAAGTCAACATCCGGCTATGTATCAGTGTTGGGAGGAGCTGCAATTTCATTGAGTGCACAACTACATAAGTGTGTAGCATTGTCCACAACCGAGGTTGAATACATTGTCATAACAAAAGCTGGAAAGGATATTTTGTGGCTTCAGAGACTTCTGTCTGAGATAGGATTTGATGATTTGGAACCTGTGTTGTTTTGTGACAACCAAAGTGCGTTGGAAATAGCCAAAAATCCAGCATTCCATTCAAGAACCAAACATGTAGATGTGAAGTTCCATTGGATTAGAGAAGCCGTGGCTAACAAAATATTGACGCTAAAGAAGATAGATACGAACGAAAACCATGCGGACATAATCACAAAGTGTGTCACTCTAGAGAAACATGAATTCTGCTCTATTGGAATTGGTCTAGAGCATATCATGGAACATAGCTGATGAAACCAGAATATGTTCATAAGTTGGAGGAGAAGAATGTGGGCTGATAAAATTGATTCCAACTTATGAGCAGCAAGACAGATATGCTGGGGCAGCTCATTCTGTATTAACATTGAATAAAGAAAAGTGGCCCATGTTGGAGATCCAGTTACATGAAATAAAAATCACGTACTCAAAGGAAAACAACATAGTGTGAAGAGAGGTGGTTGTCTTTGTCTTCTTGCTGATATGGTGAATTATTGGAGAGCTAAGAACTTGCAAGGATTATGATCCAGGAAGTAAGCTTTTGTGGAGCTAAGGTCATCGCTAAGGTAACCTTAGCGGTGATTTTAATATTTTGTTTGATTTTGTTATGATATGTAGCGGTGAGCATTCGTTACCAAATAACAAACCAAACAAAATATTAAAATATCGAATACTAAATTATCAACAAAATCAAATACTAATTCCAATCAAATATTTGTTTGGTACCAAACCAAAATAATTTCAGTATTTCGTTATTGGTACCAATATATCGAAATTAAAGCACCTAAAAAATAATCATGAACATCTCATGTATGTCTTATACATAAAAAAATATTTTCAAAAGACAATGATGATGTCACTGATCATATTATTGTATCCATACAATATAATAAATTTCAATTCTTCAAGTTTATACTTCAATATAAGTGTAAAATATTATGAAAGTTTTGAAATACAATACGAAAATATTTATTATAAAATAAGTGAGAAATTAACAGTTTATTCATACGAAATGTAAATTATCATTCTCAAACTTATATTGCTGATGCAAAGTAAATATTTAATGGAAAGTAAATATTCTATATATTTAATTTTGACATATTTTATATGATATACTACCTACCATGTATATATGATAGATATTACACTTAGGAAATCGGGTGATATCATAGTTAGAGAATAAGGGTCATGCATATATATATAAGACCTCTATGTATATTATCATTCAATAAATCAAAACACGAAAGAAGATATTCCATTTCCCAACTTTCTTCTTTTCCGCAAATTCTTCAATTGCTCATATTGATCTTCATGAATATCATAAGAATATAATCTATGGAACTAATTTTAGTACATATAAATGCACCAACATTTTTTGAACTCAAAAAGACCAAGGGCAACAACCAATAATTATTAGTGTACTTGGCTGGAGAAAATCATCATAACAGCAACCCCAAGCACTATGCGTCTAGTGAATACATGGAGCAAAAACATTAGCCCTCAACTAAGCAGTGTTTAGGGTTTAGATAAAATACCAGTCGATACGGGTTTCTCGGGTTGGGTATTTGAGGGTCGGGTTGGATTTCTTACGGGTTTGGTCTGGTTTTATATTAAAAAAAATAAAATATAAATATTTTATAATTTAATTTATTTTAATATTTTGGTATATATCTGATATACCCAAAATATATCCAATATACCTAAAATATATTCGATATACCGATTCAATGAGTTTATCCAGTATACCGACCGATACCAGTTTTTATAAGAATCCAGCTAAGTCCCGTGCAGAAGGGCGGCCCCAAGCCTACCATGCACATGACGTTATGCATAGAGGAGCCCAAAGACTGGCATGTAGAGACTTAATAGAGAGCCTACAGTTTTGCGGGCCCTAGTTGCTTGTGCAAGCCCATATTACGAGAATGACGGATCTAAGGTTACAGAAACAGTCTAGGGCCTTCTGTGTTGGATCCACCCTAGGGATATTATGCGATTTGAAGAGTTGGTATATTCATTTAGGATTTGTATACTCGAATGTAATTGACTCGTACTTGATCATTGTTTAAATATAAATATGAATTTTTTTTGAGTATTTTTTATGTTAGTTTATAATTTAAATGAATATAAACATTTTCGTGAAGATATATACGCTTGTGATTTAATATATTATTTATTTTTAATTTTTATATTATTAAACATTACAATTTTTTTAAAAATCTAATGTATCACATTTCACATTATTTCGAAAATATTTTCCTATTTTATATTGAATTATACATATTAGAACGTTTTTCTCTTATTTCATATTAAAATGAAACTATCTTTTAATTTTTCAATTTTTAATCTAAAAATAAATTTTAGTATATTGGATTTTAATATAATATTACAAAATATTTGAACTTATCGTTCATACATTTCGAACAATTATTCGAATGAATATGAATAATTATATAAATATTTGAATAGTATTCGAATATAAATTATTATTCGAATAAAATACTAACATACATGAATAAGTTATAATAAAAATATGAACAAATATGAACATAGAGAGTTCTATTCGTTCGTATAGAGTAAAACCTCTAATCCCAACTCCCTGTTCAAGTTCATCACAATCAAAGAGACTAGTGAATGGGGCACCCAGACAGGGATACCTTGGATTCGATCGGTCTGCATGTGTTCAAAAATGTAGTGTACTTTATGCTATAACCTACAAGTCATGGAGCAGTCATACGCATTGGAAGAGGAAGCAAGCAATGTCTTAGTTAGTGGCATAGACTCTCCTAAATGGTACGATCGAGCCATATTTTTTCTTATCGAATCATATTTCTGTTATGCTACAGTTTGATTCATATGGTACGATTGGTATATCCATATAGATGAAAATGCTATTGACATTTAAGAGTCCCAAATACCAATTTTTGTGTGGATCCTCTTAATTATGATACAAAAAATAAACATTAATTAACTTTTTATATAAACAGGGAATTAAAATGAGTAAAATCGGCAAAATAGTGTTGTAAATTTACTTATAACCTAATATGATTAATTGACTAGTTAATCTAAGCTAATTTGTTGTAAAGCAATAAAGAACACCTAAAGTTTTGGCAATCTACTATTCAACCTACAGTTTCAATTAACACAAAGAAACTCAGTTATGTTCACAACAACAGGAACATAAAATGTAGCAAGATAAGTCACAACACACTGGTAAACCCGCAGTTTTAACCGTAAAGTGATGTTACCACTACAGTTGTGAAAACAACTGTAAAATTTCACTAGAACTCAGAGTTCGACCAAAACTTGTTATTCCAAGGAGATCTGATTCAGATCTGTATTCTATGCACCTGAAACTCAACAGATACGTTAGTAGATGTCAAGAAAAAATGATACAGGTTTACCGTTCACTATTCGTTCAGCAGATACACCTAGAACTTTCAAAACACGTTCGAGTAGTCGAGTATTGTTTCTAAAATAGCAGTTAGGTCACAAGATCTCGAAGATCTCACAATTTCAACAGAGAACGCGAAGTTCAAAATAGAACAGCAAGAAAGATACACTCACACACAAACGATGTTAAGATCTTTGTGTGTTCAAGACGAACTCAAGGATTACAGAGTCACAAAAGACTCAAACGCAAGAGAGATTCAAATGCAAGAGAGAAAGCCAACCGTCACACAAAGATCTAGGGTTGCGTACACAGTGTAAAAACCCTGGCTTATAAATGCGGGCTAAACCGACTTACTGTTCCACATGAAGGTCCATTGTTTAAGTCCAAACTCATAATGGACCTATAGAGATCAGTCCAAGTTCATAATCGACTTATACCACCTTTACCTTATAACAATCTCCCCCTTGCTATTTGTCGATTTGTAGTTTGTACCTGTAACACCCGAGATTTACTATCCTATTGGATTTCAATCTAACTCACACTTAAAGGGGCGATGAACTCCCCCTTAATTCGAAAAGGGATTATCGGGGAGGGATGAACAATCACAAGACATGCCTAATTCTATGTAGAGATTGCTCCCCCTGAGTCCATATGCGTAAGCTCCTCGAATGAGAGTACGCTAGGCCCCGAGAATCCAGGCGGTAAGTACTAAAATGCACATGCACTTTCATATATGACTCTTGGCAAAAGAAATAAAACACCATACACAAACTTACATAAAGCAGTAAAGATATGCTAGGTTTGATGTTCACATAATGAGATATAATCCATACATAGATCAAACAGTACACTGCAGTTACCATGCAATTGCAGAAAATTTTCAGTCAGAGCATCAAACAGCACATGTAGACATCACAACATCCGACTTGCATCTTATTTTAAGAGAAACAATGAGAGAAGTTACAGTAGTTTATGGACACAACATTAATCCTAACGCATTTCGTAGTTGAATAAATTGTGCAAATTCTAGAGGTTTCGTAAATATATCAGCAATTTGATCACACGAAGGCACAAATTTCACACAGACATTTTTATTTTCAACTAGATCCCTAACATAATGATGCCTAATCTCTATGTGTTTACTCCTAGAATGATAAACTGGATTTTTAGCAAGATTAATAGCACTTGTATTATCACAATACACTGGAATAGTATCAATTAATACAGAATAATCTGAAAGTTGTGATTTCATCCATAGAATTTGAGTGCAACTACTAGCTACTGACACATACTCAGCTTCAGTCGAAGAGAGTGCGACTATGTTTTGTTTCTTGTAAAACCAAGATACTAGACACGGACCAAAGAAGTGACAAGAGCTACTAGTACTTTTTCGATCAATCTTACACCCATCATAATCAGCATCACAATAAACACTAACATTTAATTCATCAAATTTTGGATAGAAGAGACCAATATTAGTGGTTCCAAGCAGATATCGAAAAATCCTCTTTACAGCTTTTAAGTGTGAGACTTTGGGATTAGATTGAAATCTAGCAAATATACACACAACAAACATTATGTCGGGTCTTGACGATGTAACATACAGTAAGGAACCTATCATGCTTCTATAGAGAGTTTCACTCACACATTCTTCAGTGTCATCACTTATAAGATTTTGATGTGTTTGCATAGGTGTTTTCATAGATTTAGCATTATAAATTTCATACTTCTTTAAGAGTTCCTTTATATACTAGACTGAGAAATAAAAATTCCAGATTCACTTTGCTTAATCTGCATACCGAGACAAAATAATAAATCACCCATCATGCTCATCTCAAATTCTTTTTACATAAAATCACAGAATTTATAATTTAAATCATGATTTGTGCTACCATATATAATATCGTCCACATACACTTGAACAAGAATTAAATCATTTTTCACATATTTTATGAACAAGGTTTTGTCTACACACCATTTCCTATATCCACAAGATATTAAAAATGAACTTAATCTATCATACCAAGCTCTAGGAGCTTGTTTAAGACCATATAGAGTTTTATGCAGTTTAAACACATAATCAGGTTTTTATGGGTCAACAAAACCAGCAGGTTGTTTAACAAAAATATTTTCAGATATGAAACCGTTTAAAAAAGCAGTTTTGACATCCATTTGAAATAATTTAAAGACTTTGTAAGCTGAAAATGCAAGTAACATTCGAATAGATTCCATTCTAGCAACCGGAGCAAAAGTTTCACTAAAATCTATACTTTCTTCTTGACTATATCCCTGAGCTACTAACCTAGCCTTATTTTTTACTATATTTCCATGCTCATCTAACTTATACTTAAATATCCATTTAGTTCCTATGATGCTTTGATTAATTGGGGGTGGAACTAGTTCCCAAACTTTGTATTTCTTAAATTGTAATAGTTCATCCTGCATGGCATTTATCCAATTAGTGTCATTTAGAGCATCATTCACACATTTCGGTTCAATCAAGGAAATAAAAGCATGTAGTTTGCAGAAAGCATTAAATGATCTACGGGTTCGAACATAATCATTTACCTCACCCAAAATATTTGATTTATTAAGACATTTGGGCATGTTTGGTATATAGGAGGATTTACTAGCTTGTTGATTTTCTGCAAGTGGTTTTAGTTCATAATTTTCAGGTAACTTGTCACTTACAGGGTCTTCATTATTCAAGAAAAAAGGTTCTTCTTCATTTTCAGATGTTATAGAGTTTTCTTCAATTGGTTCGATTTCTAGATTTTCTAGATTTTTATATGTTTTATCAAAGAAGATAACATGGATTGACTCTATGACATGTCGTTTATCTTTTAAGAATATTGTAAATGCTTTTCTATTTGACGAATAACCTACAAATACCCCTTCCGAACTTTTACTATCGAATTTGTCTAAGTTTAACTTATCGTTATTGTGAACAAAGCATTTACACCCAAAGACATGAAAATATCCAACATTAGGTGTTTTATTAAAGAGTAGTTCATAAGGAGTTTTCTTAAGTATACATCTAAGAGTAACCCTATTAATAACATGACAAGCCGTGTTTACTGCTTCACCCCAAAGGTATTTTGGTGATTTATGTTCAATTAACATGGAACGAGCCATTTCTTGTAGAGTTCTATTCTTACGTTCAACTACACCATTTTGTTCAGGAGTTATAGGACAAGTGAAGTTGTGTTCAATTCCTGAGTTTTGACATAGGTTTGAGAATTCATTATTGTTGAACTCACCACCATTATCATTTCTTAAAAATTTTATTTTAAAATCCATTTTCTTTTCCCACTCGTTTTTAAATTTACTAAAGTATGAAAAAGATTCAGATTTCAGTTATAGAAAAAATACCCAGGTAAACCTTGTGAAATCATCAACAATTACAAAGCACCAATTTTCACTCCCTAAACTAGATGGTTTTATTTCACAAATAAGTCCATATGAAGTTTTTCTAATTTCCTAGAGGAGTTTATTCCATTAACCTTCTTAAATTGGCTCTAGTTTGTTTAGACTTAACACACACTTCACAATTAAATTTAATCTTACTAAATGTTTTATCTAGACCCATAATTAGCTCATGCTTTTGCAGTTTCAGAATTAAATCTAAACTAGCATGTCCAAGTTTTCTATGTCATTCAAGTGTAGAATCACATTGGGAAATTAGGCATGCATCAATACTATCAATTTTATTAAACATATAGACATTCTTAAATCTACATGCTTTAAAGATTAGTTTATCATGCTTGTACACATAACATGCATCTTTGCAAAACGAAACAGTATATTTAGAGTCACATAATTGGCTAACACTTATCAGGTTATGCATCAAATTGTCAACATGTAGAATATTAGAAATTTCAAAAGACTGATATTTAAAAGTTCCCGTACCTACTACCTTACCGTTAGAGTTGTCCCCGTAGGTAACTCTACTCTCTCTAGAACTCTTATAATCAATAAGAAACCCTTTGTTTCCTATCATATGTTGGGAACACCCACTATCGAGGATCCATGCCTGCAATTTTAGGTATCCATTTCTGGTTAATACTATAAAACCTAAGATGTTCATGTTTCCTAGTGTAAGCAATTAATCGGTCAATCAGTTTATAAACAGATACATATTTTTCATTAAGGTGTCTAAAGTTATTTGGCAATGTAATAATAGATTGGTTGAGTGATCTAGTTTTAATTACTCTACTAGGAGCTTGCCACTTTTCTTGTTTGGATTTAAGGTTAAAACATATTCCATGTCTAACTGATTCATGAGTAACATTGAATTTAACAGATTGGTCATTCTTTGAAGAGCAAGGGAATTCAGATTCTAAGAATTCGGAGTTATAAGATGTAGAGGCTTTCACAAATTTGGTTTCTGCTATTTTATTTGACACAGTAGTAGATTTATTCATTTTTGAAAATTCGGGATTTGGAACAGAAGGTTGAATATCAGATTTTGCAAGGGACAGCAAACAATCAGAACATTGAGGAGTGACAGATTTAACAAAACGCATAGACTGTTTGGAGAATTTTCAGTTGTGTTATTGAATCCAAGACCACTCTTGTCATGAAAATTCTTTTGTACACTTAGAATTTTGTTTAAACATTGTGTACTTGGATTATTTTGTATATCTAGTTTTTGGATATGTTCATTTTTTTCTTTTATTAAGTTTCCATGTTTTTCTTCTAATTCTGAGTATTTTTTAGCAAGTTTTGCAAACTCAATAAGTAGATCACTGCATTCATCGGAATTGTTCGAACTGACCTCACTGTCAGATTCAATCCGATCCATTCCAACTAGGGCAAGATTCTCTTCAGTGAGAGAAGCATACCCACAGTTGTCGGAATCACTTGATGAAGAGAGATCTTCATCAAGGAGAGCTTGCAAAACTGAAGTTGTCATTTCTTTTTCCTGTTTCAAAGATGGACAATTAGACTTTAGGTGACCTGGTTTTTTACATTTAAAACAGATAATGTTCTTTAATTTTTCATTATTTGTTGTAAATGTCTTCTTAGCATTTAGGAGTTTCTGAATTTTTTTAGCTAACAGGACAATTTCTTTATCTTAATCACTTGAGGATTCAGATACAACAGTTTTCTCAGAGATTTCCGAGGTATTTGAAGTGGAAGCAACATACTTCTTAGACTTAGTTGATTTTCTATGATGTTTGCTAATGATAGAGTCTGTTGATTTTAAAACAAGAGAATAGGACTTTTCAACTAGTTATTGTCTACTCCTAATGTATAGTTCTTTTGTCAAAAGTGTCCCAAACAATTCATCTACGTTTAAAGTTTCTAAATCTTTGGTTTGTTCACTTGTTGTCCTAAGAATTTCCCATTTATTATCTAGACTTCTAAGCACTTTAGAGTTCTTTTCTTCATTAGACATTTTATGACCTAACAGTTCCATTTCATTCACCAAGAGAACGAAACGCTGCTGCAGGTCAATTATGGACTCATCATTTGACATTGAAAACATTTCAAATTCGTGTTTAAGCATATTTAGTTTCGTTTTCCTCATTTTGGAAGTTCCTTCATATATGATTTCTAGTTTAGTCTATGCCTCATGAGCAGTGGTGCAGTTAGAAATTTTGTTAAATTCTGACATACTTAGAGCAGAGAATAGAGCACTTGAACACCTAGCATTTAGTTCTATTGCAGTGTCCTTAGATACAAGTAAACGGTTCAGTATCCATATCGGGTGCCAGACCTTGACCATATACGATACATCTATAAGTTTTTAAATCTTGTTTAAGAAAAGTAAGCATGTTTGCTTTCCAGTAGCCAAATTATTTTCCATTAAACTTAGGTGGTTTATTTAAAAACCATCCTGTTTTATGGTGATTATTTTCGTTAGATGTTTCTTCCTTAGACTCACCAGTCTTAGACATGCTTATCAAATTGAAAGCAGTAACACTTAGCAAAGCAAGTAATCAGACAACAATTAATCACGATCAATACAATCAGATAGAGACTAAGCGCACACAAGTTAACAGGCAGTTTAGATTTCAGTCAATAACAAGAAAACAGGCTATTTAGTAGCTACCCCGCATCTCCACCACTTGTTGTAAATTTACTTATAACCTAATATGATTAATTGACTAGTTAATCTAAGCTAATTTGTTGTAAAGCAATAAAGAACACCAAAATTTAAAGTGGTATCCGATCACGTTATCTTAGCTAAGATACGATTATTTTGGCAATCCACTATCCAACCTACAGTTTCAATTAACACAAAGAAACTCAGTTATGTTCACAACAACAGGAACATAAAATGTAGCAGGATAAGTCACAGCACACAGGTAAACCCGCAATTTTAACCGTAAAGTGATGTTACCACTACAGTTGTGAAAACAACTGTAAAATTTCACTAAAACTCAGAGTTCGACCATAACTTGCTTGTTATTCCAAGGAGATCTGATTCAGATATGTATTCTATGCACCTGAAACTCAACAGATACGTTAGTAGATGTCAAGAAAAAATGATACAGGTTTACCGTTCACTGTTCGTCCAGCATATACACCTAGAACGTTCAAAACACGTTCTAGTAGTCGTGTATTGTTTCTAAAATAGCAGTTAGGTCACAAGATCTCGAAGATCTCACAATTTCAACCGAGAACTCGAAGTTCAAAATAGAACAGCCAGAAAGATACACTCACACACAAACGATGTTAATATCTTTGTGTTGTGTGTTCAAGACGAACTCAAGGATTACAGAGTCGTAAGAGACTCAAACGCAAGAGAGATTGAAACGCAAGAGAGAAAGCCAACCGTCACACAAAGATCTAGGGTTGCGTACACAGTGTAAAAATCCCTGCTTATATATGCGGGCTAAACCGATTTACTGTTCCACGTGGAGGCCCATTTTTTAAGTCNAGGTTTTGTCTCATACCCGACCAGGCGGAATACAGAATTAATTTCATTCATGGCGTTGGTCAGACTCAGACCACCGTCTGGATAGATCCAAACCCGGATTCACATATGGATCTGGATCACCCAACAACTACTACCAAGAAAACGGAGAGGGATTTGTATTTACAGAGAAGGATTCAACGCAATAGCGAACTTTTTGACTTCCACCCAACGGCTACCACTGACTAAGGGAGTGACAAACTTGTTGGGCCCGGCCCATTTTTCCACCAACTCTTTAACCCAATTAAAAAATAAAATTAGGTTATTAATTTAATCAACATTCACGGGTTAATATTTAATTAATATATTCTTTAAATCATTTGGATTTTAATTTTCAAATATATTGGAGTACTAATTTTGTCAAAATAAAAAAAAATGATATTTATTCGTTTTTATAATACTTTAGGAGTTTGTATTACCAAAATAAAGAAGGTTTGGAAACCCACTAATAGTTAGCAATGTTTTAAAAACCGGTATCGGTCGGTATACCGGACAATTTCATTGCATCGGTATATCAGATATATATCAAGTATACCGGAATATTAAAATAAATTAAATTATAAAATATTTATATTTTATTTTTTTTAAATAAATCCGACCCTATAGTCCGAAATTTAGGAATTTTCCAGCTAAAACTGATACAACCGAAATTTTCGATATATCATATTGGTATACCATAAATTTAAAATATTGATAGTTAGGGGTTCCCCATGCCCCAACCCAAGCAATACATACGACTTTTGTCTAATATGTGTAAATTGTGGATAGAAAACATGATTAAAATGGGAATATAATATTTTGATACCACTCATATCTCTAATGCCATTTACATTCAAAAAATACATTATTTATTTTATATTATCCTATAAGTAATGAAGGGAGCATCGAAATAAAATTTAACTATATTCGAATTAATTGTGTTTTATGTGGTGGGGAATTATTCCCCTAAATGAAAGCTGGCTTAACTTCATGTGGCTAATTTAATTCCATCTTATCTTTTTACTAATTTCTAATATATTAAAGATTCTAGTACATCGAAATTTATCATAAAGGAATTAGTATCTTTAATTTAGATGCTGTTAATCCCATTATAGAGGAGCCATTGTTGAAATTAAACCAGAATATTCTTAATGGGTTTGTTTGGAACTCCAATGAAAAGTGCGGTGAGGTGAGGTGCGATACGATCACAAGATCGTGATTTTTGTATGATATGCACATCGTAAGCTTAATTGCGATGTGATAATCGTTAAAAAATCACGATTTCACCACAGCTGTTAAAACCAACTATGGCTTTATCGTGATTTTGGAAAAGATAAATTTACCCCTACTTTTAATAATTAAATATTTATTATTATTTATATATGAGGGTATATTATTATTTTTATATAAATCATGATCATAATATCACAATTTTACCAAATATATTTAAAATTTCACGATCATGATATCGTACCACATCTCACCACACCGTAATTTTGAAAAGCTAAACCAAACAAACCCAATATAAATTAATAAAATTGAATTAATTTTTATTTTATTTAAAAGGAGAACCTAAATCCAGAATCATATCCTCTTGAATATTTTGTTAATTTTTATTATCATGTCATAATTGAGGAGGATAATGAATATTATTATCTTAAAGCCCATTAGAATCAATTCTCCCTATTTCATTTCATCATTATTTTAATTAATTAATAATTATAAAAAAACCTTTTACTAAAAAATAAAAAAATGTGACATGGTCCTAATAATCTAGTTTTCATCTTCTTAAATTAATTTAAATTTTTTATATAAAATTTATTTAATATATCGAATATAATAATTGATTTGATCTAAACTTTTATAATATGATTGAATTTTTTTATGAACGGTATTATATGGATATTCTCGCACTAAATTGGATCTTGAATTTCAATATTTAATTATACAAAATAACATAAATATCTTGAATGTCTCAATATTGTACTTATGAATATTAACCCTTATAATTATGATATCTATTTGGATTATTTTGACATGTGCTAACTTCTTGTAGTGAGTAGTGGTTGGCTATAGACTCCACTTGTTGGGTCGGTCCAAACCATAAAAATAACGTTACAGATTGGATCACAAAAAATAAACTCGTTAACTTGTACGAGTCACAATTTCACATTGATCAAATTTTTTTATTTTTAGTGTTAAATTGATGAATTTTTTAGTGTATTGGATTAGTTTAACAAATCATTTTTTAAAAAAACATGGACCTAACCCATAGCTACATCAAATATGGAGTAACACATGAAATTTGATAGATTATTTTGATATTGTTTTTTAATAAATTATATATTATATATTGATTAAGACAAGCTAGAAAATTGGAAGATAATAAAAAAGAAGAATGCATGTTGGAGCTCCCATTTTCACTAACTTTATCTTTTTTTTATGCTTTTGTGTACAATATGATACATTGCACTATCAAATTCATAGCGATATTATCATTTTTAATTATTGTACATAAGTCGATATTAATATCCGAATACCATACTTGCTAAGTTTTTTCTTTATCTCTAAGTATAGTGGAATTCATTAGTAAAGTTGTTTATTTTGTCCAAAAGGAATCAAGAACAAATCCCATGTTTTATAGCATAAATACTTGTAATAATACTAGTAGTTTGTCTGAGATAGACGGGCCGAAAGTCGGGCGAATCACAAGGAAACATTAGAGGGAATGTGATGTTAGCATCAATACCCTTAATCAAATCAGTTATAAATAAACAGTGATCTGAGTGTTGTAGTTTCAGTCTAGCCAGCCACAAACACCTATTCGAAAAATGGTGAAGTTTTCGAAGCAGTTCGAGGCTCAACTTATTCCCGAATGGAAAGAAGCTTTTGTTGATTATTGTCAGCTGAAGAAAGACATCAAAAAAATTCATGTTCCAAATAATGAAGAAGTTTGTAGTAATAAAGAGAAGAGTTTTTACAGTGATGTTTTAGTCTCATCTTTGAGAAAAATTGTATTTCTTGATCAAAAGCCAAAAATGATACAAGTAAGTTTAATATCTATGTTTTTCTGTTATGGGAATGTGTTAATTTGATTCGATTTTTCGTATGATTCAGGTTCATCGAAAGCTTTCGAGTTCGGATAGCAAAGGAGATTTGTACGAGACAGAACTTTTGGAGCAATTTGCTGATACTGATTCAGCTATTGAATTCTTTGCCTGTTTAGATCATCAGCTTAATAAAGTTAACAGATTCTACAGAACCAAAGAAATGGAGCTTCTTGAACGAGGAGAGTCTCTGAAGAAACAGTTTCAAATCCTTGTCGAGTTAAAAACAGCTTTGAAGCAAAACAATAGCAAAGAGGATATCTCCATTTCCGGGACATTATCTTGCGGTACGATGGAACAATCACTTATAGGGTCTTGTCTGAATGAATAAAATTATGGGAAGTTTGATTGTGTTCTTTGTTGTAATAGACGAGGAGTCGGTTAAGGATTCGACTGAAGAATCGGATAAAGATAGTGTTGAAAGAGGGAGAACAATGAAGAGGAGTAAGTCTCTATCAGAACAAATTGTGAGTTTACAAGGGAAGAAGATGAGAATTCACATTCCTCTTACAACTCCAACTCGAACATTTTCTGCGATAACTTATCTTCTGTGGGATGATCTGAAGACAAGTTCACTGTCTGAAGATCGTCTTCATATCAACAAAAAAAAGCTTCATCGTGCCGAGAAAATGATAAGGGGAGCATTTGTTGAGCTTTATAAAGGATTATCATATCTCAAAACTTACAGGTATTTGTAAGCTTTTTCATGCTTTTACTTCTGAGAACTAAAGTTTCTCTGTATCTTCTTCCTCAGGAACTTGAACCTGCAAGCTTTTGCAAAGATACTGAAAAAATTCGACAAAGTAAGTCGAAAGGCGTATTCGAAGGTATATTGCATGAAAAACTAACATGTTTTTCTCTTAACAGGTCACTAACAAGGAAACTCTTCCCATTTACTTGAGGGTGGTTGAGAGTTCATACTTCAACAGCTCAGATAAGGTATCAAAAGAGTGACTTTTTCGGTATTTCGGTATTTTGGGTGACAAAAAGTCGAGTTTTTGACTGAAATCGGAATATTAATTTTCACAGGCATTGAAGATGGCAGACGAGGTCGAGGAGCTTTTCGTTAGGAATTTTGCGAATGACGATAAAAGAACAGCTATGAAGTACCTTAAGCCGACTCATCGAAAAGAATCTCATGCTGTCACATTTAGTATTGGTGAGCAATAAGTCGAAAGTGATGATTTAGCAGCATTTGAAATGATCTGATCTTTGTATACGTTTCGAAACCAGGACTATTTACGGGATGCTTCTTCGCATTCTTCATCGGATATGTGATCATGGCTCATTTATCCGGACTGTATAAATCGAACTCCGATGAAATGTACATGGAAACTGTCTATCCCGTACTCAGGCAAGTAGAAAAACGAAACTTATATTAATCTCTTCTGCATCTTAATCCAAACTTATTTTTACAGCATGTTTAGCCTACTCTTTCTCCATTTCTTCTTCTATGGTTGCAACATATTCATGTGGCGAAAAACGAGGATAAACTACAGCTTCATATTGGAAAATTCACCAAAAAAGGAGTTGAAATATCAAGACATTTTCATGATCTGTACCCTTTCGATGACGACTGTAATCGGAATCCTTTTTCTCCATTTAACACTAGTCCTTAAAGGGTATTCGTCTTCGTTAATTCCGGCAATTCCCGGCTTAATCGTTCTGGTAAATCTTCATCATATTATTCTAGCTTTTCACCATTCAAACTTTAACTGATACTTATTTCCACAGGCTTTCATACTCATCCTTATTTGTCCCTTCAACATCATTTACAAATCAAGCCGGTATCGTCTTTTATCCGTACTACGAAGCATCGCTTTATCGCCTTTGTACAAAGTTGTAATGCTAGACTTCTTCATGGCTGATCAGCTTTGTAGCCAGGTAAATAAAGCCTTCATCTTTACATACATAACAGATTTTGTGAAGCTCGGAACTGTAACTGTGTTCTTTTTCAGGTTCCGATGCTGAGAAACCTCGAAAACATAGCATGTTACTACATAACTGGAAGCTACAAAACTCAAGATTACAATTACTGCTTAAGAAACACATTTTACAGAGACTTATCTTATGCAGTTTCATTCCTTCCTTACTACTGGAGAGCAATGCAATGTGGTCGAAGATGGTTCGATGAAGGCCACAATTCACATCTCATAAACCTCGGTAAATACTTATCTGCCATGCTCGCAGCTGGTGCTAAGGTTGCGTATGGTAAAGAAGGGAGTCTCGAATGGCTTTGGGCCGTCGTTGTGACGTCTACTGTTGCAACTATATATCATCTGTACTGGGACTTCGTTAGAGATTGGGGGTTGCTTCAGATGAACTCCAAGAATCAATGGCTGAGAGATGAACTGATGATCAAAAAGAAGTTCATTTACTTTATCTCCATGGTACATTTTCTATCTTCTTCTACACTTGAAAACACAGTCATTATAACTAATCATCGGAGAAAACTGCAGGGATTGAATCTTGTTCTCCGGTTAGCATGGCTACAGACTGTTTTCCATTACAATTTTGAGAGAGTAGATGGCAGAGTTACCCTTTTCTTCTTAGCAGCTCTCGAGGTGCTTAGAAGAGGGCAATGGAATTTTTACAGGTAAAAATTTCACAGTAACTATAAATTTCTTAATTGAAGATCAAAGTTTAATACGCACCGAGATTTTGATCGATGTTCAGATTGGAGAATGAGCATCTGAACAACGCTGGAAAATTTAGGGCAGTGCACATTGTTCCATTGCCATTTCAAGAAGTAGATGAACAAGACTGAGATAAATGCTTACAGTAGCTGAGTCACCGATCTCTAGGCTACCCATATATGTTTTGATTTTCCCGGCGGCGGATTTCTACGGCTGTTGCATCTAGTTTTGAAATTAATGTATAAATGATTTTATACCTAAATATCTTGTTATTGAAGGTTGAATTTTATATTAAGTTTATGATTTTACTACTTAGTTTCTAAAGCATACAAAATAAAGAACACAACATTTGTTCACCCGGAAAGCGAGAAAACCGGGGGCCCCAAACCAGAAAACGCCAGGAAAACAAAATCAAATGTAGCAAATATTACACCAATAAACCAAACCAAACCAAACCAAACCAAAAGGATATCTTGAATCGATGACTTTGACAACCTTAAATTTGTAACATCCGATCATTCTCAATTCTTGTAATAGCCGTCACTTAAAGTCTATGAAGTCCTCCTGTCATTTAGGGCAAAACTCTCTTTTTATTGTTGATAAACTCTAATCAACCACATATCTCAAACAATCTCCCTCTTAATCTTAAACATATATATCAAATAATCTTCATATGAGTATAATATATATAGATCAAGATTTTATTCATCAATCTCTCCCTAAATCTAAATCCATGAACAAAATCCATGTACAAACTCAGCAATCTCCCCCTGAATCTAAAACATATATATTATATAAACAATTTCCCCTGAATCTGAGTCAAATATGCAAAATTAAGATAGAACAAATACACTTAACATGAAGTAACAAACAAATATAACTGATAAAAAAATATATTTAATGATTTCCAAATATCAAGCAAATTGAGAGACATACCTGACTTTACCTATATGAAATAGCAAAAAATAAGAACACACAGTCTTAAGAGCAAACATTATACCGATAATAAATAAATCTTTATGACATGATATGATATTTGATAATAATAATACATTATCATGTGTTTTGAGTATCTAATATCTACGTAACAAACCTGCAAAACAAAGTCTAATTTGCAAAGGTTCCCACCTGGGTCCTTGTGTATTAGTCTATAAATAATATATATCGTAAGTGATAGAAGCCGAATAATAATCATTATTCTCAATATTCATGCAACTCATATATTCATATGAACTAGTCTCAAAGTACACAATTTAAGAAAAATAAACTCATGGAAAATAAACTTAAATTAATGTATTATTCTAATTTTGTTGATCAATCAATTAGATTTAGGAATTCATTTTTTGGTGATTTTCCTAATTGTAAAGTTTTCATTTAGTCGGTTATAAAAGTATCTATGTAATGAATTTCCAGAAATAACATTTCTATTAGAAAAGAAACTCGATTCTAAAACAATTGTATACCTACAATTACTAGCCGAAGATTTTTTAAATGTATTATTTAATTTACTTATTTTAAAGTTTTCACCACTCCTATAACCAATTCCAAATCTATGAGACTTTTGAAAAGCATGATTTTCATGTATCTGTTTATTTTCATTCTTGATGAATTGATTTGTTGAGAAGATTTTATTACCACATTTATGATTATTTTCAATTTCAGAGTTTTTATTCATTTTAATTTCAGAATAACTCTTACGATTAGTTTCAGATACATACGAATCATTTCCAGAACTCTTAACAAATTTTATAACTGGTCTTTGATTCTGACATTTTTCAGTTTCAATAAACCCAAATCCGGTTTTATCATCTATGAGTTTTTGACATCTAAGTATATTATTTAATTTTTCTGTACTTTCACACACTACAGATTCATGTTCAACATTTAAGGGAGACATAATTTTTTCAGGCATCATTTTCAAACCAGATTCATGCATATTTAGCAATTTATTATATTTTGCCTATAAGGTTTTATACTTATAACTCAATATTTGAAAGGTACTGACAATATCAAAACTAGAAGAACTGTCACTAGAATCTGAAGATAGAGGACTTACCTCACAGCTGGAGCTACTATCTTTCTGATCTATACCCATGAAAGCCACATTCTTACTATTAGCAGATGCAAAACCACATTTTTCATTTTTATTTCCCTCATATATTAATTCTAACTTCTTCCATATTTCATGAGCAGTACGACATCCAACAATTTTATTAAATTCCGTGTGTAAAAGTGCAACATGCAATATATTTGAACACTTAGCATTTAATTCAAGAGCTTTAATTTTTTCATTATTTCTAGGTTCGTCAAACATATTATTAGTCAATCTAATCCCCTTAATCACACAATCATACACTTTCATATCTTGTTGCAAGTAAGAAATCATCAAAGTTTTCCAATAATTAAAGTTCATGCCATCGAACAAATGAGGTTTCACAAGTTGCCAATTAGTAGCAGATAGTGACATATTTGACAAGCAATAAATTCTTAGATAAACTGAGAAAGAAATCAGAGCAGCAATCAACATATTTATATAAATCAGATAACTCGAAATTCAACTACAGATAAAATAAACATGCGATAACGACTTCTAAATAGTCCTACCCCGCATCTCCACCACTTGTTGAAATTAATGTATAAAGATTTTATACCTAAAGATCTTGTTATTGAATGTTGAATTTTATCTTGAGTTTATGATTTTACTACTTAGTTTCTAAAGCATGCAAAACAAAGAACACAAGATTTGTTCACCCGGAAAGCGAGAAAAACGGGGGCCCCAAGCCAGGAAAACAAAATCAAACGTAGCAAATATTGCACCAATAAATTAAACCAAACCAAACCAAAAGGATATCTTGAATCGATGACTTTGACAATCTTGAATTTGTAACACCCGATCCTTCTCAATTCTTACAATAGCCGTCACTTAAAGTCTATGAAATCCTCCTGTCATCTAGGGCAAAACTCTCTTTTTATTGTTGATAAACTCTAATCAACCACATATCTCAAAGGCCCAATGCATCGACCCATTAATTTAAACATAACAATCCACGTAATATCAATATATATCTATTAAGATTATATTTAACACATAGATGATAGGTGAAGTAATGTGTACAACTGTAAATAATAAACAAAAATGTATACTACGATGGCATCTTCAAACTCATTTTGATTTAATGCTCTTCGAATTTGAGTCCAAAACCTAAAATTGGGTCCTAAATCAAACGTAAAAAACATACATTTTTTGGGTATAATCAAGAATGTTATTACAACTGAATTGTTCTGTAAGCATGAGTCTTCTGGAAGATTACACCCCCAGTATGTCATGAACAGAATTGAGTGATAAAAATGAATGTAAACAAGGCTATTCCAGCACTTGTGATCTGATAAAGCGATGCAGAGCCATTCTGCATTTTCAGATATTTGCCGATGTAAGAATCCTGTATAAGCATGTAATAACATTCATATTTTCTCACCAAATCTTGTGTTGGTGAAGGCGCTAGTGTTGTTCCATCATCAGTTTCAGGTTGAGGGGGAGCCGGAGAGCTCTTTACAGTTGGTGCAGGTGCTGGTGCATGATGATTCTTATGTGTGTGCTTCTTTTTCTTGTGCTTACTTGGTGCTGGTGCTGGTACTGGTGCTGCTATAGATGGTGTTGGTGCTGGTACTGGTGCTGCTATAGATGGTGTTGGTGCAGGCGGCTGCTGCACTGGCGCCTGAAGAGTAGGTGGTTGTGATAGCGGAGAAGACGATGGTGCAGTCCGAGGTGAGCTAGACGGTGAAGCTGCCGGAGATTGGGCATCTATATTGATTAGTAAAATACAGAACAAAACAAGATATGCCAGCTTAAGTTTCTCCATTGTTTAGCTATTAATCAGAGTTGCATCTCAAATAAATATGTAAATCTCTGGTCCTGAAGTTTGGTAGCATGTCATGGAATACACGAGAAGTTTCGATGAACAAAATCTTAATCTTAACGATATTCGGCAAAATTCAGACAACCAACTTTGGTAAAGGGTCATATCAGTACAAGTAGGTTCAAATGCGTAGCTTGAAAGAAAATGAATGCGGTAATTTTAGTTACCTACAATGAAAACATCAGGGTGAAGGGATGGTGCATCTTGGACAAGATATTAGAATGCCGATGTGGGATAGNATATTTGACAAACAATAAATTCTTAGATAAACTGAGAAAGAAATCAGAGCAGCAATCAACAAATTTATATAAATCAGATAACTCGAAATTCAACTACAGATAAAATAAACATGCAATAACGACTTATAAATAGTCATACCCCGCATTTCCACCACTTGTTGAAATTAATGTATAAATGATTTTATACCTAAAGATCTTGTTATTGAATATTGAATTTTATCTTGAGTTTATGATTTTACTACTTAGTTTCTAAAGCATGCAAAACAAAGAACACAAGATTTGTTCACCCGGAATGCGAGAAAACCGGGGGCCCCTAACCAGGAAAACAAAATCAAACGTAGCAAATATTACACCAATAAATCAAATCAAACCAAACCAAAAGGATATCTTGAATCGATGACTTTGACAATCTTGAATTTGTAACACCCGATCCTTCTCAATTCTTGCAATAACCATCACTTAAAGTCTATGAAGTCCTCATGTCATCTAGGACAAAACTCTCTTTTTATTGTTGATAAACTCTAATCAACCACATATCTCAAAGACCCAATGCATCGACCCATTAGTTTAAACATAACAATCCACATAATATCAATATATATATATTAAGATTATATTCAACAATGATAGGTGAAGTAATGTGTACAACTGTAAATAATAAACAAAAATGTATACTACGATGGCATCTTCAAACTCATTTTGATTTAATGCTCTTCGAATTTGAGTCCAAAACCTAAAATTGGGTCCTAAATCAAACGTAAAAAACATAACATTTTTTGGGTATAATCAAGAATGTTATTACAACTGAATTGTTCTGTAAGCATGAGTCTTCTGGAAGATTACACCCCCAGTATGTCATGAACAGAATTGAGTGATAAAAATGAATGTAAACAAGGCTATTCCAGCACTTGTGATCTGATAAAGCGATGCAGAGCCATTCTGCATTTTCAGATATTTGCCGATGTAAGAATCCTGTATAAGTATGTAATAACATTCATATTTTCTCACCAAATCTTGTGTTGGTGAAGGCGCTAGTGTTGTTCCATCATCAGTTTCAGGTTGAGGGGGAGCCGGAGGGCTCTTTACAGTTGGTGCAGGTGCTGGTGAATGATGATTCTTATGTGTGTGCTTCTTTTTCTTGTGCTTACTTGGTGCTGGTGCTGGTGCTGGTACTGGTGCTGCTATAGATGGTGTTGGTGCTGGTGCTGGTACTGGTGCTGCTATCGATGGTGTTGGTGCAGGCGGCTGCTGCACTGGCGCCTGAAGGGTAGGTGGTTGTGATAAAGGAGAAGACGATGGTGCAGTCCGAGGTGAGCTAGACGGTGAAGCTGCCGGAGATTGGGCATCTATATTGATTAGTAAAATACAGAACAAAACAAGATATGCCAGCTTAAGTTTCTCCATTGTTTAGCTATTGATCAGAGTTGCATCTCAAATAAATATGTAAATCTCTGGTCCTGAAGTTTGGTAGCATGTCATGGAATACACGAGAAGTTTCGATGAACAAAATCTTAATCTTAACGATATTCGGCAAAATTCAGACAACCAACTTTGGTAAAGGGTCATATCAGTACAAGTAGGTTCAAATGCGTAGCTTGAAAGAAAATGAATGCGGTAATTTTAGTTACCTACAATGAAAACATCAGGGTGAAGGGATGGTGCATCTTGGACAAGATATTAGAATGCCGATGTGGGATAGGTAAGCAGGAAGTTTGTGGAGAGGGAGGGTTAACTTTCACATCTTTTTTCTTTCTTCTCAGCTTGAAGAATTGTTGCATTGTATCCGCACATTCGGATCCCAATATACCCCGCCTAATCGCTATCTTCGGGTGGAAAGGGTGAACAGGAGGTGGTGGCTTTTCTGATTGTTCCGAGCCATTCCCTCCGTTGGGAAAAAGCCTATATTTTTCAAAGAACACAGTAAATTCATGCCCGTTCAATGCTATTCTGATGCCAAAACCTCTTCAGCAGCTGGTGCTAAATCACCCAAAAAACTATCGAAAATTTACTGCAAATATCAAGTTACCTAATCCAGCTGCCGTCAGCCCCTAGAAGCTTGTTAGGGGCTCCCCATACGACAGTGTCTATACGAGCTTGCAGAATTGCTCCAGCACACATGGGGCATGGTTCAAGGGTTACATAAAGTATGGTTTCCTGCAAATGTTCATATAATGAACGTGAATGAATAAACTTCTTCTAATGTAATAATTCAAATTGAATCAATATAGAAAAAATAAATTACAGAGAGCCTCCAAGTTCGGAGAAGGTTTGAAGCCTGTCGTATGCATATCATTTCTGCATGAGCAGTGGAGTCACGCAGCTCTTCTACTCTGCGTTGATCATGCATTTTAGTAATAAGTGATATTAATAAATACAAAATTACTTACAGGTTACACCCTCGAGCGATGATTTTTCCATTGTGCACGAGCACAGCTCCAACAGGTACTTCCCAGTGGTCAGCAGCTTTTTTAGCTTCTAAAAGCGCTTCCCTCATAAACATTTCATCATTTTTACGCTGTTCTGTTTCAATTTTGTATGCTTCTTCCCAATCATCGAATCTATCTCTTTGGATTTGATCTGCCCTCCGAAGCATTCCCTGTTTCAACTTTTCCCCATCAATAGTTGAATCAGAATCCACCATTGATCCAGTACTTAGACTCCTGATTTCATTATCAGGAGCATTTGCTTCTCCAGACTCCACAGACCCGTGGATAACAGGAGATCTTTGCAGCCGAGATGCAGGTGATGGTGTCGATGAATCATTAACCACAACAGGAGAGATAACTCCAACAATTCCCCCAGAAGTCACTCCATCAGAAGGTGAAGAGCTAATGATAGTTGGCGATTCCATAGTTGATTGCAATCGCTCTGTTTTTAAATGGCCCTCTGAATCAGAAGAGCTGGACCCTTCTTCAACTTGAAACTGAGTTTTTTCAAGTCGACGGCTTTGTTGAGACACCTGAGCAGACCTATCTCTTTTCTCAATGCCAGCATCATGGGGTTCCTCTGCTTCATTACTTGAAAACCATGCTTCACTAGCCACAGACTGAGTCTGTGGACTTCTTCTTTGTGTCCTTCTACTTGAATGATCACCATCAGATTGTTGAAACAACTTAAAACGAAAAAAATCACCAAGGACGTTCCATAAGGACTTCCCACTTCGCTTGGCTAATTCATTGCCAGTTTTAATTTCATCAGCTTGTGCTGCTGCCTCTGATTGCCTATTAATTGAGGACTCCTGTTCTTTCCACATTTCAACAGAAGGCCCCTCCACTCCCGAAGACGAATCATCGCCCCCAGAGTGATGTTTCTCTGATTGTGAATCTCCAGAAGCATGTATAACTACATTCTGTTGTAACTTCTCTTCCTCATGCAAAATCTCGAAAGCACTTGCTTTTGTTTCCTTTTTGCTTTCAGAGCTCAAAACTTCATGTCTTACTTGGTCCACATATTCATCAACACAACTTGTTGAGGATTTCTCTACTCGCCTAGCAGATTTGACACCATCCTCCTGCAAGACAAGCATTGAAGTCTGTTCATCAGGCAGTTCATCTCCCTCTACATCCTCTCTGTCTTCTTTGCTAAACTTTGTGATAGATATGTTCTTCTTTTCATCTGATCCAATCACAGTTTGACCTGCTTCTATATGTTCAACATATGCCTGGGAGTGAAGTTCTCCTAATTCAACAGAGTTCACTTTCTCTTTTTGTTTCAATATTTGATCAGATTGTTTCAAAAGTGTCCTGTTTTGTATTTCACTTTGAGATAGGGACTCTCTCCCTGACACCACCTGTCCAGAAACTTGATTAAATTCAATTTGCTGCTTCTTGGTATCATTTTTTGAAGACAAAAAAGCAGCATAGTTGTCTTCCTTGCTAGTAGTAGTTTCAGAACTCTGATGAGAAATAGAACTCTTCCTCATTTCAATCTTTTGAGTTTCCGATAACTCAGAAACCTGAATAGAACTGCGGTTATGCTCATCTATGGTAGTTTTTCCAACTACATTCTGACGTTCTTTGTGACTTGAACTTGCAACGCTGGATGATTTATCACTCTTCTCATGATACATGCTTTTCTGGAAATTATGAGAACTCTTTACATCAATATTTTCGGTTCCTATCACATTCGTTATGTGTTTGTACTTCAGCAATCTTTCAGAATCCACAGAAACTGCATCACTTGCTCCATTTCGCTGATGCTTTTTATCTTCATTGAAACTCATAGTTCGGGTGGATTTATCCTTCCTATCATCATAGGTAACATTATTATCCGAAGACTTCGCATAATTAGTTTCTTGCTCTATCAAATGCTTCGATATTTTTTGTCTTGACTCCATCTCTTCCACTGATGCATCAGTAAGTTTCTTCTCCGATTTCTTTCTGAATTCGGATTCAACTGAACTTGATCCAGCAATGAATTCATCACCATATGTTTTCTTCGATATCCCGATACCATACTCTTCTCTACGATCTTCATGTATCTTATCCCCCTCCTCGACTACCTTAGAAATCACTTCTTTACTCCTTGAATTCCTCTCATGACTAAAAGATGAGTCTTTCAAATACATATCTTGTTTATGCTCAACTTCTTCATCACTTTCATAATCACTTTTTGAAGTGTAATATGAAGAGCAACTAGACTCATCTTTCCTTGAATTCCATCTTTTCTCTTTAACAAACTTCTCTTCTTCTTCTTCGTACTCTTTCTCATCGTCTCTTTGGCTCATCTCTCGCAACAAGACCCTCCTCTCCACTTTCCTTCCAGCTCTACCACTAGCCAACGATGAACTGTTTCGTACCCTTGCCGCATTTTCTTCCATTGACAAAGCTTGATCTTCTTGTTTCCTATAACATATAAACTCATGCTCCGAAACGCCTGCACCAGCTCTTTTCATTTTACTTCGGAGCTTATTGCTGACCTTGTGATTCTCTTCATCTTCTTCAATGTTTACCCTTGTAATTCTTCTTCCCTCGCGTGACACATGTAAATACTCACTATCAACAGTATCAGCCAACAAATTAAGCACAATCTCTGCTTCATCAATAATCTCATCAGTCTTTCTTTCAGACCTTTCCTCGAACACCATAATTTTCCTCAATCTCTCTTTCCTCTCAAGATTCCCACTTTTCTCCCTTAAGTAACGAGTTCTATTACAACAACAGCTTCTACCAACATCATAAACTGAAACCCGTGCTTGAGAACACGGATCAAAGCCACCCAAAACCAATTTCCTATACGATGACCACTGAATTAAAGAAGATTGCCTCAGCCCATAGCAATAACCACAACAACAGCACACCCTAGATACACAACAGGCAGAAGGATGGCGTTCGCTCAACCAACGCGGATTCTCATTGAACGAAAACGAAAACCAACCTCGTGATCCGAGTGAAATCGTTGAAGCTACACAAGGGTGGTGCATAACTGAAATCTAACAAAATCAAGAAGATTTCGGAGAAAAGCTGTCACCAAAATAGAGTACATAAAACATGAAAGAAAACCCAGAAAATGTTAAGCTAATCCAATGTTCTTCCTTCACCAGCATACACCCCATTAATTTAAGGTATGGGCTTCCTGGGGTTTCGCTTCATTTGACCTCTTCCTGGTTTTTACATTTTACGGTTCTACCCGAGTGGGCGGTAAAAGTATAAGAAAGGCTACAAAAAAGCCAAAACGACGACGTATACAAAGTTGTTTATTTCATTTGTAATGTGTAACATACTTAAAGTTCCAATAGCAATAAATATCATCACACAACATTAACAATCAAGTGAAAAATGATATAAGAAAATAGTATATGATACCATCCAAACAAGTCCAATAAGCTTTACTATCGATAACAATCAATCAACTCATTCGCGGGTAAATCCATCATCATTGAAGTATTCGGAAGTACCTTGATTACCAAATGCCATCTTCTGAAGGAATCTAACTTCTGAATTGAGGAATCCACTTTCTCCAACTTCCATTCCATTTGTCAAATCAATAGAAGACATGTTGTCCAAAGCTCTAGCCACCTTAAAAACAACAAAATGAACTTCAAAGGTCAAGAACTCATAGTTTTTCAAGTTTAGAAGCTACCTGTCCCATTTTAGGCCTTTTTAGAGACGAGTGACGAACACAAGCTGCGGCAGCTTCGATCATTCGAAACATTTCGCTATTGACGTAAAGGTTTTCGAGACTGGGATCTGCTATCTTGTCAAAATCATGAGTTTCGAGTGCATGTTTGAGTAGAGGTCTAGCCTGAAAGAGGGAAAAAAATATGTAGCATTTGTTGTAAACCAAGTAGAGAATGAGCAGAATACCCATTCTACAAGACTCTCTTCTCCAATAGGCTGAGATGTATCCACAGGCTTACGTCCAGTAATTAACTCTAAGAGAACAACTCCAAATGAGAATACATCTGATTTTTCAGTCACCTTTCCAGTTGATGCATATTCAGGAGCCATGTACCTGAACGAAATAAAACTCAAACTTTGTACATTTTCACTGAAAACAATATTCATTTTCAAGATCATATACCCAAAAGTTCCCACAACACGTGTAGTAACATGAGTCTTAGCATCCATGGCAATTTTTGCGAGTCCAAAATCAGACACCTGAAAGGAAGAGTCCAATGAAAACGAAAGTTCAGATTTCAGTATGTATTATTATCAGGATTAGCACTGAGTTTTTTAACCTGATCTAATATTGTATGCTATGAAATTAACTATTAATTAACATTATTTAACGAAGTCCTCCAAGATGTGGTTTTTAATCCCTGCCAAGTGACATACTCTTTATGTCCAGCTTCTCCCAGTTGTATTTCCCATATTTTGCGGTTCAAAATTCAAAAGTATATATATGATCGCTACGATCGTAAATTTAACGGTACATGGTGCCATAAAATGCAATCTGAAAGTTTAGAAATTGATGCAAATGAGACACACCTTAGCTGCAAAGAACTCGTCCACAAGAATATTTAAGGACTTGATATCTCTATGGATAACCCGAGGATGACCTGACAAATGCTTGAAATTTATATCCGTTTATCAAAATTATAAGATGCATGAAGTCCATAACAAGAACATGATAACTAGTTTTACCACAACTAATTTAATCAACTTACAGGCTTCATGAAGGTAAGCTATTCCATGAGCTGCACCAACAGCAATTTTTACTCTTTTAGCCCAGTCCAGAACAGATGCACCTCCACCTGCACAAATTAGAGAATCATGAATAATCATTAAATAGAAACCTGCTTTTCACCTTGGAGACAAAAGCTTTTACCATGAATATGGAAGTAGAGATTGTGATTTGGAACATATTCATACACAAGCAGCCTTCTACTCTCATGAATGCAGTAACCAACAAGTGAAACCAAATGGCGATGATGTATGCGACTTATTATCTCTACTTCAGCTCTGAATTCACGATCACCTTGTCCTCCGCCAAGAGTTAACTGTTTAACTGCGACATTGATGCCATCTGAAAGAATTCCCTTGTATACAGACCCGAACCCACCTACACCGAGCAGATTCTTCTCAGAAAATCCATCCGTGGCCTTAGCAAGTACTTCATAGGTGAAAGACTTCGAATTTCCAAACCCTCCAGGTTTATGAGATGAAAAAACAAATGCCTTCCAAGAATCAGTACCATTATTTTGTGATAGTTTCATATTCAGTAAGGCAGAATCTGGTCACAATGCCAATTACTCCATAAATTATCTACCAATATAAAAAAACGGGAGGCACATTTTCAGCTGAAAATAAATAACAAAAGAAGTTAATTCACCTGATCCTGGTGAAGATCCAGCATAATTTGGCGTAAAGTAACTTTTAGCATTCCAGATAGCCTTTTTTTTCCTCTTCCAAAAAATGAATGCTATGGTACCAAATATACCAAGAACTACAAAAGAAAGAACCAAAATAACCGCCACAATGTCCCCACTATTAAACACTCTATCACTTCTAGAAACTGAATTTTGAGTTGTACTGCCACCGGAACTGCTGCCACCTGGAGTAGCTGGTACAGTTTTTAACGATGAAGGAGGGGTAAATGATGATGGCTTCTCAACAGAGGGAGGATAAGGAGGAGATGGCACTATGTCAGGAGACACTGATGACATTGGAGAAGTATTGGATAATTGTGGAGCAGGATGAGAAGGCTCTGAAAGAGGAACAATAATAGAAATAGGAGGTAGCCCTAACGTTTGTGGAGGTGGTGGTGCAGTTTGCAAAGGTGCAAAGGGTGGAGATGGAGAGGAAATTTCAGGTGGTGGTGGTGCCAAAACCGGTGGAGGGGGTTTTAAAACTGATGGAGGTGGTGTTAAAGCTGGTTGAGGTGGTGCAGGTATTGGCGGAGGTGATGTAACTAATGGTGGGGGTGGTGCAAGTATCGGAGGTGGTGGCGAACTTTGAGGCTTGATTATTGCTATCTCACCTGGATCAGGTGGTGATGGTACAGCTGAAATCTTAGGTGATCGGATGGGTGGAGAAATACCTGGTGATGTTTTAGGAGATGTGGCATTATTTGCCACTTGTGGGGATGGCCTAAGTGGATGATCATCACTTAGAAGTGATTGTAATGTCGACGAATCAGACGAGTTCTGGGTATCTGATTCAAGAAAATCTGTAGGTGGTGAAGGGGACACTGAGTTGGGAGGGGATTGATTTTGTTGAGCTGACCTATGACGTGAACTCAAAGGAAAGGTTGATAAACCAGCTGTAGGAACCGCAGGTAGTTTAGGCTTCTTAGAAAATGATGAACTTGGAAGTGGAGAAGCAGTTGACAAAGTGGATTGAGGAGGCTGTTTTGGTTTAGCAACACTTTTTGAGGTTGAAGTTGGAGGTCTATGCACCGGAAGCATCGGAGGATTATGGTGCAGAATTGGAGAATTTCTACTACCTATATTGAATTTCACTGAAGATCAAGGAATCTGTTCAATAATGCAAAAAAAGAATAATTAACCAATCGTTCAACAGAATCACAAAGCCAGAAATCTACGCAATAACCAACCTAGTGATGAGCTTGGAGAAGTGTTTCTCATTCAGAAAAACTGGCATTTTACTTGAAATTAACCAAATGGAAGCAATCTGCTCAACCACTCAATGAATCATCATCAATGCACATGATGTGAAGAAATAGCAACCCGAAACCCAACAATCACCTGACTAGCAACAATATCCCTTCAAAGCATCATAAACCCAGATCCAATTTTTAGCAAACAGGGAAATAAGAAAGCATCGATTCACATCTAATTACGATATTCATAACATTACCCGCTGTAGGATCCCGTGAAGCTTTTTCATCCACCCCCAATTCTCGCACCACAAAAACCGCAAAATAGAAGACGAACAAACATAAGGGGACTCGGACATTCGATTCTTGGAAGATTAAAGGAACCACAAAATACGGAAAATGGTTTGGGTAAAAAATCGAAAAAAACACAATAAACGGAAATCCGATACAGAACACGAGCAATTACGCGCGGGACATGCCGTTATATTTTGATCGCCAAAAAAAATAAACATTTACCAGAATTGGTATGGTACGTCGGTGCGTCATAAATAGGCATTATTTCAGATCTTTTGAGAAAATGTTGCCATAATCCCCTCTAATAATTCTGAAAAATTTATTCCCAAAGTTTTTTAGTATTTATAGTCAATAAACTTTAAATTTTTGTCCACTATTAATCCAAATTATAAAATCATGCAAATTTTATTCTCAAAATTAATAATTGAATTAGTCATCATAATCGATCTCTGAAATTTATTAATTTAACAAATGTAATAATCCTGATTTTAATAGCATCACTTGACACGGTTAATATCTTTTGATATTTAAATCATATTTGAATTATGGTCGGCTACTTTATAGTTGAACGTGGAGGCCAAGATTTCGGTTTTGGGGAAGTTGACAGATTTTGTCACTTCGGTTAAGTTAGGATTGAGGTATGCCCTGACTTGGTTCACCAGGTAAATTGGCGAACGGAGACTGTCGAGGGTGGGTACTAACCTCGAAAATCGGAGGCGAGAGTTGTTCAACTCTCAAAGAACATTATGTCGATGCGTAAGTACCGGGCGAACTAATTAAGAAGAATGAAGGATCACCCAACTCCAAGTGGGAGATTGTTAAGGATGGAGGTCGGGTGATAGTCGAAGAGCTCGATGGTGAAAGACCGACCGGGGGAAACCTAACATGAAGCGGTGATGTTGATCGACTTGATGGATCTCGAATCTATTAATGATATAGATCAGACGATTGTGATAAGTCTATTTGATAGAGGTCGAATTAGACTTGGATCGGGATTCGAGAGTATCGAGAGGAAATATCTTTCCTTCATTGACGCATTAAACAAATTAAATAATTTTGTATTTACTCAATATTAGTAATATAATTTTTTTTTATTCATACGATATATCGGTGTACGTGTATCATACCGGTCAATAACGAATTTTAAATATTTATAACTTTATTTTCATAATTTTTAATAAATTTTTATTTCAAACTGATAAATCCCTTGAAAAAAAATCACAAAACAATTGACTTCTAATGGCCCAATTAGGATCGATAAATCGTTCACTTTCCCATCCACGTGTATAAAAAAACCGAATTTATTATTTTGTATACGTGAATCCAAAAACCTGAAATCCAACCCTAACCAGCACCGACCATACTAGACATAATGCTGATGCCACCCGATATTTCATGTACTAGTATACATGAAAACACTTATTATGATTTAGGGTTTTATTGATGATCATAATTATCAATAAATCTAAACTTTGAAAATTATGAATTGTTTTTGCCAAATTATGAAAAATATTAACTTGTTTTGTTACATCTAAATTTTGAAAATCATAATTGTCAACATTATGAAATTTGCATATAAAATTTATCAAAATAATGATTGTGGAAATAATTGTCGGTACAAGCTATACCTTTTATTATTTTATGATATTTTAATTCTTTTTGTCATTTTATCACCTAAAATAATAATAATAATAAAACAGAGGGACTTATTGGCAATATACTTAACAAATAAACTCATTATTATAATAGTATTTAATTGCATTTGTTCTTATATTACCGCTTATCGGCATAAATATAAAAATTAACAATAAAAACTGGAAAATAAATTAACGTATACCTAAAATTGTACTTATCTTAAAAGAATGGATTATAATTTTATCCAAAATTTGAGAAAATTTCTCCAATGCTTATTTGATGCAATGGATATTGTGGAATAATTACGGTTTGTAATTTTAATACGATTAAATAAACGATAGAATCTAATAGTTCCTCGTACCACAAAACTTTACTAATAAAACGAAAACACTAAGAATCGTTGAATAAATTACCGATCTCTATAATTATTAATAACACTATCAATATGGCTCATGGTTTTAAAAATCGACAAGTCATCCAATCCGATCCCATGATCATTTGTGTGTACAAAATTGGCCACAATTCGATCATGCTTCGCAAATATGAATACTGAAGTCCAAATTTAAATATCCAACCACACAAATCAAAATCCAAAATACGACCCACAAAATCATACAGACCGAAGTTGTCAAAAATATCGAGTTTAATCGGTATTTTTGATATAACTAAGTGTATGTAAGTAAAAACTACACACTAAAACATTGAAGATGAAACATATGTCAAAACACGACAATATATTGGTATTATGTACTAAACATGACAATAATTATAGTATTTTAAAAGTGGTTCAAGTATAGAATCCAGATGAGAAGAGCATGTGTGTGAAGGACAATGACAGCAATCAAATAAAGGAGAATGCAGAGGAGGTTTAAGTGAAGTAAAATGGCACATGTACCTTGATTCCCTTATCCAAATTCACACATCATATAAGAAGCCAAAAACACCAGTTTGTATTTATTTCACTGCATGAATCACATGAAAGCAGGATCCTGGTCATGGATGATGACAAGACAAGAGAATTAAAGCCTTCATAAATAATAATTGTACTGCGAAAACAGGTTTGGCTTCTTACTAGTTACTACTACATATTACATAATTCAAATTCATTCCTCATCTGCAGTATCATTTATAAACCCCCTAGCTTTTGCATTTATGAACCACCGAGTGGAGTAAGTAAAGAAATAGGAGAGTTTATGGGGTTTTAAAAGTGCTGAAATTTGGCAAAAAACATTGGTTTTATAGGACAAGGTTCCAACTTCATACCTTTGTTCAACATCCAGAGCTCCAATGCTTTATAAACCTAAAATTTGAAAATGGAATGTTGTAAGATTAGTAAATGTTTCCAATTCTAAAGGGAATAAATCTGGGATTAATTACTCTTCTTTGTTAAATGACCAAATCACACTTGTCTATGTAGAAAAGACAAAATAAGATGCATCTTAATGAACCAACCTCTAAAATGCTTCTTGAAATTCGTTTCAATCTCAAATCATAACTTCCCAACTAATTTTTTTATGTTGAAGTTAAAGCATCTTAATTCAAAAGAATAATAAATAACAAGTTGAGGTTGGACATTTCATTCACCTGTAGGCTGTATCATGCGTGCTTCCTAGAAATAAAAGCCAGAGAATTTATTATCCAGAGACAGCTAAGCAAGTACTTTTTTTCAATAGTTATAATTTTTTTTATGGAGAGTAAAAATAGATAAAAGGCATGATATCTACCTTCTTCTCCATTGCCTTCCAATCTGCAGTGCAAATGGACGCTACTAAAACACTCCATTATCCTACTGAAGAATGCAGCAGCAGTGAATCCGGCTGGACTGCTTATATAGCTTCTCCGGAGCAAGAGTGCAGTCACTCGGAAGGCGATGATTCCCGTGGAAGCGTACATAATTTCAAGAAAATAGCTGAAGATGCTGTCGACAGTGATGACTCAATGGCTTCTGATGCATCATCTGGGCCAAGTCATCAAGGGAATTCATTCAGAAACAGAGATGAAAGAAAACAAGTAGGAAAGAAGCATAGTCAGCAAGAAGAGAAGAAAAAAAACCAGGCAGAAAAGATCAAGTCTGCTGGAAGATCCAGCAAAGTTTAGTCATCACCTTCCTTGAAGAAAAATGTGCAGCTATCAAGCATGAAGATCCCAAGAATGCAGGTAGGTGGATATAATATTGTGTAGCTTTTTTCATCAAGTTCTGTCTATTCATAACATAAAAATCGGCATATATGCATCTTGTGCAAATTTTGTGGTCAACAGCACATGTAAAACTATTGCCTTTAAGATTCATCAAGTTACCATAAACCTTCTGCTTTTCCTTCATTTTTCGCCATTCCTATAAATGCACTGTTGACACTGCTCAGTCTCATGGGCACAAAACAAACTTATCTTTTATTTTTCATCATAGATTCAGTGAGCATGGAAGCATACATGTAACAGAAACATAAGGTAACTTGAATTTGTCCATTATTCTGACAAAGGTTTAAATTCAGGAGGGCTGAGTAAAAGCATGATCTATTAAGTAAAGTAGAAAAGGCAGTGTTAAAAAACTGTGATTTCATGCATATTGTCTGCAAAATCATATCTAAACAGATAAAAAGGAAAATATACAAATATTCGTTGGAAAAATAAGCTCAAACTCAAGAATACCAAAAGACTGCAGCTTTTACATCCTATCCTCCAACCACAGGAAACACTGGGCTTTGATTACGTCAAGAGCACAGGCTGACAGCATTTTCCAGCTTTCATATGCAACCTAATGCACACGTCATTTTTCTCCCGACCCACATGTTCACTGATCAAACTTGGCAGTACTTTTAAAAACATGCTAACAACCAGAAACAATACAATATTTCTAAAAATCGATAACAATCAAGAAATAAACATGTAAAAAAACTTCAACCCATATTTACCACAGCAACAAAACCCTCAGCGAACGTCAGAAAAATCGTGCTGAAGTAAATTCGCAATTAATTAATTAAAATTAGCTCATCAATCGAAACGAAAGTCACGAAGAAGACTCAAATAAAAAATATTCCAACTTACCACTTAACAAAATAGGGATCGCCAATCGTCATCCTCCCTCGTGCTCCGCTCAGGTAGAGTAGAAACGATAAAATTACAACGGGACCCGCATCCGTTTCCCTATCCGGTGCTTTGGTCGGGTCAAAGTAATTGTGGGATCCATCTACGGGGCCCATCAAATCTCTGCCTCGCAAAGCTCATCGAAGAAATAAGATTCGGGTTTTGAATACGTCATCCGAATTTAATATTGGTGAGGAATAATATAAAATATCATATTTGCATATAAATCAATAAAGTTTACCTAAGTTGAGTGTCATGTCAATGTGACATATATTTTCATTTTAAATATTTATATTTAATTAAATCATTTTATAATCATCTTAAAATTAGTTTAAAATTATTATAAACAATGTTCTAATTTCCAGCCAATTTTGAAGTGAATCTAAAAAATGATTTTTGGGCAAAATGATTAATATTTCTTTGAATTTGTAAATTGAACTATTGGGTATGGTTTGCTTTAATTGAGTTATTTTATATCTTAGTCTTCTAAAATCCAAAAGTAGATGTAATGATATTCAAATTTAACACATGGATATTGAACACATCCAAAAGTTGAATTAAAATAATTATTGATTATAAATATGATATTATATTTAGTAATTTATAATATATATCAATTTATTGTAGTGAATTCGATTAAAAGATGAACCCCACAAAAATACCGCAACTCAGATATGAGGAGTATGGTTGTTATTTGATTATAACGAATCGAACTTTCTATGTTCATTTCATTCATATTTAATTAGAACATTGTTTATGTTTGATGTTATTTGATCATAACAAATCAAAATTTCTATATTCATGTTCCTTCATATTTTTATTCGAATATTGTTTATGTTTGACAAACATAAATTCATGTTCGATTATTATTCAAATAATTATATGAATATTCATGTTCGTTATAACTTCTAATAGCTTGACGAACATGCTCAAACGATATGTTTAAATATTTTTGAATTTCTATATACTAAAATCAAATTTTTAGATTAGAAATCGATTTTTTTAAAAAAAATATAATTTTATATTTAGAAAAAATAAGATTAAAACTTTATAATAACTATAATTCAATAAATGAATAGGAAATATTGAATAGATATATTAAATATGATCAATTAGAGTTTTTAAATTGTTTAATCATATTTTTACATTAAATATAAATATAATAATATATTAGTTTATAAAAATGTTAATAATCATTCAAATTATACATTTATATACAAATCGATCATATTTCCATGATAATTAAACTAATTTTGCTTTTTATTTATTATTGTAGTTTCAAGGCCAACACGCATAGACAAACTTTACATACAAAAACAAGACATTTTAACATTCAGCACATTTTCAGCCTACCTGCAAACAATATTTACATAACACACAAGCACACAAGCACACTCGCCTTGTTTTTCTCCATCAACAAGCCTTTCAGATCTTATTTAACTTTTAATCTTTCTCGTTCATGTTCATGCTCATTGCTCAAAACTTACAAGAAGCCCCAAGCCTCTGTCTCTGCTTTTGGCCAAGTGATTCGGCCTTTCGTTTAGCGAATGCTGGACTGAGAAGCTTAAGGAACTTATCAAGAAACAAGCTCCACTCTTCTTCGTTCATGTCTCCTACCTTTACGAAGCTTACACTAGAGGGAATTGGCTCATCACCACTTTTGTGACCAAAGGAAGAACTTGTAATGTAGTTGGAGATTGACTTGGTTCCTGAAGATTGAGGCTTTCTTTGATGTAAACAACTATTTTGATCAGCTGATTCATTCTCATCTTCCTCGAGTTTGGAAAAAGGGTTGCGATTGGCGAAGGTTCGGGTTCCGAAATGTACGGGAAGTGCTGAGAAATAATCATTTGAGCTGAAGTTTGCTGAGGAATCAAAACCGCTATCGTCACAGTTGATGTCAAACTGAAACTCATCTACATCGGTTGATTGCATCTCATGAACAACAATCCTTCTTGCATCCATACATATTGACTCAAGTTCACTAGGTTCGTCAATGCCTTTTCGGAATTCCCGGCTCATCATATCACCAATCTCAGCAAGACAGAGTCCATAAGAAGTGGCTTCCTTCAGGAATGTGGTGCAGAGGAACAAAATGCGCAAACAAGCATCACGGATCATTGGAAGCTCGTAACGCAACATCTCTATATCATGATCAGGATCGAGTTTTGCAATGTACTGAAGCTCATCGTCAGAAAAAGGAATTGAAGCCTGAGGCCAATGGATCCATTCAAAGTAAGGATCTTCTAAGCTCTCAGGCAAGCAAAAGCCATGATCAATAGGAATCAGTTCTGCTTGACCAAACTGAGTAACGTCATTGAGTCTTCTAACTAAAAGGTTACCTGCATGCCTATCAGTGTTAAGAATCCTAATATCTAAAATTCCAATGCGATGAACGGCAGAAACAAGGAAGCTTGATGTTCCATGATCACTGGCATCAAAATCATGTGAGATGAACTGTTGCAAGGATGCAATCTTGCTGCAAGGATTCTTATCATGGGGTACAATTCCATTCATACCATCGTTAACATTGAAAATCGAATGAGTGATCTTCACAAGTGCAGTAGGTGGAACATTTGCAAAATGATCATAGTCAAGAAGATAAGCAGCCACCTCTCTGTATCCTGTTTCCCCAACTCTCACAGATCGCATTAAGCCCGGTTGTCCAAGAGCTTTACCTACAAAGCCTTTTGGATTATTAGGTGCAAATGGCTCTTCATCAGTTGGTTTCACAATGGCAACACATTCCCCTCTGATATTACGGAAATAATATGCACCTCCAAGACCACTATGAACTGGGAGAGGATCAATCCCATTCTTCATTGCCTTGACAATTTCCTTTATGAGTTGTTTTGTCTTGGAAAAATCAAAATGGTTTGAGTACCCCAATATCTCAATTGGTCCACTTTGATCTTTTTGTTGCATGTCTTTACCTGTGGGTGAGAGACAGGGGGTTGAAGAGCTTCTATGAAGAAAATTCCTTGATAACAAGAGAGGGGAATCATTCCGAATGGCACTAAGATCATTTTTCAGAACCATATCACCAAATGTCAATGAACTCTCTTCAATAGGGAAATTCAAGGCAACATGCAACCTTCTCTTCACTGTATGTGCGCTGTCATTCCTGTCTAATTCTATTCCCAATACACAACCTTTCTCAGTCTGTACAAAAACTCGTCTTCTACCAGTGGTAAGTGGATTCTTGAAAAGAGCCAAAGCCATCTCAGTCTGCACAGGGCTATTAAACTTGCGAGACATCAAAAGATGGAGAAGAACTCTTTACAAGTTATCAGTCTGAATAGATGGCAACCGAGAAGGTGGAAGGTAAGCTTTTCACACCCTCAGTTGAACACCTAGACCAAATGCTGATAGTGGTTGACCAAATTATACCCAAACAGTACGTCATTCATTAAAAATAATTCAAACTACTTCCTCCAGGAACCACAAAAAAGCCCGAGAGACTAAAAACCTGATATGTCACCAGCCCAGAAATAGAGAGACATGGATTTAGTCAGAAAAAGCCATGACTTAATCCAGTAACGCGTCCAGTCAAAATCTGAAAATACCCAGACATCAGAAACTAATTAAGCGTGGCATCAACTTAGAAAAGAAAAAGAAACAAAAGCAAGAGCGTCATAAGGAAGCATCATAAAAGACACAATTAACTTCCCCTGTAAAGCTCACAATTTACTGATTTTCCACTATAAAAAACTCAAGAGTATAAAATAATCGGAGATTGGAGAGTGATCAATGATGTCTTCAATCATCATTCTCGAGTCCAAAAGCAGCTACCTAGACTCATGGAATATCACGATCAAGCAGTAAACACATAATTCAACGAATCTAATTAAGATAAATCAACAAATCAAAAACTATCGTTACTTCAGCCCATTTCGCCAACTGAAACTGAAAACACACAAGAAAAAATCGCACAAACCTCCAATCAACTCAACATGTAGCCAGATCTGAAGAATCTACTCCTCCGTGTACGAGATCCAACAGTTCAACGGCATGAACATGAACGTGGAAGCAACGGCTAGGATCGTATTCCGGCAACCGGTGACTTCTAAATCACACTCCGTTCCCCCGTGCAGTAGATATGGGAAACAGTAGACACTGATAAATAAACTAGTCCACCACATCAATTAAGTACTTGTATTCTTTTATAAACCCTGATTAACCTTATCCAAAATCCGGTTAGTTTTTACTAACCAGGGTTAAATAACCTGATTCCGTGGAAGTGTCTAGAAAATGGGGGGATCCCAGCCGTCCAATGGAATCTTGGCCGTCAGTTTCGTTGATATAGATTGGGTGATGACGTGTAAAAGGTCAATGTCAATGTCTATCTACTTATAGGATGAGTCATCAAATGTATTTACAAGTTTGACCATTATGGTGAATTATGTTTTAGTGGTCACAAAATTTATGAATAAACCATTGAAGTCTAAATTGCAACTTTTGAATTTCTTATAATTTGTCACTATTGGTTTATATGATTTTTTTTTCAAGTTTTGCGTCTTGTGGCAAATTTATCTAAAATTAATAATCAAATTAATAAATAGATTAATATTTAGATATTATTGGGCCATAAGTTAACGTCTGCTGGAATAGCTCAGTTGGTTAGAGCGTGTGGCTGTTAACCACAAGGTCGGAGGTTCAAGCCCTCCTTCTAGCGTTTTTCTTTTTCGATTGCTTTGTAACTTGTACGGTCGCCTGCAACATCCCGAGTCTCGCTCTTACTGACCAGTCTGTTCTCTGTGGATTTTTGTTGGCCGTCATGTTGACAGCCGCCACACACGTGGCCACGCTGTTTCTTGGGCAAAAATCACCGGATGAATTCGTCAAAAATTTCCCAAAATCGACGACTTCTTTGAAAGTGATGTCCAGTGAATTTCCCGAGTTTCTTCCGAAGGAAATCGAGAATATCAAAGACCCATTTTGCAGAAAGCTGGCCTCAAGGATTGAGAGGGTGCCCGTGAATGTAACGAACTATTTATAATGGTGTTTTGCATCTCGCGTCAAAGCCTAATTTGTGGGAGCTTTAGTAATTTCTGTTTCCCACATTTTGGGACTGATTTATAAGGTTTGTAATGGCGTGGAGTCTCTGCTGAGGGAAAAAGTCCTGATTCAAATATTTGAATTTGAAGTTCAGTTCTTTTTAGTTCCTCCTGAAAATGCTTTCACTTCAGTAGGATTTTTTGTGTGTAATGATCAAATAAAGAAACCGCTGCTGCCCTCCTCAGTCCTATGCCCTTGATCCCTTTCAATTTCTGGCATATTTCAATCTCAAATTGGTACAAATTAGCCTTTTTTCTTTTATTTACAGCTAAGTTTGTCCAACTCCTGCATAATGAGTAGCTGCGTGATGCCAAGGAAGCGTCAAAATTCAAGTCCTATTGTTCTTCTTCATGGTTTTGATAGGTTCAAGAGCTGTAACTTTTGTATCCTCTGCAAAATATCATTATTTCATACTTCATATTCCACTTCCTTGCAGCTCATGTCTAGAATGGAGGTACGCCCTTCCTTTACTTGAAGATGCAGAGCTAGAACCATGGGCTATTGATGTTCTTGGATGGGGCTTCTCTGATTTAGGCAAGTTTCTTCAATACTCATTGCATTTTTGTCACCATTACGCACCCTTTAGGCGAGTTATTTGTTCGAATTCAAGTTCTTCATGTTATCTCGTTTCATTATTGCATCAACAGAGAATTGTCCCTCTTGTAATGTCGAATCGAAACGCGATCATCTATATCAGGTGCATGCTCTCTCCATTTTTCTGTGCTTTACAAAGCAAGATAAAATTTTCATGATAAGCCCACAATCCATAGTTCTGGAACACCTATATCAAAAGACCAATGATATTGGTAGGACCAAGTATCGGAGCAGCTGTTGCTGTCGATTTTGCAGTCGAGCACCCTGAAGCTGTAAGTACAAGCAGCTAAGCTAAGTTTCTATAATCCAATTCTTGTAACTATCAAAGATCATTTCGTCCAGGTAGAAAAGCTTGTATTGATTAATGCAAGTGTCTATGCTGAAGGAACAGGGGACCTTGCCAAATTACCTAAGCCAGTGGCATATGCTGGAGCAAGTTCCTTATGATATTTTGAATTCTCAGTTTGTGATCAAATCACTAAATCCACACATTATGATGAACAGGTATATCTCTTGCGTAGCTTGCTGTTGCGCCTTTATGCGATTTCGCTTGCTTTCAATGGTTTAAAATGGGACACAAGATTCGACTGGGTAAATGTGAGTAATCTCTGTTGTTCTTTTGTTTCCGAGCTGAACGGAGTTATTGATTTGGGAAGCATTATTGATCGGAAACTCAGATAGGGCGACTGCATTGTCTTTTACCTTGGTGGAGTGATGCAAATGTAGATTTTATGAGAAGTGGAGGTTACAATGTTATTTCTAAACTGAAGCAGGTTCTGTGTAACTCAATAGAAATCTCGTTATCTCGAGCAATTCTCCGAGTATCGTTCTGTTTTGCAGGTTACGCAGGAGACGCTTATTATATGGGGCGAAGACGATGTGATCATCGACTATAAGCAGGGTGTGGTAAGCTTGATTGAGCAGCTTCTCTGTTTTTGAAACTTATGAAATTGTTCTTCTGAACAGAGATTACATTGTGATTTGCGGAAGGCGATTATTCGACAAATACCGAATTGCGGTCACATTCCTCATGTCGAAAAGCCGAATGATGTCTGTAAGCTGATTGCTGAGTTTGGTGGTGATCGGAATCGGAATCAGAATCAGAAAAGTTCATCTTCGTCTTTTGAGGTGGTTGGTTTATGATCGGAACAGATTCTTATTTACTTTCAGAAACAGAATCAAATTCCTTCTACTTTCCCAAAAAATGAAGGGTTCCATGAACAGAATCACAGATTTTAACTAATGCATTACACCACAAAAGGAGAAGAGAACAGAGCACAAAGTAACAACGATCATCATCAATGTACCTCTCTGATAAGCGTTTGATGACGATGTCCCGGACCCAGTAAAACCCGGTGGAGATAAACCCGGAAATGTCCCTACACCCGTGCCTGTGGTTCCGCCGCCTGTGCCCGTGGTGCCGCCGGTAGCTCCACCCGGTGGGCTTAATATTCCTCCAGTTCCACCTGGTGGTGTGATTGTCGTTCCGGCTGGTGGATTGATTACTGTGGCCGTGCTGTACAATAAACAGAACTTATGAAGGTGGATTCTGATCAAGAGATTTCAACAGTAAATTGCGTAAAAAACCCATCAACGTCAAGACAACCAACGTGGTAGACAGCTAACGTGATCGATCGATCGATCCGACATTTCTTACATGTCGGCAACCTTGTCCTAAAGCTACTTTAATTCATAAAACTACGGTTCATCTTCAAATCCAGAGAAAAAAAGAAGCTGAAGCTGAAACTAAATTATCTGCCTCCAAGAATTTTAATTTAAAGAAAGAACATAAAACCTGGGACTTGAAGGATATACACATCCAGTAGACGCAGCTGCGTATCAAAATTCAAAACAAACAAAATCAGCAGAAAATTTGAAAAGCTTTTCTCAGATAATACTTACGAGGAGGATTTGGATTAACAGTTGTTGTTCCAGAAAAATTACAACTCCCAGGAGCTTGCCCAGATCTCTGGTAATAACTATTGACAGCATAATTACAGTGATCTCTGACAGTATTTGGATTCAAACACGGCCCAGTTTGCAGAATTGCTGAGCAGTCAGCATGGCTACAAGCATAATCTATATTTGTCTGAAGAACAGTATCACCGAGTCCACTGTTACAGAGGCAGTAAACTGCATCTGCAGATTCGAAGTAAAAAAACCCCAGAAAAAGCCGATGAGAAAAGAACGCATTCATACATACTTAAGTGTATTTCACTGAGTTTTTAAGCTTACCCGAATGGCGGACCATAGCGAAGAAGAGCAAGAAAACAATTGCTGCTACCTCAGCCATTAACAGTTCAATAATTTTAGTGATTCAGGGAGCAAAAAAGATGGGATCTTGTTTGAGAAGTTCACGAGGAGAGAAGAATTTTTAAGCTTTTTAAACAGAATAAATGCGTACAACACTACAGAGAAATACCCTTTATTCACCGACGCACAATCCACATACACAGAGACACGAATAAAGTGTAGAATGCTCACCTAATTCTCAAATTCTTTATATTAGTACCAAATCCTTTTCAAAGAACTATAAAACATAGATTATGAAAGAACCCAAAAAAATTCACTGGTTCAAACTTCCCTGGAAGTGTTATTAGAGAATGTGTTCCAAGCGCGGCTTTTAATCTTTATGCATCTCTGGTTTTGCTTCCTCGGCAGCTTTGGTATGATCCTCACCTACACATAACAAGACTTGGTCATTTATAAGTATTAAGGTTCTGAGAGTATAAGTTTCTGATACCTCCATCTTCAGGCAAGTCAGAGGTCCAGAGAGTGAGGTTGTCTCTTAGAAGCTGCATAATCAAAGTGCTGTCTTTGTAAGATTCTTCGCTAAGACTATCCAGCTCCGCGATCGCTTCATCAAATGCTTGTTTAGCCAAATGACAAGCCCTGCAATGAACTTATCAAACATTTTGTATCCAGAGACAATAAAGAGTCAGTCATTTTCACCTCTCAGGAGAATTCATTATCTCGTAGTAAAATACAGAGAAGTTCAGGGCGAGACCGAGACGAACCGGATGTGTTGAAGGGAGATCTGTATTTGCAGCAACGGAAGCAGCCTGTGGAAGAATTATTCAACAAAAAAGGGATGATAATTGGATCATGTTTCATTAATATACCTCATAGGCTTTAAGAGATTGCTCAGCAGCATCTTTTGGTTCTTGATCTGTCTTGAACTCAGCAAGGTAACGATAATAGTCACCTTTCCTAAATCACAACAAGGGAATCAAAAACGATTTCGATATTCGAACAAGATACGTAATTCTTACATTTTGTAATAAAAAACAGTGGCTTCTGCAGAATCAGAATGTGGAACAAGATGCTTGTCTATGACACTAAGTATGTCTTGACAGATTTTGGTGAGTTCATCTTCAATCTTGTTGCGAAACCCTTTGATCAGATTCACATTGTTCTCATTTCCCTTGGCTTCTTCCTTTTGCTCAATAGAAGACAAGATCCTCCATGAAGCTCTACGCGATCCGATTACGTTCTTGTACCCGACAGAGAGAAGGTTCCTCTCATCCACAGAGAGCTCTACATCGAGTCTTGCCACTTTCTTCATACATTCCACCATCTCTGAATCATACATAAGTTTGATCATAAATGAAACACAAGCCTAATATGATTGTATAATATGAAGTTACCATCGTAACGCTCAGCTTGTTCAGAAAGCTTAGCCATGTAAACATGGCTTTCTCTTTCGTTCTCTGTCGACATTTTCCTGGATCCAAATGGGAACCGCCTTGCCTTTTCTTGTGCTGTAGGATAAATCAATGGTTCTTATTACAGAGGAAAACAGGAAGAGAGAGAGGAAAATATAAACGCAAGGCCCGTTAGATTCGTTCAAAATTGAAGAATTTCTGTGTGTTTTCGATCCGAAACTAGCTCCCAATTTTCTAACCAAATGCTTCGACCCAAAAGTTTAACTACGGTGTTCAAAAATCTAGTATACCTCCAATTCCGATACTCAACCACCCTCGCCGGAAAAATTGAGGGCAACGTAATTCCGGCTACGGATCTAGGGTACCAAGGACCGGTGAATGCGTCACATCTTCTTAGAGTTTGTACACTTCTCTATCAACAACAGAATTCGGCGGATGGTAAACTCCACGCTCACCTTGATAAAACAGAGTTCGATCTCACGCACGAGTTTTTTCTCCAAGTGTGCAACAAATTCGCTTACTCCTGGCGACCTATTTACAGATTTCATTTGTTTTTGATTTCCAAGCGGAATTTCACCCACAATTCCACTACTTTCAATAAGATGCTTGACGCCGTTGGGAAATCGAGAAACCTAGATCTTTTCTGGGACATGTGCCGGGAAATAGGAGAACTGCGTTTAGTGAACATTAAGACTTGCATAATTGCCTTAAGAACTCTAGCTTCTGCAAGGGAGTTGAAGAAATGCGTTGAGTTTTTCCATCTAATGCAAGGTTATGGATACGAGTATAAAGCCGAGACTTTCAACAAGGTTATTGATTATTTATGCAGAAACAAGCTTGTTCTAGAGGCGAAGCATGTGGTTTTCAAGTCAAGAGACTGGATCATCCCCAATAGAGAGACTTACAGGTGTTTGATAAAAGGTTTCTGTGACATTGGTGATCTAATTGAAGCCTCAAAGATATGGAATTTATCTATAGAAGAAGGATTTGATCCTGATGTTGGTGCAGTTGAGATTATACTTGAAACCCTCTTCAAGAACAACAAATTTGATGAAGGTATTCATCTTTTCGAAACAATCAAAGAAGAAAACACAGCATTCTCAACATATCAGCTCGTGATCAAGTGGCTATGCAATAAAGGTAAACTTATGGAAACTCAAAGAGTTTTACAGCAACTTCAGATGAAGGGAATGAAAGCTGATAATGCAATTTCAGGCTCCATTATCTACGGACTATTAACAAGAGGAAGAGTTAATGAGGCTTATAACATTTTTGAACAAGTCGAAAATGGTGATATATCAGTTTATCATGGTATGATCAAAGGACTTTTAAGGTTAAAGAAAGCAAGTGAAGCTACAGAAATTTTCAGGGAAATGATAAAAAGAGGATGTGAGCCAACAATGCACACTTACGTGATGCTCTTACAGGGCCATTTAGGGAAGAAAGGGCGGCGAGGACACGACCCTTTAGTGAACTTCGACACCATATTCGTCGGAGGTCTGATCAAAGCTGGGAAGTTACTTGAGGCAACGAAGTATGTGGAGAGGGTGATGGATAGAGGTACTGAAGTGCCAAGATTTGATTATAACAAGTTTCTGCATTATTTTTCTAATGAAGAAGGCGTTGCGATGTTTGAGGTAATGGATACGAAATTGAGAGAAGTTGGGTTGTTTGATTTGGCCGATATATTTTCTCAGTATGGTCGGAAAATGGCGACAAGAGATCGAAGGAGAAACAGAGGACTTCAGTAACCAGATTTTGCTTCAGTTTCTAAATCTCTAACAAATTAGGATTTTGGATATGACCCCAAAAATCAAAATTTTGGGAAATGACCATCACATCAGCTTATAATTTATTATAAAAAATTAGCACTTATTTAAAATTAATTTGTATAAATGCATAATTCAATAGATCAAGAGGAATATGTGTAACTCAATCCACACATTCTTATTGAAAAATATAAGGTCAAACTAATTACTTATGATATCACTAATAATATTATAACTAATAATATTTATCATAATATCACTTATTCTCAAATTGAACTAGCACTGGTTCGATTCAAACTTGTTTCAATATACTCGATAGTGCTCGAATTATAGGTCGATATATTTTTGTCGTCTAAGTCCGATGTGATTTTCTACCAGAAATGAATCAAATTGAAAATATATGGATCAATTCATTTACTTATAATATCAATTTCCATATAAACTAGAATATTTATGTTTCCACAACTAATATGGGATAGCATTTCAACATCATTCACCTAAAGTATTTCTATTTCTATAACAAATGTGGAACAATATTCATAACACTTCCAAGTCAAATTGACATTAATCCGGTTCAGACTTATTTCAATATATTCAAATGATAAGTTAAATTAACAAATGTAATACCTTTCTAAATGGTATTCGAAATCAAACCTCAAGTTCCCATACCATTGACTCAATCTAATAGATAAATATATTGTAAAAATTTATGACAAACCAATTTTGACTAAATAAAATTTATTTAATATAAAACTCAAAATGTAGACATGATCGCAAGAGGTGGGGTGTTTAACAGCAGATCTTGACCGTCCGATTATGTAGCACCGATCTCTCCTCTCATGAGTACACGTGCTGCCCCTTCATTTAAGTTCCTCTCTTCAGAGTTTGCTCCCATGCATGGAATTCTCATCCTACTATAAGAAACAAGACAACAGAAATACTCATATGCTCTGTGTGTTTTCTGGGAGTGCGGAAGATTAATACTTTCTTAATCGTGATTTATTGAAGCTAAAGAGATTGTTTGATTTCTTTTGATTCGTATGGCGACATTAATTTCTTTGAAATCTTGCAACTTTAATACAGGGATGAAGGCTCATTTATGATACGTACGCCTTTTTTCTTTGTTGAGAGGGATTACGCTGATTCGGGATTCAAGATTGTTCTACATTATTATGGTGTGTGTGATTAATTTTTTTCCTCATTTTACTTCCCGATAACTCTCTCCACTTCGATGATCCTGGTACCGATTCCTTACTGATTGCTGCTACAGAGGTCTATTCATTTCTGATTTTGAGCTTTATTACAGCTTTGCATCTGAATTTGTGATCTGGGTTCTTCGTTTTTTTGCGATTTCTTTCTGGGTGTTGCCGATCGTTCAGTTGCTACATTTTCGCTCAGTTGTAGTTCATTTTATTAACTGATCTCGCTGGTTTTTGTTGTGCTTGTTGATTGAATCGAATAATTTCTGGTATGGATGAGAATCAAGAGTTAAAGTATGCCTGCAAGCTGTGCGACGAAAGGTATTCATGTGGGAAGTCTCTGGGAGGGCATGTAAGATCTCATATGGCTATCAATTCAGCTGATTCTGATGAAAAACTTGAAACAATACAAATCGGAGAATCTCCGAATGGTCAATCGAGTTATATCCTCAGAGAAAGTCCCAGAAAAACATGGAGAGCAGTAGGCTCACAGCAAGATAAAACCTGCAAGCATTGTGGCAAAGCCTTTCAATCTCTCAAAGCATTGTGTGGTCATATGGCTTGCCATTCAGGTGTAAAGGGTGATCATTCATTGAAGTTAGAAATGGATAGTCATTCGGATACTGAACAGGGCTCGGATCGAATAATCAAAACGAGATCATTTACGAATCATAAGAACATTAACAATGGCTATTCTTCATCTGTTTCTGAGATTGATGTGGATGAGCAGGAGGAAGTAGCTATGTGCTTAATGTTGTTATCAAAAGATTCGATTAACTCAGCAGTCAATTCTTCAGACAATAATTCAGTTATCTTATCAACGAAATCTTCGTCGATCGACAAGAATACCCGAAGAGCTAAAACTTTGATTCCTCTAGTTAAATACACAAGGGAGAGTACTGAATCAGGAACAGCTCAGGGTGATGATTCAGATTCAGATTCAGGGTATTTTTTATACGAATGTGGTAAAGTGGAGACGGAATTATCGATCAAAAGGCGACATAAAAGTTTCCCTTATGTCGAAGAAGATTTGAAGAAGAGAAATAAGTATGAATGCTTCAACTGCAAGAGGGCATTCAGATCATATCAGGCATTAGGAGGACACAGACCGTGTAACATACGAAGAAACGATAACTACGAAAGCAGCGAAAAGAGTATGAATGAGATGAAAGGAAATAGAAAAGGAAGATTGTATGAAGAGAAAAATAAGAGAAAGAAGAACAAAAGCTATGTTTGTCCATTTTGTGACAGAGTTTTTAAGAATGGTCAGGCACTTGGTGGTCACAAGAGGTCTCATTTTATCGGAGGACATCGTAATAAGAACGATCCGATTCCGTTGCTTGATCTCAATCTTCCTGCTCCAGAGGATGGTGACAATGATCAATTCTCTGGCTCGTAGAATAGAATTGCTGTTATGATGCACTTTTTCAAGAAAATTAGCCAGAAAGTAATGCTTACAAGTTTAAAAATTGCATACGAAACACCGTAACTTTGGAAATAGTTTAACACTACATATTTAAAATAGTATAAAGATTATACCTCAATTTTAAAAAATTGCATAATAAATACTCAAACTTTATAAATCATTTTTCATGATCCTTGTACTCATTTAATGATATTCTTTTGAAATTTACGATAAATTTACATTATGGTCAAATGTAAATATTTCTTAAATTTCAAGATTCAACTATGCAATTATTAACGTTCGATGACATTAAGTTTACAATTTTTAATAAAAATGGTGGCTTGTCGTGGATGTTTAAAATATTGTAAATATAATGTCTCAAAGTTTAAAAGTTACGTGCCAAGCACCCGAACTTGTTTGCCATTGAACATTACAAATAATGTAAACATTATGTAAAGACGATGTCTAAAAGTTGTTTGTCATTAGACATTACAAATAATGGAAAGACGTTATCTAAAAATTTAAAAATACTTAATAAATACTCGAACTTTGGAACTCATTTTATGATGACATTTGTACTCATTTAATAATTAATTTTCTTTTGAAGTTTATGGTATATTTACTTTATCGGTATATATGTAAACAATTTTGAAATTTTAAAAAACTATGTTATTATTAAATTTTAATGTCATGATGTTTACAATTTCTAAAATTTGGGGGTTAATATAACAAGCATTATATCAATTTCATGTGTTACATGTAATTTACAAACTTAGAGGGTATGGCGTTTACCTAATTTTAAAGTTCGGAACTAATAATAAATACTACATTCTTTTATCAAATTTTGATAGAACTAAATAAAATATTATTTTTATTAATTTATTTAATCGCAAGGGTCACAAAATTAAGTGACCCGAGCGGCCCTGGCTAGGTTGGGTCCAGTTAGCCAACATAAAAGAGAGGGGTTAGCTTTGGTCCACGCCCAACCCTACAAATCATTTAATAAATAATAATAATTTTATTATTATATTTACCATTCTACCCTATCCAATGAATTTCAATAAATCTCAAAATTAAATATATCCAATTGAAAAATCTCGTTACATTTACAAATACAATTTAAAAAAATAATAAGAAAAGAGGCGTACGCCATTAATATATGTTAAGTTGTAATTATAATAAGCATTAACAATGCAATGCATAGTTAATATTTATCCGTAAAAAGTAATTAGATTAAATCAACATAATTTACCATGAACATTAGATATATGAAACATATTTTGAAATCACTATAGAAATAGAATAATCATATTTATATTGACAAAAAAAGCTCAATAAAAACATCATAACAATAAAATTATTCATAAGTTAAGAACTTTTGTTTTCTGTACACCCTAGAGAGGGTTTTTTTTTGAAAGGATAGTTTAGTAGTTAAATGTTAGGGTTACTTTCGTAGCCACCATAATTCGAACTCTGACAACCTCTAAGAGCTTTAAGCCTCTTGATCAGATAGGCTACACAAGGTTGTCTACACCCTAGAGACGATTATGCTTGGATAAAAGATGATATGTGAAAAAATATAGATTTTGTAGGATATTTACATTAAAATTGAAAAAAAAATATTTTATATATTATGATTTACACAATAAAATTAACGAGAAAATGACATATGCAATCCATAAAATTTTATAGTTTTAATAAATTTGGTTTCTATAATTCAAATTGAATCCCCAAATTTTAAGGATTTGACAAATTTGTTGGTCCTTCCAGCTTGCAATATTTGGTTAATATGATCCTCAAAGTGACAAAATCGATATCATAAATTTGATTTTGGTCGACAATCTCGATTGCATATTTGAAAAGCTTGAGGACAAACTATGCTATCTAGACTAATCTTTTTAGAAATTTTTGTCAAGATTTACAAAGCACGAGAATTGATTTTATCATATTCATATTTTGGAATTACAATTACCATAATCATAAAATTTATATGGATCAAATTGTCAAAACCATTAAACTATGAGTACGTCTTGTTCATTAGATAGGATTGTGTAAGATTAGATTAATTTTAAACTGGTGGGATAAAATTATATAAGAATATGGTTTAAAATAAGACTATATATGTTTGGTAAATAAGATAATTTTTAGATAAAATAATGTATATGTTTTTTGGTATACAAAATAAAATTATATATATAAACAAATAACTTTATTGTCCTTATTTGTCAAACATGTAATAAATAGATTTTTTTAACGAGATTAAAAATGAAGAAAAATCGAGAGACGAAACATAAGTTTTTACCTCTTCAAATCTGGATCTGCAAATAATGAGAGAAACGTGCATAGTGAAATGGGGTCTCTACCTTTTTTACTAATTAAAAAATGAATAACAAAAACATTTTTGTCATTAATTATAAGCAAATCTAATTGGATTATTTTATCAAGACAAATGGATGAGACAAATTTATCATACAAACGAGAAATTAGATGGTACAAGAATAAGATTGTTATAATTTAATCATACATACCAAACGCATAAATATCTGGACTAATATTATTTATACCATACCAAACATAGTATAAAATTAATATATCAACATTAAAATTATCATATCAACATAGTAGGATTATTTTATCTCATATTTATGTATTATGTGTAATAAACTAATACATATAATAAATTAATATATCGCACAATCGTTCAAACCAAAGGCAACCATGTTTGAACTTTTTCCAAATCAGTTTAAATCTAATGAAGATTAAATTCCCAAACTTTATATTAAACGAAACAAATCATAATTACAAAAAAACAAAAAAAATGGTCCTTAAAATCACTCCCTTGTAAGATTTCATGCAAATTCTACATAAAATCCATGGATAACTCAGTCACATAATAAAAACAACGAAGAACCAACGTAACTCAACCATTGTCACACAACAAGCTCTAATCTTCAGTTGATTTGTATAACTGATGAAATATTACCTTGCGGATATCGTTGTCGTCTCGGACGCCTCGTTGTCTTTCCCCATCCAGTTAAACTTCTTTCTTCTGAACCAGGCTCCATTTTATTAAGCTGATGAATCAGTGGAGTTGGAACATGAGAACTTATGCTTTCAATCACGGCTCGTTTCCTCCCACGATTACCTCCGTTTCTTCTCGTCAATCCCGAACTCCAACAATGGCCCATTGCTCTCATCATACCCCCAAATAACTGAAGATCCTCACTCATTTCATGTCTAGACAATGATGTTAAACCAGGAAGAATATCTCTTTGGAAATCTCTTCGTGGCCTTCCTCGTCTGCTTTGACCCCGTCTCGATCTGTTCGTTGTACTTGTACCTCTTTGTTCCATATTCATAAGCTCTGTAACAATTGGCTTCGGAATGTAATGTTCCTTCTCCGTCTCTTCAAGTTGCAGTGTCATAACCTCAAACTCATCCATATAACTCGATGATGATGATCCCTTGCTCGTTGCGGTTTCCGATTCTACGATAGCTTCTGCAAATAAGAGTAGGGACTGTTCTAACAAAGCTTCGGGTAAAGAGCATGCGTTTTCGATTATCGGAGTTTTCGGTAACAATGAAGACATCGTAACTACGAGTTCAGCTGCATCTCTGAGAGATATATCATTCACTTGTTCAGTTTCTTTCGGTACATACGGAGCTTCGAGATCTATCTCCATCATTCTTCGGGTGGTGGAGCTTTTTGTTTCATCAAATGAAGCAAACTGATCATCTTGATCACTAACACAAGAATTCAGGTCAATGCAAAATCTAGATGATGCAGAGTTTATTTGCTGTACTTTTAGACCCGTAAAGTCCTCCTCGAAAACATCCTCGTCGGGATTACATGCGACATTTATATCTATCATTCGAATCTTCCCTCTGCAACTGCTACTTTTCCCTTCAGCATTTGAGAACTCCATGATTTTGTTAACAGGTTTGATCTCAGTAACTTCATCTTCGGTTCTGAGTCGCAATTTACTGTCACTTACACTGATCGGGTTTGATTTAGGAAGCCAAGCAAAGGATGGCTCAAATTTTCTCATTGGCACATTGAGATCTTCGAGAATCACAACATCATCATCAGAAGGGCTACTTGGAACTTCCTTGTTTAAGTCAAAACCGATAACAGCAGACTTCCCATCTCGATGAAATGGCATGTTCGTAACATCCGAAGCTGCATTGTTGAACCTACTGATGTTAGAGCAATCAAATCCAGGTTTTGGCAAGTTGAAATATGGTTCTCTCGAACCATGATAATATCCATTAGATTTTGATTCGTCTTGAAAAGCTTGATTCGACCTGTAACTAGAATTCGGATACACCTTTCGGGAAAACCGATCCTGGCCATGAGTCATAACTCCATGTGAATTGAAATGGCCAAAACCATTTGAGGGATTTCCCAAATATAGCTTCGAGGGAGCCTGTAGACTTGGAAAAGAACTTAAGAACGGAAATGGAGACATGTGCGAAGAGGCTAAATTTGCCGAATAGCCATTAAGGTTTCGATGTACATTATCTTGGTTCGACATTCCATTTCGAAGATGAGAAACAAGAGGATTTCTTTCAGGCTGATGATTACTTTGAGTTCGAGAACAATACGTGCTCTTTGAACATCCTGTAAGTTTCAGAATATTGAAAAATCATTTGACAAAAAAGGCAAATAATTCGATGGAAACATACCTTGTTCATATGTACGTGAAAGCTGCTCTCGATAACGAATCTTACTATCGTATCCATTACTCAAATTAAGGTTATCCCCAGTCATACCAAAAGAAGCAACTTTTGGTTCAGTTGGCTGATTCAAACTTTTGCTCTCTGTATTCTCTGAAGTAAGATCAAGAAAATTAAATGACATAGCCGATGAATCTTCGACTTTAAGAGGTGCATTCAGATCAACCAATTCAGTAGAGCCTCTCAAATAAGAAACATTCCTCGTAGAATTAGCACTCACTCCCGAATTCTCAAATCGGAACGTCTTTGTGCCATTTTCAAGCTCACTGGTTTCTTTTATATTCTCCCCTTCTTCAATGTCTATGTAGCCATCAGCAGGAAGTCGAAGATCGATTGTCTTTCTAACCTTAAAAGGCCGGCCATTCGATGCTCCATTATCTTCTTTTGAACAACAAGTTTTACCATTAGCAAAATTCCACTGAGAAGAGGCTGCTGTATTCCATTTTGTAACCTCGAATGGCAACTGAGACACCTGATGAGATGACGATGATGCGGGTTCGGTTGATGGTCGCCAGCTATGCACATCCTTTTGTTGAACTTCCCCCATCATGGTTCTCTGAATTTGGTAGAGCCGGTGGAGTTCACATACCTTAAACGAAAAAGGAACTTCATAAATCGCATGCTTACGATGCATAAGAAAAGCACAACTACTACTAAACTCGGTGTTTCGATTTGATGCATGGAATTAAGTCACTTCAAGCATTTTCAAATTTTACCTGATTCTTTAAAACGGCATCATGCTCGAGCATCTTCTGCTTCAAGGCATCCCTTTCATTTTCTTCATGGTCATCTGCTGGAGTACTTTGCATGTATCCATTTTTACATTGTAAGAACGGATCCGATTTGTCCACATAAAAATGAGACCAGCTGCCACTGTTCGAATCCTCGTTCAGGTCTCTCATAGAGTCAAGCACTTTCACAATGAGCAATTGTTTCCATTCCCACATTGCATCTAATAATAATTTACAAGAAACCAGAAACGATTATCTATCTCGGTAACAAATGCTCGATTAACATAGCTAAAAATATAGATGAAGTAGACGAAGTTTTGATCGAATTTTTTCAGCAGCGGAGTAGCACCAAATATCAAGCAATTAAAAGCAACATATCCATAACACAAACAAGAAAAGCCAGGATTTCCATTTATAAATGGCACTTGTTTCACAATCACAGTTATTTTCGTACACGAAATCGGAAAAAAAAGCTTAATCAGATGAATACCTGATGTGAATCCATGGATTCCCAACTTTGGAACATATGTGCTTAGGGAATGAAGAAGTATACTGCACCAAACACAAATTAAGAGAAAAAAATTAAAAAATGAATGGTTTCCTCAAACTATTGAAAGAAATCCAATGAAGAATCAATTACTATAATAATTAACCTAGAATAAAAAGTGTAGCTCATTAAACAACAGTGCTGATGAGGATTAGAGCAAATGCAGGTTATGTATCAGGCATTTAATCCACATATAAGAACAGGAATCAACGGCTCATAACCAAATCCATGTTAATCAATTGCAATGACCACGTTAATTCAAAGTAATGATTCAAAGAAAATTAATACAATGAAGACTCATCTTGGAACATTCATATTTCATCATGCCAGAATTATGGTACAATTCAAATGTTGCTATTATAAAAAATGCATCATTCGAAACACTAAAAATTATCAAAGAACATATATGCATCAACAAGAATCACCTTAAAGATGTAATGAATTTTTATAAAATGTTAAAACACAATCAATGAAACTATACAATAATGATTAAGAACAGTTTAAACAAAGAATAAATTACAGGACTAAATATTTACTTGAGTCAGAGTCAAACCCAAAAAAAAACAAAACCCAAAACTCCATAAAATAAAAACAAAACAAAACAAAAAAATACCTAATGCCCACATCCTGAACCGCTTCTCCTCAAGAGTCAAGACCCACAAATGGATTGAATCATATAAAATTCTGCGGCTTTTACACTAATAACATTGACCAATAACGAGTGAAACAAATAAAGAAAGCGGAAAAATGATCAGATGATAACAGTTCTAAAAATTGACAATCGGAACAAAAAAAGAAAGAAACCGGTGGGTTGGTATCTCCATTGAAGAAACTCAGATCCTCATCAAAACTGAACTAAAGATTTGAGATTTCGATCTACTGGGCCACAGAATAGGGAAAATAAAAAAAACAAGAAAATGAAAAAGGTTGCAGACTGAGAGAGCGAAAGGTAGAATTTTTAAAGCTAGTTTAGTTGCTACTTCCTACATAATTTTTTTAATGTCGGCCTTAAAAACTTTGAAGAAAGGAAAAAGAAGAGACGAGAAGAAATCCCACATATACGAATGAAAACTATGCTATAACAACAGTGACCTGAAATTTGTCAACACTCGGTCTCTTTATCTCATATCCCCTCCTTTCTCTTACTCATAAAATAAATATAATAATGGCGACACCACCATTTCTTTTCTAGATTTTGTTTATTTATATATTACACCAAATACAATCGTTTCTATAATTTTACAAATTTGATTACCTAATTATAATATTTCTTAATTTTTGCAAATTATAGAGGTTTATCTTAATCCTAGTTTTTTCAAGGTAAAACCAATGTTTTCATATTGATCGTAACGTCAAATACCGAACAGTACAAGTATTTTTTTCGATACTACCGGATACCAGATTTTGGGTTTTTCGGGTATGATCCTAAAAAAAGAATTAAATATTTGGTGACAAACGTTATATACCACTCGTACCGATCACACTGATGTTGTCCGGTACAGAATTTCGGACAGATATGAAAATATTGGGTAAAACTAGTTCATAAACTTTGATTTTTTGGTAAAGTAATGCTCATACTTCGTAAACTCTGGTAAAATTGGTTTTCAAAATTTAATTTATGCATTAAAATTGATCATCATATTGAATTTGCTAACTATTGAAAGCATTGTAGACCGTTTATGTCAAATCGATCAGAGTATGGTTATTACAGATGACAAATTAAAGTCTACGAACCAAATTTACCAAAATCACTAAACATTATGAATTATACATATCATTTTCTCTATATTATTTATTTAATACTATTAAACTTCATTACATGATTTCGTGTTAGAGGAAATTTCTACGTATACTGAAATAAATATCTATTTGTTCTCCAAATTTGTAAAATTTGACTAGAGGTTTGTAGCGTTCTAAATTCAATTTCATACATTTTTATGTATCGAATTTCGATAATTTAAATGTTGAATTCAAATCAAATATTTAGCTATTGGGATTTGTAATTACAATATCATGTATTTTAATAAAAAAAACAAGATGAAAAATTATCGTGTACTTCAACACTTAATAACATATAAATTAGCCAAAATTTAATCTTTTAGTTTCTATTTGAATTTTCTCAAATTTAAAACATTTGTTTTTAGGTGAGTAATATTATCAGATTTTTAATGTTGATTTTCTTCTAATTTCTTAATTAACATCTATAAATAATAACATTTACAACTCAGAGTTAATTAATGTTTAGGCTTAAATTTAATTGGCGTTTTCAAGATTCATCTGATTCCGGGCAATGTCGCAATCACTGGGACGGCGACACGGACTACTATAAATATAATATAATTTAAAATATATTTTTGGGTAACGGAATCCAAAAGCCCCTACAGTTTCGGGATAATTACAAAAATGGGATTGTTATTTTAGGAAGTTTGTCCCACCATAAATAAGTATTTAATTCTTAATTTGAACGTTTTTAAATTTAAATATAAATAACCTAAATAGTCTACATTTACTGTACCTGCCATATAAAATTAATAATCTAACAAAATGAAATAAAAATATATTTTGGCATATTAAATAAAATATAAAAGAAAATGTTATCTAGGTAAAGATTGTGGGGTCAGAGGAGCAAAAATAGGTGATGTACAGTAAAGGTAATTGACTGGTCCGGTGAGATCTAGACCGTACCGTACTCAAGTGACGAAATACGATTGAATGACAAATGAATACGATGTGGGACCACAAGCCTACACGTGTCATTAAAATTTAAATATGTTAATAAACTTAAATATATTTACAGCTTGTTTTTGCCTTTTATTGTGAGTGGGACCAAATAATTATACATTGTTTAATAATTACTATTTATTTATGATTAAATAATAATTAGTTTAATGGAAGAGAATAGTCCATCGTGTTTGTTTCTATTCAAAATTTGGATATTTGATATTGATAAAATTGCATAAATAGGTCATCAACTTACGAGCTGTATAAATACCATGTCCTCCAACTTATAAAATTGTAGAAATGACACCTCAAGTTTTCAAAACCGTTTATTTTTTACCCATGGTATTTAGCACATGATTTTCCATTAAGTTTGCAAACATTTTTTGTTCTCAATGTTCACAAATTATGCAAATAACATTTTTATACGAAAAATTATACAAAATTGATACTTCAAGTTCGAGAAATGTGCATCTAGACGTAAAACAATAACAATGTCGTAGATAGTCAATATTGAACGGTATTGTTTACTTGAAGTATCGTACATGCATTTAATTAAAGTTGGAGAGTCATATGTACATATTTTTATTAACTTGATGTGTCATATTTGCATATTTTTGTTAACTTTAGGTCTCATATTTGCAATTTCGTAACTTGGAAGACATGCCTTTTACACCGCCCGAAAGTTAGAGGGTCACTGGCAAACATCACCCATTTGGTATTATCCTATCCTTGTCTTAAATTTCTTAAATTGAAATGATTTATATAGATATTGTGCATCAACAATATACTAATGTAAAATATTTGATGAAATTGTTTTACTAGTTCGAACAAACAAATACAATTGTTATTCGATACCAACAAATTGAGTTTTATTTGTTCGTATTTATTCATGTTATAATTCGAACGAAAATTTGTTAGAATATTATTCATATTTCTAAAAGATTGTTTGTCTTCGTATTAATGTCATTTGTGTTTGAATATGTTTGTGTTTGAGTTTGTATTCACACATAAATAGTATTAAAATACCCAAATTCGAACATTTCATTTGAATTTTTATTGAGTCTCGTTTTTTGTTTAAAGATAATTCATATTTTAATCGAATAATAAATGTTCACAAACTATATTCACTTTTTAACAGCCTAATGTATCATCAACCCTATTAATTACATTAAACATAATTAATCCTCAACAAAGTAATTTAGAACTGTTTCAAAATTCTAGATTAGACTAATTTAAATCAGAGATTTTGGACATATAACAAGTTAAAATCACAATATTTTAGATGAAATGACGTTATTCGTTCTCATACGTTGATAATTTTTTAAAAAATGTTCCCTAAATGTTTTTAGCAGTTAGAAACGTTGAATAATTTACATTATTAATCCTCGTAATTTATCCATTTTGATAAATTGAATATTCAAAGTTTATATTCTTCACATTGTTAATTTAGCAATCTTAATCCCTAATTTATTTAACGGAAGCTAATGTTTGGTTTGTTTTATATTTTTAACGAGTGATGTTTCTAATTAACCCCTAAACTTTATAATAGTATAAAGACGGTGCTCCTAAAATTTATAAATTGTATATAAAGCCTCAAAGTTGATATAATATTATTACACTAATTAGCCCCTAAACTTTGGGGCTTCTATGCAATTTATAAACTTTGAAAGCATCGTCTTTATATTATTTTAAATATTAAAGACTAATAACACAATTTTCTCTATTTTAACCCTAACATTATTTAAAGATAAAGAAATAAAGAGAGAGGGAGGAGTTGGAATCTATGTAGGAAAATGTAAATAAACAAACCTCAGGGTAAAATAATATTTACCTGTGTAATTTACCATACATGGAAGTTATATTAAATATCTTATCTCAAAGTGCAGAGAGAATTCAATTCTGACTTCCTATTTTCAATGTTTTAAAAATCGGTACCCATTAGTAAACCGGACAAATTTATTGGATCGATATATCGGATATGTTTCGGATATACCAGATATGTATCGGAATATTAAAATAAATACGACCCGATCCGAAAACCCGTACCGACCGGTATTTAGGCAAAATACCGGCCGAATCCGATAAATCTGAAATTTCCGGTATACCGGAAATTTAAAATAGTGCATATTTTACAAAACCCAACTTGTACCTGATGCAGTAACAGTATCATGTTTTAGAAGCAAGAAAGCACATTTATATTAAAATGAAATAATATAAATAATAATATTTCAATATTAGTAATATCAAGTTATTAATCAATAAAAATACCAATACAAATATTTATACTTCATCAATATTTAAAATATACTCACACATAAATTTAATACAAATAATTATCAGATCACTTTCCTACTATCTTCTAGTATTTAATCCTTTTCAACATCAAGATAAAAATATTAATTATTTGAATATTACAATTAATGATATTTTAAAAATTATATTTAAAAATGTAGAGCTCCAGCTTCCTAAGGCTTCTTGCATCATAGGCAATGTTTTCATACTGGTCCGGAATTACGTACAGGTTCAGACCGATATGAGCGGTACAATCGATATACCGGACGGTACCAAATTTTATTTTATTTTATTTTTTAAAAAAATTAATAGTTTCTTAGTTTTTTAGGATCAAACCCAAAAAACTCGGAAATCGGCCCTAATACCCGGTATCGGACGGTACGAAAAAAAATACCGATACCGAGCGAAATTTGACGTATCGGTCGGTATACCGTTTGGTATGAAAACATTGATCATAGGTGACAGTTGCAACCAGGTTTCTTAATTGTATCAGTCGCATTTACAAATAGATTTATCTATAACGGATTATAAAAAGGTGAAATTATCATAAATAAAATACGATTAATAATTATCCCTATTGGAGATCTTAATGATAGGGGATTATTACTAATTACCACGGCTCACTATTATTAAAAAATTGAAAATTAAAAAGCAGTGGTCCCCAATCCCCATAGTCTGCATCGCTGGTTTGCTTTTCCTTGTCTTATTTATTTTTATTTTTATTTTTATTTTTATTTTTATTTTTAGTTTCAATTCAAAAATATCTAAAAACGACATCCAAATGAAACGAATTAATGTTAGTATAATCACAATGTGATTATAATACATTAAAAATATGAGTGTGGTGGGTATAATTGGAGAATTAAGTAAACTATTTAAATGATATTACTTAATTTCTATGTGTAAATGAATTAAAGTGAGATGTTATGCGGCATCGATTCGTCCGATCGATTCGTTGCGACTCGACTCGACACGATTCGGCAAGAGCATAAGAGTCCGATTTTCGATTCGTCTCGAATTATTAAATAAAATAATATTAAATAAAAACAAATTAAAAATAATAATAGTTAGAATTTGTAGAAAGTTGCGTAAACTAAAAGTTTAAAACTACAAATATTTATTAATTTATTATATAATAAGATTTAACTTATAAAAAATGAATATTGTTCGTCGATTCTACCATCTCCTAAAAAACAACTATTTTTTTATCCATCATTGCTTGCATGAATAATTCACAAGTAGATCGACAACATAATAAAATCGTGAAAGCACATAAGATACGTTTTCGATGAAGAACAAAATCAAATTTAGGAAGAAATCAAAACGACGTCGTTTTGTGTCAATAGTTGGAGAGTCCGACTCAATCCGACACGGGAGAAAGTGAAAAATTGAAAAGTCGGTGCCACATAGATAAAATGTACTTAAATGTTTTTATGATTCTAGTTCATGTTCAATACGAAATAGAATCAGTACGGTATAATGTTCTATTCAAATTCGAAAAATAAGGGGTTTTATTTGATTATAGATCAAGCTCAACTTGGTTGTAACTTCCTTAAAAATAAAATATATATTATAAGTTCACAAACCTCGAAAACATTTAAAAATGTTTGAGTTTCGGTTTATTAGGAAGTTAAACTCGAATCAAGCTGAGCTCGGTATAAGATAATTGAACCCGAACTCGAGTCTTCACCTGTTCGACTCGAATGATTGACGAATTGACTCAACTCTAATAGCTAGTAAATTGATTTTGCTTGTTTGCAAGATTGCATCCCCATCAAAAACCCATCCCAAAAGCATCTTTTTAATAGTTTTGTTAGATAAAAACTCTGAAAATTAAATATATTTTTTAAAAAAGATCTAGATAAGGTTATTATTCAATTCGAACAAATCAAGTTTGACTTGTCTGTATTCTTTCATATTGTAATTTGAATGAGCAAAATTGTTCGAACATTGTTCATAGCTCTCAAATTTGTTTATGTTCACTTTTGTGTCCGTATTAATGTTAATTTTTTTGGATACTGATGAGAATCCTAGTATCAAATACCATATAATGGGTGATATCCAATAACGATTAGGACGATCCATGTAATAGAAACGAACTTGGGCAACCCAGCCTAGTACATTTAAGATGAATTGCCCCGATATTCTACGACGGGACTGAAGATAAGCTTGGCAAAATAAAACGGTTTCTAACAGATGGCCCCATGGTTCGGTCCAAACGGTTACAAACCTACACGTTCCACGTTTCGTGCCTCCACACGTTTACCACGCCTCGGGTCAGATCACGCAGACCACGCTTCGGTCCCGGCCACGTTTTACATCGCGCGACAACAACCTCTAACAAACTTGTCATAGGCGGTTACAGGGCGTGGATTACACACGCCTTCAACTCTATAAATGCAGAGCACGACGACAGAACAAATAGGATCTTTTAGACGCGTAAGAATATATTGTTACTCTGCCGGAATTCTTATCGCTTTCTTATCCCTCGTTATTTTCATAAACATATGCTACTCTTGTAATGAACTCTGATATGATTATTGAATCGACTAAAGGCTTTTTCTGCTTTTAGTCAATTGATTTTTTCCTCATTTCCCGGGGTTTTCTACTCTATATCGCCTTGGCTCGCTCATTGTTTACATTCTTTAATCGTTTTTCCACCGTAAATAAATCATAACCAAGTTCGTTTCTTAATGAATCGAACGACTGTTGGTACCCCTAAAAAGGGACCATAACAGATACATTTGTTTTGTATTCTATAAATAATATCAAACGACACAAATTCTAACATTCACTAACATGTTCAAATTTTTATTTATGCTTATTTTATTTCTCGAACAATATTAATATTTTAACTTAAACTAAATATACAACAAATAGAACATTATATGACAAAATATTCACATTTTTAATAGCCCTAGATCATATAACAATAGCGCCTATTTCAAAATAGGCTTAGACTTACACTGTTTCAACTTAACTTATATATAAATTTCCCAACAAGCTGGTTTCAAGTTATCGGACTAGGCCCAACAAGATACGACATTGGGCTTCTAGGAGCCTAGCTTTGTCCTAAAAATATTACTTATGAAGTTTTAAATAAATATTTTAAGAAAAAATACTAGTGAAAATAGAGAATAATTCTAACAAATAAAAATTGAAATTTAATATAGTAAAAATAATTATAGACATATAATAAATATATGGATGTCAATTTCCATCCTTTTAAACGTTGTTTTCAATTAATTTAAGAGAAAATGGCTACTTTGGTCTCTACAGTTTGGTTATTTTGACAAATTTGGTCCCAAACTTTTATTTGATATTTATAGTCTCCATATTTTGATATTTTTGATAAATTTGGTCCCCATGTGGTAAAATTAGTCCCCAAAATTTGAGGATCAATTTTGCCACATATATGAAGTTTTGAGAATTAGATTTGCCAAAAGTTACAAAATATGAGGACTAATTATGCAAAAAACATAAAGTTTGGGGATTTGTTTTGCTTCCACAAAACTTTGATGATTAAATTTGCCAAAATGAAAAAAGTTTAAGGACTAAATTTGCTAAATTATACAAACTTTAGGAATTTTAAATGTCATTCGCCCATTAATTTAAATAACGTTAAAAAATTACTTTCTCAAACTATAATTTCAATTTCGGGGTGTTCAAATTCGATAAGAATCACTCACAACTCTATCTGAAATTGGGAAAGTAGTATGTTGTAAGAATGCATTTGTTTCATTTTTAATGATAGAATGAAAAAGAGAAAATGAACCTTTAAAGTTTCTAATTTTTCGTAATTTTGACAAATATAATTCGTATAATTTGTAATGTGTGTTTAATCCCTAAACTTTAAAATGTTGACAAATTTGATTTTCAAATTTTGAATGTTTGTAAATTATATTTACAAAATGACAAAATTTATCTCCAAAATTATCAAAATTGAAACTTTAAAGACGGATTAAATATAAAGACTAAATTTTGGAGACTAATTTTACCAAAATCTATAAAAATGGGAACAAGCTTTGTAATATTTATACTTTAAATATCATACTTACCGCAATCATAACATATTAGAGAGTGAATTGTCATGGTTATGAAGTTACGAGGACCAAATATATAACTCTTCCAATTTTTATTTTGTAATATTTTATTTACTTTAACAAAACATGAAAATAAAGCAAATCACCACAATTTATCAACTTTTACCAAAGTAAAAGCACTTGCATTTATTCTTGTATATTATTTAATTAGAATTATCAAAATGAGAAATTGCAAACTTTTATTTTATGTGTGATTAAATAACATAATAATATTGCTAATAAGTAATCACTTATTTTTTAAAACATGGTTTAAAAATCAAAATATTCTGCCCTTGGCTTATGTCAAATCGATTAAATCATGGTTATAAACGCTAAGAACTATAAGAATTATATATATAATACTTTTTTAGAATTTAAATATATTATTTATTTAATGTTTAGTATACTTAAATATTTTGATAGTTTACTCATATATATTATAATAACTATATGAATCTATTTATTAGAACATATGTATTTAGATACTTAAAAATATGGGAGAATTGCGCATAATACCACCGATTCCGAACTGCTTTGTAATTTTACCACCATTCGCCTTAGCGTATCGAGAATAGCATTTTTTCATCAATTCTCCATAGCCTAACGCGAGTCAACTTAGGCTAAATAGAATTAAAAAAAAATTTTTATGTTGCTCGATTTAGGCTAAATCGAGCAGACCTCATATAAATATCGCGAGTTTTCTTCTCTGAATCGCGACTTGCCCTAACCCCAATCGCGTTTTCCGGCTCCTTCACCATCCGAGGTCACTCCCGGCACGGGCATTCGATCAAATACCTCCTACATTTCCGATCAAACACCTCCTGCTGCCAAAGGTATGTTTTTTGGCCATATTTCGGGTTTTTATTTAGAGCAAACATTCGATTTATTTACGATAATTTGTTAGGATTCGATTATTAGTTACGATAGTATTTGTGATAATTTGATTATTTGTTATGATATTAGTTGTTGTGTTTTGTTTAGGTATAATTTTAGTTGGGGCGAATTGATTAGTTACGATATTAGTTGTTACAATTTGATTAATTACGATATTATTTGTGATGATTTGATTGGTTACGATATTATTTGTTATTTGTTATGGTAGTTGTGATGATTTGTTATTATGTGAGTGATGTTATTTGTGACCATTTCATTTAATTTTACTTGTGACGAATTGATTAGTTACGATAGTAGTTGTACCAATTTGATTAGTTATGATTTTAGTTGCGGTGATTTGATTACTTGTTTATATTTGTTGTGGTGATTTGATTATGTATGATTTTAGTTTCGACGAATTGATTAGTTATGATGTTTATTGTGAAAATATGAATTTTTACGATATTAGTTGCGGTGATTTGATTATTCGTTGATATTAGTTGCGGTGATTTGATTATTCGTTGATATTAGTTGCTGTGATTTGATTATGTATGATTTTAGTTTCGACGAATTGATTAGTTATGATTTTTATTGTGAAAATATGAATTTCTACGATATTAGTTGCGGGATTTGATTATTCGTTGATATTAGTTGTTGTGATAGCATCTTGTTTTATAGCATCTTTATCATAGCCAACATTGAATCCATATATATCATGCATTTATTTTATAGCATCTTGAACTTTCAATTATGTAAAAAATGAAATTAGAACTTCTATAGCATGTAAACAAATCAATAATACATACCTCCTTTTTTGTTTCATATGTATTCTACCATATCACGAGCAATAAAATTCATTGTCATGTTACGGTGCTTACCACTTACATTACCCGCACCACAAGAATGAGGAATATAACCTCTCGAAAATTGCCAAACATTATCTATGTATTACACCTTACTCGAAGATGAAATACACAGTTGTTTGTTCCTTTAAAAAGCACTCAAACATCTAGTACTGTGGTGTACTATCTATAACCCTAAACTGATAACGGCGGACGATATGAAAATGACAAACAACGAACTGAACATCTAATTTATCTTTGAAACCCATTCCGACAACCAGATTTGGATTGCATAGGTTGTATGAAGAATAAACTCGCCGAGCTTTTGCATATGCAAAGTCATCAACTACCACATCGTCTTCTAAACAATAAGTACTTGAACGAATGTCAGGAGAAACTCTCGACAATAGGCGTGCTAGCCTAGAAGCATCCACAACAGTGTGAGGTAATGGATCATCCTTCATTCTACTGTTAGCTCGAGGTAGCGGAGGTTCAGTTTCAGATTCATCGATATCTAAATCTATTAATGGGGCATCGTCATGATTTTCAACATTTGTGTTAAATTCTAGTTGCATACCTACAATAAATAAATATTGTATACTAAAAGTGTAATAAATAATAATATAACATTTTATTATAAAAAACATGGATTCCCTTTACTCAACAATAACTCTATGAAAGAAGATGACTCTGCCATTTGAGATGTATCATAATTCTGATATATGTTATAATTCACAAACGGATCCATAACCTTCAAGTAATAAAATCAATACATCAATACGAGAAACATTTAGTCACAAATAATATAATAACTAATCAATTTGTCACAAATAATATCGTAAAAAATCAATTCTTCACAGTTGATATCACAACTAATCAAAGTGTAACGACTAATTTCGTAAAGAATCAATTAGTCACAAACAATATAATTACAATAATATCGTAACTAATCAATTATTTACAACTAATATCATAACAAATCAAATAGCCACAACTAATATCGTATCCAACCCATTCTTCACAACTATTATAAAAACTAATCAAATTATAAAAACTAATTTCGTAAATAATCAATTTATCACAAATAAAGTTATAAAAGTTTACAATAAGTACCAACACAAACCGTTTACAATAAAAGTTTTTTTTAATTCTATATAACCTAACGCGAGTCGCATTTGGCTATGGAGAATTGGGGAAAAATTGTAATTCACGTAATCCTATCGCGAATGGTGGTAAAATTCTACACCCGTTCAGAATCAGTGGTATTATGCGCAATTCTCCATAATTCGTCCACACTATGTTCTCCTTCAGTCAAACTACTTAGTTCAAGTTGGAGTTGACATACTCTATTATGTTTTGGCTTGGAGTATCTAGTTTCCAGGGTGTTCCATATTTCTTTAGTTGTCTTTTTGTAGAATATTGTGGACTGGACAGTTGAGAGTACACATATGAAAAACCATGCCATAAGAAGATCATTACATCGACACCATGAAAGCTAATAGTGACTTGTAGGAACTTGTTCTTGTACAGAATCAGTTAACGAAAATGGAAGACGATTTTCATTCTAAAACAAAGATGTTCGTAATACAAGAAAAGCTTAAAAAACAGCAACATTTTCACTATGAAAACAAAAAGAAGATTAAAAGTAAGTGCAAAGAACTTAGCATTTAAAAAGGCAGAGGCATCAGCACACGTTCACCATGATCCCATGAACAACGAAACCAGCAACGTAGTGGAGAGGAAGATCGCAGGAGAGTTAGGGCAGAGGCGAAAAACTTAACCGAATAAGTTAAGTAAAGCTGGGCCTCAGATATATCATCATGGGCTCCAAAGTTCTAGCCCAACCACGTTAATTCGAGGTCCAACACACCATAGGACATATTTCGGATATGTTGTTGGTGGTTCCATTTTATCACCATTGATAAACTCAAGCTTGTTTTTATCTGAAGGCTCAGAAGAACATTGCGGGTCCAAAGAGCATAGTTGTTTCCATTGAGCATAGTAGTACTAATCACAGTTTCTGCTGTGTCATTCTGTTGAAGGAAGAATCGAGATCATGTTTCTCATCTTTTGCCATTCTAAGGTTCATTCGGAAGAAGAGAAACAAAAACTAATGCATAAGAGAATGCTCCGATACCATGATAAATTATGAAGGAAGTTTGAAAGATAAGTTTATTTCCATTAACGTTCTGATACAGAAACTATAAATATATATGCACGAAGCCTAATGGTCATTAGCATTTAACCGGAACTATGTTCTATGTGATTCATTAAATATAATGAAT
>RWGZ01000992.1:947176-984365 GCA_009725065.1 Utricularia reniformis | reverse complement strand
GTTCAATAAACGAACTCGGTTCTGATTTCTTTAAAATATGAAGACGATCGAAAGCTAGAAAACCAAAGTAAATACACGACAATTTATAGTGGAAATCCCGTGAATTGGGGTAAAACCACTCGACTAAGAGCTGATTATGCTCTTAGCCTGCTCTCTAAAGAAATGAATCAAAGTTCATACAAACAGGTTAATGAAAATGACGAGGTAAAGAAAGCAAGAAGAGTTCGGCAGCGTAACAGCCTGTTCTTCTGCATCCAAAGGGTCCTGTCTTTTCTTTCTTCTTGCCCTGTATTTATCGAGTTGCCGGCGAGTGTAATCCACGTCCTGTAACCGCCTCTGACAAGTTTGTTAGAGGTTGTTATCGCAAGATGTAAAACGAGGTTGGGACCGATGCGTGGTCTGCGTGATCGGGCCCGAAGCATGTTAAGCGTGACAGGGCCCGAAGCGTGGAACGCGTGAGCCTGTAACCGTTCGAACCGAACCACGGAGCCAGCTGGCACGCTTATTTTTACTAAGGTTATCTTCGGTCCTCTGTGTTGAACATCGGGCCGCTCTTCCTAAAGGTGTAATTGGGCTGTAAATGTTCGTTTTGATTACTTAAGTTGGCCCAACTGTTATCGGGCCTCACCCATTACAGGATATCCGGTCCTAGAGTTCTCATCAGTAGCATACAATTCTACTAGTTGAATTCATTACTTTCTAGGTCATGTGTCTCATTCTTGTTACTTGTTAAGAGTAAAAATCTACTGTACGATGTTTTATGTATCAAGTGAGGATACTGTTGGTATTCGGTTGCCGTAATGAAAGGAAAATAAAAAATTATACGTGAGAAACCCGAGAACCGGGAGGAAAACCTACGGGGCACCAAACCCAAGAAGAATTCACTAAGAACTTCGATCAGGAACTCTCCAGAGAGCTTGTCCCATTATCAACATTTCGACCTCCCTTTTATAGAGAGACATTCTACATATTTTAATTGTACATAATCTAATCGTAATCTATTACGATCTCATCGCATCCACCTCGAGCCAATTTATGAGACTTTTGGGCTCGACGAAGCCGCACACCGCCGACTGGAGTAATGGCGCAGCCTTCTTTGACATTTCCCCAGAAGACGTCGATCGCACACCCATCTTCCCGATCGTAGCAATTCATTACCGATCCTGCATCGCTCCATATGACCGATCGACTGATTACCGATTCTTTCGTTCGATCGGTAAATTGATGGCCGATCGGACATATTACCTGATCATGACCATATTGTCATAAGTCATGTATTAACATTAGCCCCTCAACTTCAACCGATCGTCATAGTCGAGCGTCGGAGGGAGTTGACATTGTCGTGACTTATAAGTAGCCACAAATCGCCAATAATTATCCCGATCGACGCCTATGCTTTCAAACTCTATCTCTCGTGTCAGATATGTTCATCTTGAAAACCGTGCGGAAGCCAGAAAGTCGCAATCTCGGTCGTCCACGTGGCACAATCCTGAGCGTTGCTCATAAACAAAACCCTCGTCACCGTCGTCATTCTAATCGCGCTTCCGAAAACACTTATGTCCTCTGCTTCCAGACGATTTCAACCAATCATCTCCGATGATTACTCTTCTCCATACAGAATCACACAGGTTTATTTTATTTGCCTTGCTTGTACGACCTTTTAATTCGGCTTTACTCTCTTATCGTGAGCAAAACGTGATTTTTTGAACAGCCAGAGAGTATTCCTCATAAGGAACGTTCGATGTAATCGAAACCGAGGAGGATTCCTGGGAAGGATCGTTCTATGCGGTTATAGCCGATGATGTATCCTGAGAAGGAACGATCGACATAATTAAAAGCGAAGAAGTCTCCTGAGAATGAACGTTCGGCACTATTGTTGGCGAAGAGGTCTCCTGAGAAGGAACGTTCGACATAATTATTAGCCGAAGAGTATTCCTGAAAAGGAACGTTCGATGTAATTATAGCCGAAGGGTATTCCTGAAAAGGAACGTTCGACGTAATTATAGCCGAAGAGATCTCCTGAGAAGGGACGTTCGACACAATTTTTGGTAGATGCTTAATCGCTATGAGTTAACGAAAGCAGGGGATGCCAATATGGATTCCTCAAAGTCGCTACCGGTAATCGATATGTTCGACATTATATGATAGTCGAAAGGGTCACCAGAATATGACGTTCGACTTTAAGGGCATAATATTGCATGTGTTGTCACTCGACATATTTGGATGGTATGGCAATAAATTCATGCTAATAGCGTTTTGATTTAAATAAGTTGGAAACTTGTAGAGTTTTATCACAAGTACTAGAAGTAGTAGAAAATGTTACCCCAACTATGGATGTTAAATTCGGAGATTATCAATATTCCAGGATCTTGGGAATTCGTCGTCCTCCAATGTTTCCAATCAATAAGCTCCTTCGAACAATACGTCCCTAACCCTGTAAGGACCTTCCCATCGATGATCGAGTTTACCAAGATTTTTCTGTGCTTCCACACTTCGCAGAACCAAGTCTCCTTTTAAAAATGATCGGGGATTCACCCTCTTATTATAACATTTTTCCATGGTGCGGCGATACCTTAATAGTCGATCGTAGATATCTTCTCTTTTCTCCTCGATTAGATCCAAATCCATCCTCCTTAAATCATCGTTTTCTTCTTCGGAGTACATGACCACTCTTTGTTTTTCAAAATATTTTCTATCGGTACTAAGGCTTTCGATCCGTAAACAAATGAAAAAGGAGTCTCACTAGTGGTATGGGTTGGAGTTGTTCGATATGCCCACAATACCTCTTGCAGTCGATCAGGCCAAATGCCTCCGATATCCTCCAGCTTCCTCTTTATGCCTTTAGCGATCGCACGGTTCGATACCTCTGTCAGGCCGTTGGTCTTAGGATGCGAAACAGAGGAAAACATTTGTTTGATTCCAAGCTCAATGCACATATCCCGAACCTTCTTTCCCGTAAACTGTGTGTTGTTATCTGACACCAACATCCGCGGTGCTCTAAAACGTGAAAAATATTTTTCCATTGAAACTTTTTAACAGCATCCTCTGTAATGGATGAAACCGGTTCAGCTTAAACCCATTTGGAAAAATATTCTACTGCAACTATACATAACTTTCTTTGATTTATTGATCGATGAAATAGTCCTAAAATATCAATTTCCCATCTGTCGAAAGGACAAGGGATTGGAGTGACATTCAACTCCGAGCCCGGTTGTTTATGATAATTAGCATGGTATTGACATGGTTGGCACCTTTTAACGAAGTCCTTTGCATCAGCTAACATGGTGGGAAAAAAGAAACCCAATCGTCTGGCCTTTTGAACCAAAGATCTTGCTGATGAATGATTTCCGCAAATTCCCTCATGTACTTCGCTGAGTGCCGATCGTGCTTCCAAGGGACCAAGGCACTTCAATAACGGTCCGTCAAAAGATTTTTTGTACAATATCTCGTCTTTAATGACAAATCTCCGTGCCCTTGATTCCAATCGTCGTCGCTCGTTTCTTTCTTCGGGGAGAATACCAATAATCAGATAATCCACCAGCAAATGCATCCAAGCTGGCATCGGCTCAGCATCAATGTTCCCAATTAATTGCCTATCGACACTTTCAGGATCAGTCGACCGTACCATAACTAGCAAGTCGATCGTCGGCTTAGAATTCATAAACACCTGTATGGTCCCATCTTGTAAACGTGGTGAACTTGCTACTAGGCGTGCCAACGCATCAGCCTCACGATTTTCCTCCCTAGGCACATGCGATAACACAAATGATTTTAAAGATTTCACTATCCTGACCAACTCTTCTTTATATCGTTGCATAACGGGCTCATGTGTCACAAAGGTCCCTGCAAACTGTTCAACGACCAATTTAGAATCTGTAAACCCATGGATATGCATTACTCCAATATCCAAAGCAAGCCTAATTCCTGCAATCAATGTCTCGTATTCTGCCGCATTATTAGAATAATGAAAAGAGAACTTTACTACCGCGTTTACGTGCTCTCCTCGAGAAGTAACAAAACGAATCCCTGTTCCAGCCACTCCATGGGTGCACCCATCGACAAACATGTCTCATACGTCATCCTCTTTCTCGGTTACCACTGCGGAGCGCGTCATTTCTACCACAACTTAAGCTTTTATGGCCCTTCATGGCACAAACTCCAAGTTCATCGCACTGAGTTGTATGGCCCATTTCGACAATCTTGTTGTCGTATCCAACTTGGACAAAACAGCTTCTAAAAGTTGATCTGTAAAAACTTGAATGCGGCGGACTTCGAAATAATGCTTCAGCTTGACTGAAGCTTTCTTTAATGCCAAAACAAATTTTTCAATATTCGTATACATTGTCTCCGCTGGAAGCAATGTGTGGCTAACATAATATACGGGTCGATGTATTCCCTCACCGATCGTTACTAAAGCGGCACTCACTGCAACGGTCGAGATTGCCAAATAAAGGCCTAGGGACTCGTCGTTCGTCGGGCTCACTAGAAGGGGTGGATTCGATAGATATCTCTTTAAGTCGTCGAACGCCCGATTACATTCTACATCCCATTCAAGCTTGTTGCCCTGTCGGAGGACTTTGAAGAAAGGCAAGGCCCGATCGGCAGATCTGGAAATAAATCGGTTTAGGGCAGCCAATCGACCTGTCAGGCTTTGAAACTGTTTTTTCGTTTTGGCTGGGAGCATGTCAATAATGACTTTCGTTTTTTCCGGGTTTGCCTCGATTCCTCTTTGAGAGACATGCCCTAGAAACTTTCCGCTTCGAATGTCGAAGCAAAATTTAGCAGGATTGAGCTTCAAACGGTATGTTCGACATACTTCAAAACATTTAGTCAAATAGGAAATGTGGTCTTCATCATTCATCGACTTAACAATCATGTCATCCACGTACACCCCCATTTCCTTTCCTATTAAATCTTTGAAAATTAAATTAACTAGACGCTGGTAAGTAGCCCCAAAGTTTTTTAATTCGAACGACATCGCATTGTAGTAGAAGACACCACTTGGCGTCACAAAAGAAGATTTTTTCTGATCCTCCTTAGCAAGAAAAATCTGGTGATACCCAGAGTATGCATCCATGCTGCTCAACATAGTGCTCCCCACGACAGCGTCAACTAACTTGTCAATGTGTGGAAAGGGATAAGGATCAGATTCACAAAATTTGTTAAGCCTCTTGTGATCCACACACATTCGCCATTTTCCTCCTGCTTTTGGCACCACATTCGCCACTCTGAATATTTTATCTCCTTCACGTATCCAGCAGCTACTATCTTTGAGGTTTCCTGTCCAATAATCTCTACATCCTGAGTCGAAAAACGACGCAATTTCTGTCTTACCGGTCGTGCACTGGGATGGGTATTGATACGGTGTTCCATCACTGTTCTGTCTATGCCACACAAATCCTTCGGGCTCCAAGCGAAATCTTAGCATTATCTTGTAATAATTTGATTAGCTCAACCTCAAAAGATGGAATAAGATCCAAACCGATTCGAGTAGTTTTTTTGCAATCTCCAGGGATAAGTTCCACGATTTTGTACTCTCCTGGTTCCATGGCCCTTCTCGGCTCCCGTAAGTCTTCAACAGCATGGACCCTAGATCGGCAAGCCGAAACATAGCAGGAGCGTGCGGTTGCTTGATTGACATTTATTCTTGCGATCCCGGCCGTGGTTGGAAATTTGAGCTTCAAATGGACTGTGGAAGGCACGGCTTCAAATGCATTAAGCCCCGGTCGTCCCAGGATTACGTTGTATGCCATATCCATGTCTATGGCCACATATTCCAACATTTCAGTCCGTGATTTTTCCCCCGATCCGATCGTGGTTGGCAGAATGATTTTTCCGAGGGGGCTGACCGATCGTTGGTCAAAGGACCATAGTGTCATTTTTATGATCTGTAGGTCGTCACGCTAATAACCATGGAGTCGATCACTCCTTTTGAAATTATATTACAAGAGCTCCCCTGGTCGACCAAAATCCGGTGTACCTTGCGATTTGCAACGACACACATATGACAATAGGATCATTTTGAGGTTCGTAAATACCTTCATTGTCATCATCGTCGAACGTTATGTCTATCTTCGGCAGTTTCCCAACCTCCTTGATCGACATAGCTTCTGATGAACTCAATATTTCCCTAGCATGGCGTTTCCTCTCATTCTGGGTTACATCCTAGCGATCCCCCACCAGAGATTACAAAAATCTCTGGGTACATCATTTCATTGTGCACTGAATTGACATCTCCTGTATTAACTCTTTCAGCTGGCGTGTTCGCTGGAGGTGAGGGGAGAACTTCTGGGGCAGGGGATCGTCGGTTGTCCCGTCGATCGTCGCTGTATCGACCATTCCGCCGATCCCTCCATTGTCTCCCACCGCGATCGCCACGTCTTCCATTCCTCCCTTGATGGTTCTGCCGTGGTCGGTCATTATGTTCGTCTTTCCGATGGCGCGGTGCGTAGCGACGATCGTCATCTCTGTCGCCACTATTCCGATCGGATTCCATCTCATGGGTTTTACCCATCTTGTACTCCAGCACCCCCTCTTTTACCAATTCTTTGATGTGGTTTCCCAAAACATTACATTCAGTTGTTGAGTGATCAGCAAATTTATGTAACTCGCAGTATACCCTTTGATTCACAGTATCCATGCCCTGGTTTGAACGAATTCACTTCCCTCCATCTCTTATCCGAGGGATGGATTTTCTTCTCCACATGCTTTGTAAAAACAGGCTCCTTCTTACCATGAAGAGCCGCCATAGTTTCTTCTACCTTGATGTATTTGTTGATCTTTTGGGTAAGTTGTCCCAAGGAAGTAGGCGGATTCTTGATGAGGCTGGTAGAAAGTTCACATGGTCCAAGAACCTGCTGTAGTATGTCCAATTTTTCCTTAGGATCCATTTTGATTCCTCTTGCTACTTGATTGAACTTCTCAATGAACTGTCTCAAAGTGATTTTTCCTGGAGCATATCTTAACGCGTAAAGTTCGGCTTTGCTCCTTGGGGGATCCACATTAGGAGCAAATTGTTGTGTGAATAATATGACAAAATCTTCAAAAGACCGTATGGATCTTGATGGAAGATTTTTGAACCAAGATTTAGCGTCTTTCTGTAAGGTTGCAGCAAACAACTTACATCGGACTGCGTCACTGGCACGAACTGTCCTCATCCTTAATTCAAAGTCGGATAAATGATCCAACGGGTCTCCGAACCCGCCGAACGTAGGTATCCCATCTGGTGCTGTGAACGAACGTTCTGGCACAGCTTTCATTGCAGCCACCTCGAGCCAATTTATGAGACTTTTGGGCACGCCGAAGCCGCACACCACCGCTTGGAGTAATGGCACAACCTTCGTTGACATTTCCCCAGAAGACGTCGATCGCACACCCATCTTCCCGATCGTAGCAATTCATTACCGATCCTGCATCACTCCATATGATACCGATCAACTGATTACCGATTCTTTCGTCCGATTGGTAAAAGGATGGCTGATCGGACATATTACATGATCCTGACCGTATTGTCATAAGTCATGTATTAACATTACTTAAAAAATTTGAAAACAAAATTTAAACAATTTCATAACGCATCCTCATTCTCAAAATATGGACCGAACTAAAAGAATAAATAGGAAAAAGTAGCATTATTTAGTGGAAGAAGCCTAGAAAGTTTGTTATGTAAATAGTTAAAATTTCACCATATCGCTACTAAGTGTTTGTTAAATGTCAACTAAAAAATTATTTGAATGTTAGCAACTTTAAAATGATTTGAGTTATTCTTACGTCTTGTGTATATTGTTTTCATATTGTAATGCTTTAGTTAGTTTCAACCTATTAAATCCACTAACTCATGCATGTTGATCTAACGGATTGATATTATATTTCAATCCGTTAATGAGATGATCCGCCGGGTTTGAGAATTGACCCAACCCAGCCCATGGGTTGGCCTAAATGGGTTAGTTTAGGGATGTTGAAAAATTGAATCGATATACAAACCTCTAAAATCTCGAGTCGATCGAGACTCGAGTTTGAGCTCAACTTTTGTGAATGAAGTTCGTTTAAATTTATGACGAATCAAAGTACCGAACCTCAAAATTTATAACTGACCTAGCCAAGCCGGTTCTCTGGATAATTATACTATAATTATTATATATATTAATAAATATTAAGTTTCATTAAGTTGAACATTAAATTCAAACACGAGCTGAACTAGAATCTCAATCGAAGCAATCCTTGAATCATAATCTTTTTAGTTTTCGAACCAGAACTTGACCTTGTATATTTTGAGATGAACTCGAACTATAAAATAACACTTATATTCGGTTCCATTTGTTTACACATCAAGTTATGTTAACTCATAGGTTCTACAAATGTAACTTTTTAATCAAAATTATGAATTATTTAGAATCATAGGTCGATAGAAAAAACCCATGGACCAACTCAATAGGTCAAGGTTTGTCGATCCATTACAAATCGAGCCTCACAATGGGTCTATTTGTTGTGAACCGAGTTCATTTGATAAGCCCAACCCGTTAACTAATTTCAATAGATTCAACCCATGGATTGACCCATAATAACGAATTGGGTCAACCCAACAGGTTCGGCTAACCCATGATCATCTCTAGTTAGTGACAATAACTTTTAATGTTTTAATTTGTTTTATTTTATACTAAAAACTTTTAATGTTTAGGGTTTAGTTTGTTTAGTTTGTTTGTGTTTAGTTTTATATTTTAAGTTTATTAAACAAATTAATAATACCCAAGGAGTCCTTTTTCCTCGGTGGTAGTTTATACTTATAAGATGTATTTGCTTTTCTTGAATTGTTGAAAGAAAGATTGGTGGCTCCAAATTAGAAAAATAAGATTTTTAAAAAAGTTTATTCTAACAAATCTTCTAGAGTCATACAACATTAACATTAGACTATTCCCGTATTAAATTAATAAATTTTAACTAATGATTTATCGTGGAATCTAAGGAATATTTTCATTATTTCTTCCTATAATTTCATAAAAAATTAAGTTAAACGAATTCATAAGAAGTTATTCAAGCTTTATATAATATCCATTTTAGTTTACTATTACTAAAATACTCTTCATCCCAACTAATTATAATATCAATAAAAAAATTAAATTTCTCATTTATAACCAATATTTTAATTTTTGAAAACTATTGGGCACAATTAAAAAATACTTTTTGACGAAACGATTGAATTTTCATCGAAATTTCGGACTAAAAATTCAAACACAAATTAATATATTAAGAAATTGTTTATATGCATTAACGGACTCTTTTGTCATAATTTTGTTCATTAGCATTTAAATCATTTAAACTAATTGATATTGTCTTAAAATATTTTTTACTATTATTGGATCAATCATTTTAATTTTTTTTGTTTTGGGACACATAATGTTACGATATTGGATTTACAATATGCGATCTTACGTTCATGGGAGAGAAAAGCTCTACTAGTGTGTTTCACTATAACAAGCTCTGAAATATACAATACATGGGGTCTATGATCAAAATAAATGACCAATTGAGAACTTGAACAACCGAATAAACATTAATGTAAAAATTGAGATATATCTCCAAAACCATGCATCTAGCTGTAAATCCACGACTAATTTGATGATGAACAATGCAAATTTATCGTGAATTTGGTTCTGCTGCATAATTCCTCCCGAATATGACTTTTCAACACAATTCCCCTCGATTCTTGCTCTGGAATACTATTCACATCTCAAATTCATCGTAATTTTCTCATGTTGTACAACTCCTCACTATTTATTCTCTGCGCTACAATTCTTCATGATTTGCATACTGCAAAACTATTCATAGATCAAGTTTATAGCGAAAATCCTAGTAGAGCACAATTCATTGTGAAAATAATTGTTCATCGGTAAAATTCCTCAGGAAATTTAGATGTGATCAAATCGAATATTACACTTAGAAATACTATTCCCAACATAGATCTAGATTCCAAACCATTTGTCTATCACATGAACGAGGCTCATTAGTGCAAATCTAGGACAAAAAGTTCTATTCTCACCATTTTGGCCAACTTGACACACTTGCTCAAAAAATGCTCAATTTCATCATGGGTGACCTTTAGAAACACCTCGAATCGTTCGGGATAAGTCTCGATTAGACTTTCACTTTGTAAAAAGACAAAAATACCCCTTACTTCGCTTCACCTTTGAATAGTTCGAAAAAATTCAAAACATCATCAGAGACGTGAAACACGATCCTTGGTGTGCAAATTATGAAAATATCTCTGGCGTCGTTTTATCTCGAGATAGTCTGAAACCACTCAAAATATCATCGGAGAAGTGCTATATGATCTTTGGGGTGTCCAAATTAACTTAATATACAAGGCTAACACATTTCTCTCATTAGAAGCATTGCTTCATCTGAACCAACACATTGAAATGTCAATCCATTAAACATCCTACTCTAATGTTACGTTGACTTGGAGTACCTCGAAAAACTCAAAATATCTTAGAGGATGTGCCATATGATTCTCGAGATATCAAAATTATGAAAATAACCTCGAGCATCATCAATAATATTTTTGAAAAAAATAAATTTTTGTTATTATTATTATGTATATGACAGTATATATTTTGTTTAATTTTTTTCACAAATCTTTTGGACACCTTGTTTTGTGCATACCGTGAATCTCGTTATGAAAAATATAGATCATCCATAAAACACACAAGAAAATGCTTTTGTTTATGCGTAATGTGGTTGGATAAAGAATGTTGTAGAATCAATTCTTTTGGTGAATAACTTCATTGTTAAACATCCAATATACTTAACTATATTTAAACAATTCTCAAAATTACAGATGGTGCATATTGTAGAAACTCGTTTCGCTTATGCTATTGTTATGATGAAAAGATTCAAAAAATTAGTTATTTTCTGAGAGTCATAGTTGTTGATGAGAAGTAAGATTCTTATAGAAATGATGATGTGAATAAAGCGAGAGCAATTAAAGTAAAATTGTTAGAAGAAACATTTTGGGAAGAGATTGATTATATAATAACTTTTACTGAGTCTATTTATGGTATGATCCGATTGTTTGCATTGATAAGCCGAGTTTTCATATGGTTTATCTGATATGGAGAATGATAATAACAAAGGTACAAGCAATAATTTATGCACACGAGAAGAAACAACAAGAAGAACAATTTCATTTTAGATGTTGTTCATGATGTATTAGAGAAAAGATGTGTGAAATGCATAACACCTTTATATGTGTTTATTTGTGATGTCTAATGATGTGCTTGTGCTAGTCTTCCTTGAACCCAAAGTGGATGTGCGTTGTTTGGGATGTATAATGATGTGCTTTTGCTAGTGTTGTGTGACATAGTCTATTATAACAATCATTGTATTGTTTCAGGTGTGCAACTTCGGAGTGGCAAAAACGATATACATGTTTGCTTGCCCCATAATCTGATCCTTAAGTCTACCGTTTTAGTAAAAAGTGTGTGAAGTTTCTTTTCCTCGATAAACATAAGATCATTGGTGAATAATGAGTTTGTGGATTTCTTAGCATGTTCAAGTGATTTTAACGAAGAAGACTCTAAAGCAAATAGAGTTACGATCGAGCATTTGTCTTGGTGGATAATGCATGGGGCACCAGCTCCACATCTACACAGTTAGCTACACGTTTACTTCGATAAGTTCATCATTTATTAATTTATTTTTATTATAGGACTTGATACCAATTTGAAAAATGTCTTATTATTTTTAGTATAAGATGTCAAATTATTATTTTAAACGCTCTGATACCGATTTGAAAAATTGATTTTTCTAGGTTTGTCGATTCAACATTTCCTCTTCCTCATTTTGATGTATCCGCTTCGATGCTCCTAAATATTATAGACCCAGAATTCAATTGCTTAAAATAACTATTTTGATTATAAATATATATGTATATGCATATATATATATATACAATAATTATTAACTTAATATAATTATTCTAATTTTTATTTTATTTATGTCATTATTAAATTCAATCATGATTGTGTCCAAATCTGACAAAACCAGAATCCGTCTGATGAACTTATATATATGATAATATAATTATTTGGGACGGAAAAATGGTAATAATATATTTCATTATCCATGTTTTCGATATACATGTATAGTTAATTAAAAAATAAATATATACTAATTGAGCCATATACAATACATCCAAAAATCATTTCTTGGTCGTTAACTAAATTCAATGGTAAACAATTTATACTAATTTGTTGGCCATTTATGATGTTATCCCTTCTAATTTATAAATCAATACAATTTAATTACAAATACAATGTTGTGCAATATTTCAAAAGTTAACTAGTCAAGTCGTCCTAAAAATGGTCTAAAATATATACTATTAGTATCCTTTGGTTCTCCAAATTTAAAAACGTGTTGTATTTTTGTTACTCCACAAATATTAATGATATCTAAATAATCTACTAAATAATTTTTAAAATGATTATAATATTGATGTGTAATTAAAAGGCGAATGAAGTAGGGTCTTGATTTAATGTACGTAAGAAAGTCAAATTAAATATCTATGACAAATCTGCACGTGCCCTTACCAATAAGTAACTCGATTATTATACTTAAGTCAAGTAACAACAATAAGCATTTATTATACAATTTTATTGTTAAATTATTAACCAAAATCACATAATCCCATTACATGAACTAGAACTCCGGCCGACCGTCTTTCTCAACACAATCATGCCGCCGCAAAGAATAGACCCCGCCGTCACTTCTAAGTCCAAGAAGACGTCGTCTCTCAGTCTAAATCCTAACTATATTCTCTCACTTTGCTTCATCGTTTTTCTTTGTACTATCCCTCTTATGCTTCTCCTACGCACGCCAACATCTGGATATATATGCACCGACGAAGCTTCCGACGTTAATCCATGGACCGGTGACCTCCGCAGCCTTGATTTCGCCTGGAACAAACTCAACTTTCATGAGTATCTTTCTTCTCCGGTTTCACTACGGATAGCTGTATTTTCAAGGAAATGGCCGACGAGCTCCACTCCTGGCGGTATGGAGCGCCACGCCAAAACCCTTTACACGGCACTTGCAGAGAGAGGTCATCGGATTCATGTCTTCACTTCTCCTCCGGTTGACAAAACGAATATACAATCAACTAATCCCATTATTCACTGTCATGACGGAGAATCAGACAGATGGCAGCCAGTGAAAGCGTGGGAACTTTTTCAAGAACAACATAAGTTAGCGATGTTTGACGTGATTCATACCGAGAGTGTCGCTTTACCGTTCTGGCTCGCTGATGGACTAAAAAATCTTGCTGTTTCTTGGCATGGGATCGCTCTTGAGAGCGTTCAGTCAAGCATTTTTCAAGATCTTGCTCGAAGATCAAATGAACCTCGATCACCTGAATTTACAAAAAGTCTCGAGGAATCAATCCCTAAAGTTTTAAACGAGATCAGATTCTTCTCAAAGTATGCTCATCATATATCAATCACAGATAGCTGTGGAGAAATGCTGAGAAATGTATACCAAATCCCATCTGAGAGAGTTCACGTAATTCTCAACGGTGTAAATGAAGAAGATTTCATCTCAGATGCTCAACTAGGGAACAAATTCAGATCCCAAATCGGAATACCGAAAAACGCAACTCTTGTTCTTGGAATAGCTGGTAGATTAGTAAGAGACAAAGGTCATCCTTTACTATTCGAAGCATTTTCAAAGTTCAGGCTTAAGCATCCTAATGTATATTTAATCGTAGCTGGTTCAGGTCCATGGGAAAACAGATACAAAGAGCTTTCTCCTCAAGTTATAGCATTAGGATCAATGAATCCGATTCAATTACGATCGTTCTACAACGCTATTGATATTTTTGTTAATCCAACTTTAAGACCACAAGGTCTTGATCTTACAATGATGGAGGCAATGATGTCGGGGAAGCCTGTTATGGCTTCAAGATTTCCAAGCATACAAGGGACACTTATTGTTGATAATGAATTCGGGTTTATGTTTTCGCCGAATGTTGATTCGTTATATACGACACTTGAAGTTGTCTTAATGGAAGGACCACGAAGATTATCACAGAGAGGTGAGGCGTGTAAGAAATACGCAGATTCGATGTTTACTGCTCGGAAAATGGCTATTGCTTATGAGAGATTGTTTCTTTGCATCAGTAATTCTAAGTACTGCCGATTCCCTTGATATAATTTTCTAGTTGTTAATGATGAGGGTATTTATTTTTTTTAACGTTATATACATAAATACTATTAAATAAATATTTTTTTACTATTTCTCAAGAGAAAATTACATGTTTAATGATTTAATCCACAAATTTATGATTTTGATATATTTGATCCTCAAATTATATAAAATCTAAAATCACAGTTATAAAAATAATAAACAGAAGAAAATAAGAAAATCATGTTTTACATGAATATATGAGAAAGAGTGAATCCAAGTGATGAAAATCACGTTACATAGAATGGAACTTTATAATGAGTATAAATTTGAATAAAGAAATTCTACAAAGTGAGGCTGTAGATGTTGATCTTCTCAGGATTTTCTAACAACCATTTTACCAGGCTCTTGAAAGTTATCCATCTTAAATGTTTGGTTTACACCCGAGCTAAATTGTCCAATATTCGATCCCAGTCGATCAAAGTGGCTTCTTTTAGTGTAATGTTCAGAATCAAACTCCTTATAACTCCTGAAGAAACTGTAAAGATGAACAAGAAATAAGGACAGGGAGGCCAAAATTTTCTTCTGATTGAACAACCGACAACAAATTTACAACCCTACACTATATTATATTAATTACAAAGAGTATTTTATTACCCTACACTATATTATACTACATCACTTTATAATATTACCCTTTGATATTACATTAATTACAAAGAGTATTTTATTATTCTTCAACACCTCCTCTCAAACGAGGTAAGTGGAACCAATTCCGAAGTTTGCCCTTAAGATAATCATGTCAGCCTCTAATAAGTGGTTTGGTGAACAAATTTCCCAATTGGTCTACTGAACACAAATAATGAATGTCAATCTCCTTGTCTTGTACTCTTTCTCGAATAAAGTGATAATCAATCGCGATGTGTTTGGTACGATCATGAAAGATGGGATTCAACGCAATTGCTATTGCACTTTTATTATCACAGTAGATGTGTGATCAACCAACACATTTGATTAAGAAGTGCAATAGTTTTATAATCCAAACCACCTCTGCAAAATTGGAGGCTAATGAGTGATATTCAGCTTCAGTACTTGAATGAGCAATTGTTTTCTGTTTTCGGCTTTTCCATGCTATTAAACTTCGACCAACATAGATACAAAATCACTCACTAAATGTCTTGTGTCCATGTTAGCTGCCAAATCAGCATCACAAAATCCTTGTATCAAAGCTAAATTAATCTGATCGATAGAATCCTTGTTCAATATTATTCCATCATATATAGTACCTTTGACATATCTTAAAATTCTTTTGACAGCCTCCATAATATCTCCTTGGTCGGACTATGTATGTGCTGACATATTTTATTTACACTGTATGTAATATCAGGCCTTCTTATAGTGAGATATTGTAATGCTCCAACCAAGGATCGATAGTGCTCCGATCATGTTAACTTGGGTGACTGGTCATCTGAATATTTTCGCACAGCAGAAGGAGTGGCCATGAATTACATGGCTGCATATCAGCCTTCTTTCATACATCAAGAGCATATTTACTCTATCGTAAAATTATTTGGTTATCTGTTCGATCAATCTCCAATCCCAAGAAGTATTTCAACTGACCAAGATCTGTTATCCTAAAAACAGACTTCAATATTGTTTTGATCTTGTTTAGAAAAATTTCAGAGCTTCGAGTAAGAATTATGTCATCAATATATAAGAGAACAATTGTCTTTTGCTTTCCATTGTCATATAAGAATAATGAATGATCAGTTTATGCCTTTTGAAATCCAAGTTGTAATAAAGTACTTTGAAAACTTTGAAACCATGTTCTAGAAGACTATTTAAGTCCATAAATCGACCTTTTTAATTTGCAAACAAATTAAGTAGGATCACCTTCATAAAACCCGGGAGGATGTTCCATAAAACCTCTTCTTGTAACTCTCCATGTAAAAGAACATTTTTTACATCTAACTGATATAACGGTCAATCATGACACAAAGCCAGATATAACACAATTCGCATAGTCACAATTTTAATCACCGGATTGAAAGTTTCATTATAATCCACACCATATTGTTGAGTGAAACCTATAGCAACTAACTTTGCTTTAAATCTCTCTATAGATCCATCAGATTTACGTTTTACATTATAGATTCATTTGCTACCAACAACATTCTTTCCTTTTGGACGATTTACAACTTCCCAAGTACGGTTCAGATGCATAGCATTCATCTCTTCTGTTATAGCATCAACCCATCTAGGGTATTCGGTTGCTTCTGAGTAGTTAGATGGCTCGATGACATTCTGCATAGTGGATGTATATTCTATAGTTGTAATTAAAGTATAATAAGCTAACCTTGCTAGTGGTCGATGATGTCGAGTAGATTGTCTCGATTGTTGAGCTGGAGATGGTGTTGTAATCTCATTATTTGAGGAATAATCATTTTCAAGAGATATATGTTGCTGCTGGTCTACATAATCATCCTCAAAATCAATATTTTGCCCCTCAATAATGTTTTCTTCATCAATTAATGTTGTTGATTGTGCTTGACTGTCAAAAGAAGTTTATGGGGAAGTTGTAGAACTATGAAAGTCTTCAATGAGATAATATGGTTGTTGAATGTCTTGATTCGATGATGATGGTGAAGAAAAGTTTGATTGATTTTTGTATGGAAACTTGTGCTCATTAAAAGTTACATCACATGATACTAATATTCTCTCTTGATGAAATCATAACAACGAAAACCTTTCAGATGATCATCATATCCAAGGAAAACACATTCTACACCCTAAGGTGACAATTTATCTCGATACCAACGAGCAAGATGAACATATGCAACACAGCCTGGGGTCCTTAAATAATGATAATTTGCATCAACCTCCATTAAGGTTGCACAAGGGGATGATCCATGCAATACTCTTGTTGGTAGCCGATTTATAATATGAGCAGTGATGTGGTACAATTCAATCCATAAAAATTGAGGAAGACTACCATAAATCATGAATGCCAAAACTACATCTGTCAAATGTCGATGTTTTCTTTTAGCTACGCCGTTTTAAGATGGTGTATCAGCACAAGAAGATTGCCATAAATGCTTGAGTTGGCAAGGTATTGCTGAAAATCATGGGAAGTGTACTCCCCACCACCATCACTACGAAGGACATTAATCCGATTGCCGAACAGATTTTCAATAAGAGCATGAAATGAACGAAAAATAGAGAATACATCGGACTTATGTTTCATAAAGTAGATCCAGATATAACGACTATAATCATCCACGAAAATCACATAATAACGAGAATGCGATAAAGAAGCACATGAACTATATCCCCATACATCAGAATGTATTAATTGTATGGGTCGAGTTGAATGAGATAAAGATATAGTGGCTGGTTTTCAACTATGTTTTGCTAATTCACAATAGGAACAAGAAAATGATAAATCAGAAACATCAACTCGTTGATTATTATGATTAAATAAATGATTGAGTTTGATTACAGAATGCATAGACCAATGACCTAGGCGATGATGCCAAGTAGAAGCATCAACTCGCTGGTTACAATAAGAACTTGACAATGATGTAAGGTCTGAACTTAAAAACATTGGAAAATAAGAGATAGGAAAGGGTAAGAGTTGGACATAATCACTACCTTCCAAGTAATAAAGACGTCCTCGTCGTTGACCTTCAACGAACACTATCTTGGACATGAGATCATTCAGAAAGACATGAGAAGGAGTAAATATACAGGTTGCCTTGAAATCAGAAATAAATTGTGAAATTGACAATAAGTTATATTTAAAGGTTGGGACAAGAAGAACATTTCTAACAAGAAAATGACCTTTAGGAGTTCGCAATCGGTTATGTCCAAAGTGAGTGATGGTGTGTTGTGTATGATCTCCTATAACAATAGAACTATTACCAACATATGAAATAACATGTGAAATTTACCTGAATCTGACGTCACATGAGCAGATGCGCCACTATTGAGTACCCACATATTGTCATTTTTAGTTGATGAAGTACTAAATTCCATTTTATTCAACATCAAGCTCGGATCTACTTGGTTATATTGAGGAATTCCACCATGGCAATCCTGAGTCTAAATAACTGTGTGAAAAGATGTATGTACACCTTCAGAATTGTATCGATCATAACAATTGGCAGCACTATGATTCAATCTTCCACAAATTGACAAACTAGGTCAGCTTGACTTTGACGTCCACGTCATCGACTACGATCAAATCTTCCTCCAACAAAACTACGAACACTACTAGTTTGACCAGAATAACCCAAATCGAGTGATGAGAAATAGCCATCACGACTACCTCTATGAAACGACCAACAGAACGTCCATATGAGTTACGACCACGATTTCCTTGGTGATAATAAGTTGTGGTCAGCATTGGTTCTGAATTTGTACTAATCAAGGTCTTTGAAGAGTGTTGCTCAAGACACTGCTCGTACTACATAAAGATTGGCAACAAATTTTGAAACGTTGGCAATGGTTGCTACCAAAAGTAAAGCATCAAATGGTGATTGATATGTATCATCCCGTGACGAAACAAATTCTCCAATTAAAGCCAACTGATCACAAATAGCTTCAATCTCATTATGAAATGCCAAAATAGACTTGTCACCTTGCTTAATGTTGGTCAGAGAGCATTTCAATTGAAGGACTCTTGATTTAGTTTGCATTATATAAGATGTTTGTAAATATTCCCATAATTCATGGAATGAATTCAAGTGTAGCACCTAGCTTAATATCTCCTCACACAATGTCGATTTAATCCATGTGACAACTTGAGTGTTTGAAGGAACCCAGTCTTCATATTTAGGATTTGGGACCAAAAGCTCAATATTTTTTTCTGCATTATCAGTAGAGCTTTGCATATTATACTGAGATGGAGCAACCATAGACCCATCAACATAACCAAACCGGCGTTGATTCACAACATAATTCTGCATAAGATTACTCCAAATCACATAATTTCCACTGTTTAACTTGATTGGAACGACCTGAATCAACATATTATGTGCAGACAAATCTCCCATAGCAACAGATTCATAATAAGGCAAACACAGATGCCGACAGACAAACACACGAATGAAAACGATGCGGTAGAGATATCAAGTATAGAACTAAATAAAAAACGACAATCAGCTTCAACAAATTAACAACAAACTCACATCCATCCCACTTGTGATACCATGAAGAAACTGTAAAGATGAACAAGAAATAAGAACAGGGAGGCCAAAATCCTCTTCTGATTGAACAACCAACAAAAAATTTACAACCCTACACTATAATTATACTACACCACTTTACAATATTACCCTTTGATATTCCATTAATTACAAAGAGTATTTTATTATTCTTCAACAACTCCCACCATCCTTATCATTCCTTCATTCTATTACACATTTGACATCATTATCGTTGCTTGAATTTATTTTCCCAACACTCGCCCCCAAACACCTTTTCCTCATCTACTACATGGTGGCCAATAGAGGCAAGCCCATCACAAATATTTTGAATGTGCATAAGTGCTATGTGACAGCTTTTCCTCGATCTATCAGAAATAGCTAAGTTGATGATTAAGGGTAAAGTGTGTTCCTGGGAGTCACGAGCATATGCTATCTTAAAGGCCTATCAAACTGCATATGTAGCGTCAAGGCCTACAACTAGACAAGGGATTCCTCATAGAGTGTTGAGAACATCCAACTCCGGAGAAGAAAAGTGTTCTTTTTCCAAGATAGGAATTGTGGGTTTATTGTATGTTGATCCATTGCACGGACATTTTTTGTTGGTGTCTAATTTGCAAGAGTAATATGATGGGCAAGATCTTGACTTTATGCTAGTCCTATGGTTTGTTCACGCCACATATGATAGTTTGAATGTGTGAATTTTAGGGTGATGAAATTACCGACGCTGAGAGTGTTGTAATATTTGAATACTAGCCCAAACCACATGTACTGGTCTGGGCCGGTACACCAATATACCGCTAGCAACCGACGATAATCCGGTCAAAGAGTACATTTGTAGAGTGTATATTAATTGTTAAAAACATATTTGGCTTCATGCAATATTACACTCTACCAACGTGGATGTTACATCACGTCTCTAGAGGTTTTGGTTTAGTGAATGTGCTTCTTCACAAATCAAAATTCACAATTATTTTAACTAAGAAAATATATTCCTAATTATCATAACATCAAAGCCTCAAATTTCATAATCTATATAGACAAAATGATACTAAAATATAGAAAAACAAATTTCATATTCATCCATCTGTATCCACCGAATTCATTACCATCAAAATAAATTAAGGTAAAAGAACACTTAAAATCATAATCTAATTCCACATAAACATTTAATCATCATTATCTTCAACATTGACATGAACATCCTTTGAAGATCTTTCATTAGGAACTGCATTATGATAATCGTCTTTTAAAGGGATAAAAGTGAAACTAACATACAAGATAAAAAAACTAAAAAGTAAAATTTACTTGGTAGAGTAAGATTGAGAAGTATAGTTTCATCATATAGCATGGTTGTTGATGAGGGCTTCCGGGCCCGGTACCCCGAACTAATGGAGGCCCAAACTACACTGGGCTGGCCCATGTGACAAGAAACGAACCTACATGACCCAAGATCCGAAACTTAGTGATAATCTAACCCATTTAATGTAACGACACCCAAAGGCCCCACATAATGAGCAGGATCGAAGGAAGGGAACTTGGATCGTTAAACCAAGAGCTGGCAGACTGATCTTAGAATCGGTCAAAGGTAGTTATGAGCGGGCAGACAAACAGTTACGTCTGGGTAGAGGGCAGTCTCCATGCGTTTCGTTGCGGTGTTGATGACGTTGTCAGGGCCGTTACATGACGTTTTCCATTCACGATTCTCATCTATAAATACAAGGTGAAATGACTCGCCGAAGAGGACCTTTTGTCTCGCGTGCAGGCTTACGTTCATTGCATTTATTGTTTGTTATCATCCTTAGTCATTTTCTAAGCCTTTATCGCCTGTAGACTCGGTGGTTTTTTCCCCTTTTTTAGGGGTTTTCTACGTTAAATTGCATGTTTCTGCTTCCATTTTGCATTTATTATCGTTTCCAAACTTAATCATCAATAGCCTTCATCATCCCGTACGTAGTGGTTTTATCATAAACGTTAAAGGCAACGTTTCTCGTTAAAGTTTCCACCACGAACCCGAGAGCCTTTTCGTCGATTCTCGACCACTAGGCATCCTCCATCTCTTTTGGTTTATCCTTCTTCAGAGCAACTCTGAGATCATGCTATCGTAGAGTTCCTTAAATCTGCATCTTCCAATACCGATAGTCATCGCCATCAAACATCTTCGAGATAACTCGATAATCCCCCATTGCCACGATCAGTCACATCCTACTCCACGGACCCCAAAGCCACCACCAATTGTTGGGAAAATTCCCTCCTTCGGAGAAGAAAAGAATTCCCATTATTCGGGATCGCATCGAATTGATGCGATGAGAACCAAATGTAAATGAAGAAAGGTAAAAAACATAAGATTTAGCGTAGAAACCCAAAACCGGGAAAATCACGTAATCGATAAACATCGATCGTAAACTCACTATCAGAAGAATAGTATAGATACAATATGCTACGCTATTGATTGATTGATTACAATTGTCTTCATGAGACCATTATTTATAGAGTCTAAACTAGGATCTAATCTAAGAAATATTCTACCGAATATTCAACAATATTATATTTCCATATTATTGACTGAATCTTCCATATATTTAGTTAACAATATATATTTGCATATATTCTTCCATATATATCACCAGAATATATTTTTATATATTCTTCCATATATATATAATCAACAAGATATATCTCAATATCTTATTCCATATATTTTATGGGTCAGGTAAAGAAAGATATTTCCCATGCGATTCTCTTAAATCCCGATCCAAGTCTAATCCGACCGCTATCAAATAGACTCATCACAATTGTTCGATAGGTATCCTTGATCGGTCAATGAGGCAGATCAACATCACCACTTCATGTTAGGCTTCTCCCGGTCAGCCTTCCACGCCGATCAAGTCCTTCTACTATCACACGACCTCCATTCCTAACAACTCTCGTATCTTCTATCTTCCGTAACCGGGTCCGAAGCTAGTTGCGGGCTTGTTCTATCCTTTTATGCTGTAACTTCCAGCACGACCTTCCAAATAACAGCCTCCAAGTCTTATAGAGAGAAAGCAGATGCAGGAAGGCTATTAGGAAGCTCCTCGCTACTGTTGTCCGCATGATTTCCAGTCGCCATGATTCCGCTTGTCCTTCTCAGCTAGAGGCCTCAAATGGGAATCTATAAATCGTCCCCACATACGACGCTAAAGTGTTATGGTCTAAAAGATAGAGGTATTAACAGTTAACATGTCAGAGATTATCGGAGCATGTTTTATGATTTATAAAAATTGGGGGAACGATAAAAAATGAAAAATAAAGCGATGCACAAGCGATTTAACGTGGAAAACCCCTTAGCAAGGGGAAAAAACCACCTAGCTAAGAGAAATAATACTCTTAACCAAATTCATTAATAAAATATTAAAGTTACAACGAAATCAAAGGCTGAGAAAACGACTAAGGGAAATAACGAAGAACATATGCAAAGAATATAAGTCTTCATGCATCGAAGGGTCCTCCTTAACAAGCCATTTCGCATTTTATTTATAGATGAAAGTCGTGTATGGGAAACGTCGTGTAATGGCCTTGAAAACGTCATTATCGCCATAACAAAACACATGGCAGTTGCCCACTGTCCAGACATAACTGTCTATTTACCCGCTGCCCACTCGTAACTACCTCCAACCGATCTGAAGACTGTCTTCCAGCTCTTGGTTCAGTGGTCCGGGTTTCTTCCTTCGGTCCTGCTCATTATGTTGGCCTTGTTATCTTAAATAGGTCAAATTACTGCCAAATTTCGAATCTTGGGCCATGTAGGTTCGGTTCTTATCACATGGGTCAGCGTTGTATAGCTTGGACCTCCATCAGTTCGAGGTACCGGACCCCGAAACCCTCATCAGATACAAACAAAATTTCATCCATTTCGGCCGAAATTATGTGTGAGATTGAAATATTGGAGTAGTGTTGATAGGATTCGCTTGGATTCACGATGGCTCTGATACCAAGAGGAAAATAAGAAACTAATGTTTTATATGAGTTGAGAAAGAGTGAATCCAAGTGATCAAAATCACGTTACATAAAAGGGAACTTTATAATGAACATTAATTTGAATAAAGAGATTCCACATAGTGTGGCGGAAGATGATGGTTTTGTAACAACCATTTTACCAGGTTCTTAAAATTTATCCAGCTTACATGTCGTGTTTACATCCGGGCTAAATTGTCCAATGCTACTTTTAGTGTAATGTTGGTCTCCACAATAATAATATATTTATCATTCTATGACTTCTTATTGTGGGTTAAATTGATTTATACAATTATCTTTTTATCAGGATCGTCCAAGTTGAACCAATCATCTACATCATTACTGAAAAATGAATATCACTATTGTTAAACGATGGAAACAATTTATTTTTAATTTAAAAATGAAACAAAAAATTAAAATTAAAAAGGGAAATCAAATGAGAAACAAACACAAATAAGAGTAGAGCCCATAAAATATTACAAACTTAATAACCTCACATACATAAAATCGTATGATATAAAGAATCATGGAAAATAAGATATATGGCAAATTTAGTTGAAGGTTGAGATGTCTGTATTCAGGAAAAGAAGATGAAAAAGTTAAGAAAGAAGTTATTTAAGAAATATGATTCGTGATTTAAAGACAATTTTTTAATTTGTTATTGGTTAATAGGTTTAGTAATAGTGAGAATGAATTTTATACATTTCATTATAATGAGAATTTAAACGTGAGAGAGTGGTGGAATTGAAAATATTAAATACTCATTATGTAAATTCATACCCTTGTAAATCTCTCATTGCCTCTTCTAATTCTGAATGAGCAGATGGCAATTAAGGTTTTTAAAATTTGGGTGATGTTTTCCCACGGCTCAAACTTAAGGGCGGTGTAAATGGCATGTTATCAAAGTTACAAAATTGTAAATACGGTACACTTTTAAGCAAAAATATATATTTGTAGTCCTCCAACTTTAATTTAATGCATATAAGATACATCAAGTTTCCAATACAATTTATCATTTACATTTTAATAAACTCGTAAATTTATAACATTTTATGCTCAATTCTCAAACATTAAAAGTAAATTTTGTATAATTTTTCAAACGGGTCTTATTTGTTTACTTTGTGAGAGGTTTTCAACTTACGGAAAACCGGTTGGTAGAATGTCAGGGGTAAAAAACAAACGGTATTGATAACTTTGGGTGTCATCCTTGCAATTTCGTAAGTTTGATGGCATGTTCTTTACACATCTCGTAAGTTAGGGGGCTAATTATACAGTTTTCTCTTTAAAATTTGTATAATTTGACAAATTGAGTTTTTAATGTTTCTTTATTTTGGCAAATCTAGTTCTCAAAGTTTTTTAAATGTAAAATTAGTAATCAAACATTGAATTTTGACAAAACTAATCCTCATATTTCGTATAATTTGGCAAATCTAGTATTCAAAATTTAATATATATGGCAAAATTTGTACTCAAATTTTAGAGACTAGTTTTCTCACACGACGACTATGAACTATATTTGCTAACCCATTAAAAAGTATGACGACTAAGGATGATAAATCAAAGTTTAGAAACTAAATTTATCAAAATTACGAAACTTTGGAAGTGAAGCACACTATTTTCTCAATCGTGAATCTATCAATGCCCTCTTCATATGCCTGTTAGAAGGTCGATTTGAAGACTGTGAGACTATAGGGTTACAATAAAAATAGTTTTTTTGAGGTATATTTATAATTGATATTATATGAATAAATTCTGAAAATATAGATATCCATTAGCCCATCCAATTTATAGAAAATGTAAACGTGATAGTTTCTATAAAAGCCATGATAATCATTCTACTATTAAAACTCATTTTGAAAATCAGTACATAACATGTATGTATATTCTAGAATATATTATTATTTAAAATACATTTTTTAAATGGGTACAGAACAAATAAAAGCCGAAAACTAATATGAAAACGTTGCACGTGCAGTCGTTCTTGTGATAATAATTATTTTAAAAATATTTATTCAAAAAACTTTTAACATCAATTATAAATGTATAATTACATTTCGACTTTTTTATTGCTTTGATGAGGGTAATTAATTAGTGTTAATCAGTAATCACTGTGATTAAATGAAATGTTTTAACAAGTAATTACGAATTTACGCCGTCTTAATCCACAGATAATTGCCGTATTCTTCTTCAAGCCGACACTTTCTATTCTAATTCATCTTCCTGCACCAGTGTCTCTCAATGAATGTATCGATCACTTGCCGGAACTCTTCATTGCTCAATCTCTCAATCTCTACCGCATTTACCACTTCTTCTTCTCCTATCAATGGCGCCAACGGAGACCCATCCGACCTCACCGGAATCACTCGCTTAAGTCTCTCCGACTCCGTTCGTCGGAACTTTTCAATTTGCTTCGTCGCCGCCTGTATTGCAACCTCCAAGTCGTCACAATTCGGATTCGGTTTGGTTTCCTCCTTGGGCTTGTACAGCACAATCTGTCTCTCCTGATTCTCTTGTGTAACCGTAGAATCAACGTATTCATATTGTAAATTGGAATTTTTTTCGCCGTTATTAACGACGTCGAGGCGGCGGAGCAGGAAAAGAGTGAATATAATCGCGTTTCCGATGAGGAAAACGACGTGGTGGTTGAAGAGATAAGCCGAGAAACGGGCGGATGCCGATTTAAGAGACGGTAGAACCCAAGCCGAGGACCATGAAACTAGACCCAGAAGTAGAGATAACTCAATGATTTGCAGGACGATTAGAAGCCACCGGAAACGGTTTAATCTTGCGACAGCATATTTTTTCACGATCTTGACGGAGTCAAGACGCAGAGAATCCATTTCAGTTACGCTGAAACGTTCAAATTTGAGGGGTTTAAGATCAATCAAAGCTACGAGAAAGGAAAGTGAGAAATTAAAGAAAAACAAAATCGCCGGAAAAAATCGTGGGGATTTGAGAAGATGGAAGCGGAAATGGAAAGAGACATGCAGAGTTTCAGAGGAAGAACTTGCCTTTTATCTTCTTCTCTGTCTCGAAACGTCGTCGTTTGCTGGTTTTTGCACCATCCACACTTTTAAGTGGACAGGTAGTATTTCAATTTTGTAATAAATTACTTATTATTATTTATTAAAAAATACATATTCAAAAGGTAAATCACAAAAAGGGAAATTAAATTTTCATGGGTAAGTCGTGAATTTCTGTTCCAAAAAGGAGTGAAATTCAAAAAATAAATTGTAATTCACAAATATATCTACTGTCTTATTATTTTTAAAATATATAATTTTTATTAACATAAACCGAACTCTTAATGTATTATAAATATTTGTTTAGTGATAAAATATTAAATTTTATTTATTCCGTACTATTTTATTAACAGATGAGCACTAGTGAATTAGTATTTCAAATTTTATAGAATATCTTAATTACAGTCATTTTTATAAAATTTGAGGAACAAACTACAGTATTTTGTTTGAACTTTGAAATAGTATAAAATAATTCATATTATTTCGCCGTTTACATTACTTTAATACTTTATTCCATATATTATATTCAAAATAAATAAATATTAAATGTAATAATTTTAATAATATATATGAGCAATTTATCTCCTTTATTTTTTAAAGGGGTGTTTTGTTTCATAATGAAGATTATTATAATTTAATTCAAAAAATATTGTGTTGTATTTCAAAATAGATTAATTTAATCTGGCAATGAATTTTTATTGCACCATTAACGCTATGTTTAATTATTATTTCATTGGAATATTTTTCAAAATGCATTACAATATTTAAAGATAAAACAATCCAAATTTTAATAACAAAATTGAAGAAGTTTATTTTATTTTAAAAAAATGATTGATGTAAATTTATTTTTTTGAAGAAATTCAATAAAAAATTGATTTTTTTATAAATAAACCTTAAATTTGTGAAACCTGTGTGGTTTGGGTATTTAATAAACGAAATAAACTTATTTATGTATATAATTTATTATTTGGGAAACATTCGAATACTATTTATTTATTATATATCTTCCTTTTTTTAAAAAATGGAAGACGGTGTCACCGTGTGGCTTCCGCAAAGTCACGTGCTGTTCTCCTCAATCGATTTACCCCTTTCTAAACTGTCACGTGACAGGGTGGATTACCTTTTGTACTTTCAGTGTACTCTCTAACTGCTATTCTAACAGCAAAGATTTTGAATTGTTTGTGCGCCATATAATAATTATATAATTAAACTTTAAATTAATTTTAATATTAACAAAATTAAAATATTTCTCAACGAATTATTGATAAAATTTTATAATTAACTAATTTTATATTTTTTTGGAAACTTTGTGAAAAAATAATATTTGGGGAGCTGTTGAGACATGCAAGACATGTGAATTGTGATGCCAATTTCCAAAAGTTGCTTTATTTTATAGTGCCGTGAACAATAACGAGACTAATCATTAGGGATGATCAAACACCCAAACCCGATTTAAATAAATTTTTTTATTTGAAGCCACGAATAGAGATTCGAACCCAATAATATAATAAATAAACACATACACGAAACTTGATTTAAATAAACTTTTGATTTGAACCAACGAATAGATTCTAACCCGATAAAGAATAAATAAACTAATTGGGGTCTATTGTATCTGGTGAATTTGAGAAATAATTGGGTTAAACCGAACCCATGTTATGATATTTACCATATTACGGTATCTAATTAAACTTAATTAGATGATAATATGTTACATTATATATATTATCATGATAATCATGGTATATGTAATATATTGTATACCATATATAATTATGAGTTAATTAGAATGATATGAATTTATTTGTATAAGTAGAAAATTGACCGTAGAAAATTTTTATACTTCCATCAAGCTCTTTTGTATTTATATAATCGTACACCCATGGACAATGACCATCCTAATATTCATTACACTACTATTATCATTGAAGAACAAAAAAAGTATATTCAACTTAATATTTTACAATTTTCTAGTTCAATAATTTCTAGCAAATAACTCTTAAATATGAGTAATAGTAGTCGTGGGCATGAGCCAGCCCAACCCATTGGTCTAACCAAATCGGTTAGGCTGACCCGCCAAATTTTAGTTTACGGGTTGGGCTACAAAATTCAACCGTCAACCCGTACGGATCAATATGTTGAAATGGAAAAAAATAAAAATTTAGGGTTTAAATTGTGGTTTTTTAGTTTGCGTTTTTAATGTAGGGTTTAGGATATGTAACTCGTTAATGGGTTGAACCGCATTTTCAACATGTTGGGTCAATTTATTGACTGATCAAGAAAATTTATCAATCCGTCGAATCAACTAGTACGGATTAGACCAATAACCTGTCTGGTCAAATTCGTACCCACGTGTGTATGTAAGATTCTATTTAATTAAAAAATTAAATAATTGACATATTTTGGGCTTTTAGTGGCCCATTAATGAAGGTCCAGTATGAAGTTTCATTTCAAATTTGTTTCACATTTTCTTTTTGCTTTTGTATTAGCAAAAAAGAAAGCCTTATTTGTAATCTTAATTGGAGTTTTGGCTATGTGGCACCAACTCGTTGCGACTCGATTAGACTCGACACGACTCGACAATAATATAACAGTCGGATTTCCGACTCGATTCGAATTATTAAATAAAAATAAATTAAAAAAAGTAATTCTTAGAATTTGTAGAATTATTAAAAAAGTTGCATAAATTCTAAATTTAAAACTATAAATATTTATCAATTTATTATATAAAAAGATTTAACTTATAAAAAATAAATATCATTCGTCGATTCTACCATTTCCCAAAAAACAGCCACTTTTGGTCCATCATTGCTTGTACGAAAAATTAACAAGTAGATCGACAACATAAGAAAATCGTTAAAGCACATAAGATATGTTTCCAATGAAGAAAAAATCAAATTAATGAAGAAATCAAAAGGACGTCGGTTTGTGTTAATAGTCGGAACGAGTTGTTGACAGAATCTCAGTCAATTATGGAAACGTTTAATAATCTTCATCGATTATGGAAACATGGATCAATCTTTGTCAATTATTGATAATCTTCAATCTTCCTTTGATTATAATGTACAATCAAAGGAACTATCCTAATTTACGTATTTGTTTCCTTTATGTTATGAATTCAAGTCTTTATATATGATTGTAATAGACTTTTAGAACATCATAGAATAAAATGTATTTTTCCTTTCATTATTTGACATGTATGGGAGCCAAGATTTGAAGTTGAAAATAGCTCTTGAATATTCACCATCTGAAGCTGACTGCTGAACTGTGGTGGGCACGAATGAACTACAAGAAAACAGAGAGCTTGAAGGAGTCTCTGACACATTCTTTATGCTCAAATCAGGATATGGATTATTGCGAACTAATTGTGTACACATAAAATCCATACATCGAAAGAGGTAGCATTGTTGAGTGTGGAAATATTTTCTCCGCATCGACTACCTGGATTAACGCTTCTCCAAACCACTCCTATCTCAATATCAATAGATAATCATTCTTTTTCTACACAGACTATGTCGACATTGACTAGATCTGAAATATCATCTAAACAGATTATTCATGGAAATAGAAAAAGTGGTGGATCTTGGGCAAATGTCGTACAAGTTGAAAGCATCGATGATCCATCGACTTGTACTAAATTTGTAATCCTAGGAATATCTGAAGAACATTGGGCCTTCATGAGAAACTACATCTTGACCAACGAGAATAAATCAAATAACTAATTTTCTAGTACACATTCTACTTCTTATTGGTTGTTAGATTCAGGAATAAACCAACACATGACAGGATCTCTTGACCATCTTACAAATATATATGATGATGGAGGATACTCTAATCAATATGTTTGATGGTCGTATCTCTCTTAACACTAAGACGAGAAACGTGATGCTCAGTCAAGATTTTACTCTACGAAATATCCTATATGTGCATGATTTACAATGCAATTTAATCTCAGTGTCTCAACTTCTTCGTGAAACGTCATATGCATTGACGATAACTAATGATGCTTGTATCTTGAAGGACCAAACATTGAGTACTCTCATTGGGTTGGGTGAAAAGATCGACGGAGTATATTGTTTATGAGTGATGGATCAACGCACCGCACTACGAATCGAAACTAATCGAGTCCACGTGACATTTGGCACCAACGCATAGGACATTCTTCTTTTTCAATACTAATCCATTTATTTTCTTTTCTTTCAAAAACAATTGTACCAAAATGTCGCTTCGAAGGTTGCTCTATTTGCCTTCGAGCAAAACATATTCGAGACACATTTCTCAGTAGTCCTAATATTGCTACCTCCATCTTTGATCTTGTCCGTGCTGATATATGGGTCCCTTATAAAGTCGTTTCTACTTGTGGTGCTCATTATTTTTTGACCATAATCGATGATTATTCTCGAGCTGTTTGGGTGTATCTTCTTGCATCCAAAGGAGAAGCCTCTGAACGGATAAAACAATTCTGTTTCATGACAAAGACACAATTCAAAGTTACTCCCAAATGTTTCTGAATAGATAATGAGTTAGAATTAAAAATGTCTTCGTCAGTTTTTCGCTGCTTCAGGAATCGTTCATCATACCTCTACCGCTTATACCCCTAAGCAAAATGGACGTGTTGAGCGCACAAATCAACATCTTCTAAATGTTGGTTATGCTCTTATGTTTCAAGCCAATCTCCGAATCTTTTTCTGGGTGAGTGTATTCTCACCGCATGCTATTTGATCAATCGAACACCATATTCACTATTTTCTGGACAAACCCCATTGAACGTTTTTAAGCAAAGAAACCTACTATGGGCAACTTGCGAGTCTTTAGTTGTTTGTGTTTTGCTTATAATCATCGCCGGGTAGGTGATAAATTTGCCTCTTGAAGTTGCCGTTGCATTTTTCTTGGCTATCCTTATAATCATAAGGGTTGGAAATGCTACGACTTAACAACTCATGATTTTTTTGTCTCTAGAGATGTTGTGTTCGTCGAGAATGAATTTCCATTTAATCTCAACCAGGCATCTTCGGTCAATTCTCCTGACAATTCTTCTTTACCATCTGGTGATCTTATAATTAATCCAAATCTTTCATTCCCAGTAACAACCATCGTGGATGGGTCAAATACAAAACTTGATCAAGATCCAATTGACATCAATGAGACAGTCAATCTACTATTTTGACGACTTCATTTCACACCAAATCATCACTCATTCAACACGAATCATCATCGTCTTTTTCACATCACGATCCAAATGTTTCAACCCAAACTCTTGTTAGATCACTTGACCAAGATCCAATTCATGATATTAGCTCAACTAATATTTTGACTACTTTATTCTCTTTTGATCAAACCAGCCATGATGTTGCAAACCAAACTCTTGTTTCATCCAACCCTACTCCCGCAAGTCCCATTGCCGAAAAGCTTGGTCGAGGACAGAGAAGTAGAAGGGTTCCAGAAAAATTTAAGGATTACATATGTGGTTACATTGAAGCCTCGGGCACTAACTATGTCGATCTTATCACTACAACACCAATTAAAGAGCATCATGTATCATTCTGTACCATATCAAAAATTTTTTGTCATATAAAAAATTTTATGTAGGACATAAGAAATTTTGTTCGGCCCTATGTACTAAACCAATATAACACAACAATTATTATGATGCTGTTAAGAATCCTCTATGGAGAGATACTATGAAAAAATATATTAGTGCCCTTGAAAGGAACAACACGTGGATGCTACAAACTCTTCAGCATGAAAACGTGCAATAGGATGCAAATGGGTGTATCGATTCAAGGGTAAGACCGATGGATCAATAGAGCGTTACAAGGCACGACTGGTGATATTTGGAAATACTGAATGTGAAGGGATTAACTACAGTGAAACGTTTGCTCCAGTTGCCAAGATGGTAACCGTGAGAGCCCTTCTGGCAGTGGATGTGACAAAACAATGTGAAATTCACCAAATGGACGTCAACAACGCCTTTTTGCACGGGGACCTCAAGGAAGAAGTGTACATGAAAGTACCACCAGGGTTCACCGATTGTACGGATGGTCAAGTTTTCCGATTGCAAAAATCTATATATGGGTTAAAACAAGCACCACGATGCTGGTTTCATGTATTGTCTGAATAATTAATTCACATGGGATTTCGCGAGTCCCTTCTTGATTATTCTCTGTTTATCTATTCTTGTGATGTAGAAAGTTTGCAAGTACTGATTCAATGAGAAGCTAAGCGGAAATTTTCATATGAAAGATTTGGGACGATTGAAATTATTTTTGGATGTAGAAGTGGCCAGAAATCCTACAGGTTTATATTTTAACCAGAGAAAATATACATTGGACATTATCTCTTAGACTGGTCTTATGGGAACCAAACCTGCTTTAACTCCTATCGAACAAAACCATAATCTGGGAAAAGCTCATGGTAGGTATTTGGAAGAACATGAGAAGTATAGAATACTTGTGGGGCGCTTAATTTATCTTCTCTTCACATGACCTGATATTAGTTATGCAGTTCACACACTCGCTCAGTTTATGCAAACTCCACGCATCGAGTATTGAGAGGCCGCACATCGATTAGTTAGATACTTGAAAGGTTGTCTGGGCCAGGGTATACTATTGAGAACTGACTCAACCTTACAAGTATATGACTTTTGTGATTCTGATTGGGCGAGTTGTCAAATGACACGCAAATCTACTACATGATATTTCGTGTTTCTCGGATCCTCGCCAATATCTTGGAAAAGTAAGAAGCATAACACAATATCTAGGTGATCGACAGAAGCCGAAATATAGAGCAATGGCGTCTATTGGATGTGAATTGCGGTGGTTAAGCAGCTTGTTAGCATATATTGGAGTCACAAACACACTTCCAATGAAACTATTTTGTGATAGTAAATCCGCAATGCATATAGCAACAAATCTAGTCTTTCACGAACGAACCAAACACATTGATGTCGACTGTCATTTCATTCGAAATATGGGGATTGGAAGAGAGATAGTTCTCAAACATGTCAACACTGCAAATCAGCTGGCTTACATATTGACGAAGAGTATCGGAAACCATCAATTCAAATATCTCATGAACAAGTTTGGTATTCGACATTTGCACGCTCCGACTTGAGGAAGAGTGTTGACAGAATCTCCGTCAATTATGGAAATGTTGAATAATCTTCAGCGATTATGGAAACATAGATCAATCTTTGTCAATTATTGATAACCTTCAATCTTCCTTTGATTGTAATGTACAATCAAAGGAACTATCCTAATTTTCGTATTTGTTTCCTTTATGTTATGAATTCTAGTCTTTATATATGATTGTAATAGACTCTTAAAACATCATGGAATAAAATATATTTTTCCTTTCATTATTTGACACGAGTTGAAGAGTCCGACTCGATCCGACACGGAAGAATAAGAACAATTGAAGAGTCGGTGCCATAGAAGTTTTGGCAAATTGATTTCACGGCTTGTTGAATCTTGATTTTACTTCTAATTCACCGAAGTTGAAAATGTTCAGAAACCAGTATGATACCGATGTTACCACATGGTCCTTGGTGGGTCGACTATTTCAAGTGGAATATTCAATGGAGGCGGTGAAGGTGGCGATAGGGCTCCGATAGAACACTTATGCAGTGTTGGTATGTGTTGAACATCCTCCCACTAGAAGAAGATATTCAATATTGATGATCATATTGGTTTCATCGCTCAGAAAAAGAGTTTTGTAATAGAATAGAAAATGAAAATCTACACAAACTAATTGATAAATACATTTATTTATTTCGAAATATTATCATGACTCTACTAATTGAGTCACTAAATTATTATTGATGTTAACTTTATTCATGACTCTATAACTCTAACTAATTCATAACAATGACTTCATAATTCTAAATTAATAAATTTAAAATAATACAATATATATTTATGGTATTGATGCCACACTTCACTCCAACAACCTTGCTATTTATTGTGTGCTTGCTATTAATTTTGCCAAGCAAAATTGTTCTTTAAGACAAGAATTTCGTGTTTTGATTAATTTCTTTTGATCTGGCTCACTAATTCACATATATGATTACTTTCGATTATCTCGTGCCTCATTCGGAAATGTCAATGAGGCTTTTTTAGGTATGCACACAACGTTCATACCATATGATGTTTGTCCGGCCTTCTTGTGGGTGGTCTAGATGTGTCTAGAGCACATCGGCTGTCCAAACAGAAACTACTTTAAATATTAAGCATTTGCTATCGGCTCTGGATCACAGGCTGCAAAGACTTACTTATAACGGAATTTGAAAAGTTTCATGTCATGAACCAGAGGAGAAGTAATCAAAGATGCAGTTTTTGCACATAGTGAGAGCTCTCAAGGTGAAAAGCTTACAAGCTCAATCTGTTTTGGGGAGATTTGGGAAGGCAATTCAACAGAGGACGCCATGATCGATCCCTAATAAATTTAATGATTGCTGTCAAAGAGATGACAACCACTTAATTTATATACTCCTGTCTCAATCTCGACCGCAAGGGTAAATTGGAATTCGTTCTGGGGAGGCACCAACTCAGTGTTAGAAAATAATTATGAAAGTTGCTTTGCCTGTAATCTATAACGTGAAATCGGAGTGGCGCAGCGGAAGCGTGGTGGGCCCATAACCCACAGGTCCCAGGATCGAAACCTGGCTCCGATATTCAATTTTGTTTTTTGTGTGTATATTAATAAGATTATATTATATTTTGTGCCGAATTAAAAATTTGGCTCAACTCCAGCAGTATATATAAAATTGGTAAAATACAAAAAAATGAGTGATGTAAATTGATTTAAAAGAAATTGGGTATCTAAATTGATTTCTAATACCAAAAATGAATTTTTTTTTGTAATTATAATATAATTTTGGAAGTTTATTACACATTACAATTTGGTCCTTTGTCGTTTAACTTTTTACAAAGAAGAAACAAATTTATTAAGCAAATAGTTGATTTAAACCGATTTAATGGAATTGTATCGTGATTACATGAGTCAGATTAATCGTGCACGGCTCTAAATTTAATGTATGACTCTTATGTGATCCGAATAGTTTGTATTCGAAATATGTTCGACTCGTATATGATCGTGTTCGTTCCAATATAAATATGAACTTTGTTCGAACATTTTTTCATGTTCGTTTACAATTTAAACAAATATTAACATTTTTGTGAACAAATCTAAACGTTCGTGAACAAATATATTATTTTATTTATATTTGAAAAAATGGCAATTTTGGTCCCAAAATTTACACGTTTTATTCAATTTTGATTCTCATTCTTTGTGATGGCATTTGAAATCCCCAAAATTTATTGTTTTGATAAAATTGATCCTTATATTTCTGTAAAATGAATAATTACGATCCCGAAAGTCCTAAATCGGTCCCAAAGTTATTTTTACGCAATAATAGCCCTAGTAGTTTACACTTACTAGCAGAGCAAGTCCTCAAAATTCGGATTGATGTGCAAAATTAGTCCAAGTAACATTTAACGCCGTTATTACCATGTCAGAGTTTCGTTATTTTGCTGGTTTGAATTCTTTGTTTCTTCCCATCAATTCCTCCCCTTGGGGGTTACTTGAACTACAAAATTCTCCAATTATCTTATTTTTGGGTATTTCATCATCACTATCACTTTTCATTTGTTGCTTTTTGTGTTGATTTTCCCAGCTTTATTGGCTTCTTCTACATCCCTAGACCCGCGGGATAACCCCTTTTATCTTGTGGGTAACCGCCGTAGTCTAGGTTGTTGGAATAGTGACATATCGAGGTTTGCGGTGACCGAATTGGATGAGTAAAACATTTTGAAATGTTTCACTTTTCTTTCTATTGTTTTATTCATGTGTTCATATGTTCCATGTAACACTTAAATTGTTAATTTGTTATATATCTTTTTTAGTACGGTTAGTTGTACCAATGTTCTTGACTACAATATAATGTTATATATGTTAACATGATAATTCTTTGTTTAAATTTTTTATTAGGTACTTGTAAATTTCTCGATTGTTGTCCGACCATAGAAAAGAGAGAAAATGATACTATTCGTGTCGATGATGAAACTATCAAAGTGTAAAATTATATTTATTGAAAGAGTTGTTTTAATTTTGTATTGATATTTTAAGATTCTTTTGATATATTTAAATATGAATATTTTACTATTTTTTTAAAAAAATAAAAATTGTAAACTTTTGGTTAACCGTTAACCTAACGGTTAATTCATAGCGGATGTGGGGTAGGGAGTAGATGGATAACAAAAAAATGAGGCGGTGAGAGACACATTATGTTAGGCGGGGCAGATAACGATTAGTGGTATAACCGTGTCATATCCGTCACATTGTCATCTCTACTAACGGCATGAGGGACTAAAAATGTCACAATGGATGAACTTTGGGGACTCAAAATGCATGTTTTTTGTTTGAGAATCTCAATTGCCACAATTTTAAACTTTGGGGACCAATCATGCATACACATAAAATTATGAAGACTTGTTTCGCCAAACCATGCAAACTATGAGGATCAATTTTGTCATCACCAAACTTTGAGGATTTTAATTATCAAAATTATAATACTTTGATGACTAAATTAGTCAAACTTCTAAACTTCGAGAACTATTTTTGCGTGTCGTCCATTTATATTTAATATAAATATATTATTAAATATTACAATTAAAAAAACTTTAATTTATAATATTTCATATTATTTCTCTATATTTTTCTATTTTTATAGGTATTATAATATTTTTCTTTTATTTATTTTTTAATATTAAATTATATTCTTTAAATGTTCAATTT